>CAUOFW020002702.1:40063-95390 GCA_963454935.2 Ilex paraguariensis
TAACTTTTCCCTTGAAGAAAACTTGAAAAATTTAAGATTTGTTTTTTTGGGTCTAAAGGAAAATTTAGGATAAAATGTAGATCTAACTCATGTGATTATTCAACTTTGTGGGTGTTCCACAGCCATGTACAGTGCCCAAAGGAGCTTTTAACAATAAAGTATTGAATCAACTAGGTAAGGTGCTAGGCCATGACCTTAAGAGAAATTACATGATGCATCCCAAAAATATAGGTATTTATAGACTTCACAACCATTATATTCTCTTAAATTCATTGCTCAGCATTTTAACAGCCCTCTTAACTAGTATATCACTCCTCTTGTAGATGGTGAAATCAAAAGCGTAACAGCAGTAGGCTTCCAATTCTGCATCTATCTTTACATCACCCCCCATCAATCAACCAGTCCTTATTCCAATTACTTTTAGTCAAAACCTCAAAATACCTAATTAATGGAATTTCTAACAGAATTCAAATTCTGTTCTTTACATCAAAGCAGCATGAAAATGGATAGATTTCTGATAATCAGTAGAAGAGTAAAGGCAAATGATTCTCATCTGGAGGTCACAAGTTTGGGTCATGAAAACAGTTTCTCTACCCCTGTGTACATCTAACTCTCCCCAGATCACGCAATGGCGGGAGCCTCATGCATTGGGTACGCCCTTAGTAAAGGCAAATGATTCTTAAGGAGTTTCTTGAACCACATAAAAAATGAAATAAAAAAGAACTTGATCATTATTAATCACTTAAGTTGACTATCAGTAACATGAGAGGAAGAAGAAGAAACAATGTATCAGTAGTAAGAACACATTCTCTCCATGTTTAATGTCGGAGACACTACTAATAAGTCCAAAGTTCACAGTCATTACTTGCATATTAACAGCTGTTGCAGAACCCAAGATCTCACGAGTCCTCCCAAAATAACTAATCCCTGCATGAGATAATATTTGTTTTATATGAGTACAAACTAATCAACCAATCTTCTCTCCACTACTTTTCATATAACTCACACTATCCCCTACCCTACCCTACCCTACCTAACCCACCTTCTCTCTTGCTGTTTCTGAGAGCGAAAAATGGTGGAAAACTGAGATTAGCCAAGAACAATGAAGAAGATCAGCAATATGAAATTTCTGTTCTTCTTCTTCTTCTACTACTGTTGCATTGGTTGTTACTCTTTGGTGTTGAATGATGAAGTATCGATTTTACTATCGATAAAAGAAAAACTCATCGACCCATTGGATCGGCTCGGAGATTGGAAAATGCCAAACAATGGAGTGGTGAACAGTTCAGTTCACTGTAGTTGGACTGGAGTACAGTGCAACTCCAATGGTGCTGTGGAGAAGCTTGATCTCTCCCACATGAATCTCAGTGGCAGTGTATCGAATGACGTCCAATTGCTACAAAGCCTTTCTTCTCTCAACTTGTGCTGCAATGAGTTTTCATCACCATTGCCAAATTCTATATCCAATCTCACTGCATTGAAAAGCATTGATGTGAGCCAGAATTTCTTTGTCAATGGCTTTCCACTAGGTCTTGGAAGTGTGGCTGGTTTGACAACATTGAACGCTTCGAGCAATAACTTCTCAGGTTCTCTTCCTGAGGACCTTGGAAATGCAACATTTCTGGAAAGCCTAGATCTCAGGGGAAACTTTTTTGAAGGTTCGATCCCATTGTATTTCAAGAACTTGGGAAAATTGAAGTTTCTTGGCCTTTCAGGAAACAACCTTACAGGTCATATACCGCACGAGCTAGGCGAACTTTCATCATTGGAGACTATAGTCCTTGGGTACAATGAATTCGAAGGTCAAATTCCAGCTGAGATTGGAAATCTCACCAATCTCAAGTATCTTGACTTGGCAGTTGGCAATCTTGGTGGCTCAATTCCAGCAGAACTGGGGAGGTTATGGTTACTGAATACAGTCTTCTTATACAAGAACAATTTTGAAGGGAAGATCCCACCAGAAATTGGCAACATAGCTTCATTACAGCTGCTTGATCTCTCAGATAACATGTTATCAGGAGAGATTCCAGCTGCGATAGCTGACCTGAAGAATTTGCAGTTATTGAATCTAATGTGCAATCAATTGTCAGGTTCAGTTCCTTCTGGACTTGGAGGGTTGACTCAATTAGTCGTCCTTGAGCTATGGAACAATTCCTTGTCAGGCCCTTTGCCAAGTGACCTTGGTCATAATTCACCACTACAGTGGTTGGACATATCGACTAATTCATTCTCTGGTCCAATTCCAGCAAACTTGTGCAATGGAGGTAACCTCACTAAGCTCATTCTTTTCAATAATGCTTTCTCTGGTCCGATTCCTACTGCTTTAACGACATGTATGTCCCTAGTTCGTGTCCGCATGCAAAATAATCTTCTTTCTGGTACAATCCCAGTTGGCTTTAGCAAACCTGTGAAGCTTCAAAGGCTGGAACTGGCTAACAATAATCTGACTGGCCAAATCCCAAATGACATTGCTCTTTCTACATCTCTTTCTTTCATTGATTTCTCACAAAACCACCTTCAATCTTCTCTCCCTTCCTCCATTCTTTCCATTCCAAATCTTCAAAACTTCATGGCCTCAAATAATAACTTGGTAGGAGAGATCCCGGACCAATTCCAGGACTGTCCTTCACTTTCCGTCCTTGATCTCTCCTCAAACCATTTTACTGGAAGCATTCCAGCAAGTATTGCTTCATGTGAGAAATTGGTGAATTTGAATCTCCGAAGCAACCAATTAACTGGACCAATTCCAAGAGCGATTGCAATGATGCCCACATTAGCAATTCTTGATCTGTCAAATAATTCTCTCACTGGAGGGATCCCTGAGAATTTTGGGAACTCACCAGCCTTAGAAATGCTCAATGTTTCTTACAATAGGCTCGAGGGTCCTGTGCCTGAAAATGGCATGCTCAGAACAATTAACCCAGATGATCTGGGGGGAAATGCCGGTCTCTGTGGTGGGGTGCTACCTCCATGCTCCCAAAATTCAGCATACACATCGAAGCAGAGGAGTGTGCATGCGAAACACATCATTGCCGGATGGATCATTGGAGTTTCGACGCTTCTAGCTCTTGTAATATCTGTGTTTGGGGCTCAATCTCTATACAAAAGGTGGTATGCAAATGGAAGTTGCTTTGAGGAAAGGTTCGAAATGAGCAGTGGAGAGTGGCCTTGGAGATTAATGGCATTCCAGAGGCTTTGTTTCACTAGCAATGACATTTTGGCTTGCACCAAGGAATCAAATGTGATTGGAATGGGAGCAACAGGGATTGTGTATAAGGCCGAGATGGAACGGCTAAATACAGTTGTGGCAGTAAAGAAACTCTGGAGATCAGGAACTGATATTGAAATGGGAAGCAATGATGATCTTGTAGGGGAGGTAAATCTCCTGGGGAGGTTGAGGCATCGAAACATTGTAAGGCTGATTGGATTTCTTCACAATGACACCAATGCAATGATAATTTATGAGTATATGCAGAATGGCAGCCTAGGGGAAGCTTTACATGGCAAACAAGGAGGGAGGTTGCTTGTGGACTGGGTTTCGCGATACAACATTGCGGTTGGAGTGGCGCAAGGACTTGCTTACCTCCACCATGACTGTCGCCCACCTGTGATACACCGGGATGTCAAGTCAAATAACATACTGCTCGATACAAATCTTGAAGCAAGGATTGCTGATTTTGGGTTGGCCAGGATGATGATTAAGAAGAATGAGACAGTTTCGATGGTTNAAAGGCAAATGATTCTTAAGGAGTTTCCTGAACCACATAAAAAATGAAATAAAAAAGAACTTGATCATTATTAATCACTTAAGTTGACTATCAGTAACATGAGAGGAAGAAGAAGAAACAATGTATCAGTAGTAAGAACACATTCTCTCCATGTTTAATGTCGGAGACACTACTAATAAGTCCAAAGTTCACAGTCATTACTTGCATATTAACAGCTGTTGCAGAACCCAAGATCTCACGAGTCCTCCCAAAATAACTAATCCCTGCATGAGATAATATTTGTTTTATATGAGTACAAACTAATCAACCAATCTTCTCTCCACTACTTTTCATATAACTCACACTATCCCCTACCCTACCCTACCCTACCTAACCCACCTTCTCTCTTGCTGTTTCTGAGAGCGAAAAATGGTGGAAAACTGAGATTAGCCAAGAACAATGAAGAAGATCAGCAATATGAAATTTCTGTTCTTCTTCTTCTTCTACTACTGTTGCATTGGTTGTTACTCTTTGGTGTTGAATGATGAAGTATCGATTTTACTATCGATAAAAGAAAAACTCATCGACCCATTGGATCGGCTCGGAGATTGGAAAATGCCAAACAATGGAGTGGTGAACAGTTCAGTTCACTGTAGTTGGACTGGAGTACAGTGCAACTCCAATGGTGCTGTGGAGAAGCTTGATCTCTCCCACATGAATCTCAGTGGCAGTGTATCGAATGACGTCCAATTGCTACAAAGCCTTTCTTCTCTCAACTTGTGCTGCAATGAGTTTTCATCACCATTGCCAAATTCTATATCCAATCTCACTGCATTGAAAAGCATTGATGTGAGCCAGAATTTCTTTGTCAATGGCTTTCCACTAGGTCTTGGAAGTGTGGCTGGTTTGACAACATTGAACGCTTCGAGCAATAACTTCTCAGGTTCTCTTCCTGAGGACCTTGGAAATGCAACATTTCTGGAAAGCCTAGATCTCAGGGGAAACTTTTTTGAAGGTTCGATCCCATTGTCTTTCAAGAACTTGGGAAAATTGAAGTTTCTTGGCCTTTCAGGAAACAACCTTACAGGCCATATACCGCACGAGCTAGGCGAACTTTCATCATTGGAGACTATAGTCCTTGGGTACAATGAATTCGAAGGTCAAATTCCAGCTGAGATTGGAAATCTCACCAATCTCAAGTATCTTGACTTGGCAGTTGGCAATCTTGGTGGCTCAATTCCAGCAGAACTGGGGAGGTTATGGTTACTGAATACAGTCTTCTTATACAAGAACAATTTTGAAGGGAAGATCCCACCAGAAATTGGCAACATAGCTTCATTACAGCTGCTTGATCTCTCAGATAACATGTTATCAGGAGAGATTCCAGCTGCGATAGCTGAACTGAAGAATTTGCAGTTATTGAATCTAATGTGCAATCAATTGTCAGGTTCAGTTCCTTCTGGACTTGGAGGGTTGACTCAATTAGTCGTCCTTGAGCTATGGAACAATTCCTTGTCAGGCCCTTTGCCAAGTGACCTTGGTCATAATTCACCACTACAGTGGTTGGACATATCGACTAATTCATTCTCTGGTCCAATTCCAGTAAACTTGTGCAATGGAGGTAACCTCACTAAGCTCATTCTTTTCAATAATGCTTTCTCTGGTCCGATTCCTACTGCTTTAACGACATGTATGTCCCTAGTTCGTGTCCGCATGCAAAATAATCTTCTTTCTGGTACAATCCCAGTTGGCTTTAGCAAACCTGTGAAGCTTCAAAGGCTGGAACTGGCTAACAATAATCTGACTGGCCAAATCCCAAATGACATTGCTCTTTCTACATCTCTTTCTTTCATTGATTTCTCACAAAACCACCTTCAATCTTCTCTCCCTTCCTCCATTCTTTCCATTCCAAATCTTCAAAACTTCATGGCCTCAAATAATAACTTGGTAGGAGAGATCCCGGACCAATTCCAGGACTGTCCTTCACTTTCCGTCCTTGATCTCTCCTCAAACCATTTTACTGGAAGCATTCCAGCAAGTATTGCTTCATGTGAGAAATTGGTGAATTTGAATCTCCGAAGCAACCAATTAACTGGACCAATTCCAAGAGCGATTGCAATGATGCCCACATTAGCAATTCTTGATCTGTCAAATAATTCTCTCACTGGAGGGATCCCTGAGAATTTTGGGAACTCACCAGCCTTAGAAATGCTCAATGTTTCTTACAATAGGCTCGAGGGTCCTGTGCCTGAAAATGGCATGCTCAGAACAATTAACCCAGATGATCTGGGGGGAAATGCCGGTCTCTGTGGTGGGGTGCTACCTCCATGCTCCCAAAATTCAGCATACACATCGAAGCAGAGGAGTGTGCATGCGAAACACATCATTGCCGGATGGATCATTGGAGTTTCGACGCTTCTAGCTCTTGTAATATCTGTGTTTGGGGCTCAATCTCTATACAAAAGGTGGTATGCAAATGGAAGTTGCTTTGAGGAAAGGTTCGAAATGAGCAGTGGAGAGTGGCCTTGGAGATTAATGGCATTCCAGAGGCTTTGTTTCACTAGCAATGACATTTTGGCTTGCACCAAGGAATCAAATGTGATTGGAATGGGAGCAACAGGGATTGTGTATAAGGCCGAGATGGAACGGCTAAATACAGTTGTGGCAGTAAAGAAACTCTGGAGATCAGGAACTGATATTGAAATGGGAAGCAATGATGATCTTGTAGGGGAGGTAAATCTCCTGGGGAGGTTGAGGCATCGAAACATTGTAAGGCTGATTGGATTTCTTCACAATGACACCAATGCAATGATAATTTATGAGTATATGCAGAATGGCAGCCTAGGGGAAGCTTTACATGGCAAACAAGGAGGGAGGTTGCTTGTGGACTGGGTTTCGCGATACAACATTGCGGTTGGAGTGGCGCAAGGACTTGCTTACCTCCACCATGACTGTCGCCCACCTGTGATACACCGGGATGTCAAGTCAAATAACATACTGCTCGATACAAATCTTGAAGCAAGGATTGCTGATTTTGGGTTGGCCAGGATGATGATTAAGAAGAATGAGACAGTTTCGATGGTTGCTGGATCTTATGGATACATAGCCCCAGGTGAGTTTTTAATTTTAATCTACAATCTGCAACAGATACAGGGAAATTGGTTTATTAAATCACTACTTAATGATCATTCAATTACATAGTGCCATTAATTCAAATCAAGAATGGTTTGGAAGAGATCTCTATGATATTGATTATTTGATTTACATCTAACAAGCATGTATCTGAATGGTCTCTTTGCAGAATACGGGTACACATTGAAAGTTGATGAGAAGAGTGATATTTACAGCTACGGGGTCGTTCTCATGGAACTTCTAACTGGAAAACGGCCACTAGATCCTGTATTTGGAGAATCTGTTGATATAGTTGAATGGATTCGAATGAAGATTAGAGACAACAAAGCTTTAGAAGAAGCATTAGACCTGAGTGTCGGAGGGACCAAACACGTCCAAGAGGAGATGCTTTTGGTCCTTCGGATAGCACTTCTTTGTACAGCCAAGCTCCCTAAGGACAGACCTTCCATGAGGGATGTCATAACGATGCTTGGAGAAGCCAAGCCTCGGAGAAAAAGCAGCAGCAGCAGCAACAATGGTGGGACTCCCACCAGCAAAGATAAGCCAGTATTTAGCACATCACCTGTAAATGGCCTGTGAAAACAAAATTGTGTTCTTCTTGTGCCATCATTTTGCTTCAGTCTCGTTTTGTATCTAAAAGTTCCTTGTTATAATTTGTTAAGTTAAAGTTGGTTGTGTCTAGACTATGGGGGTCTATGGGTTCTTTTTGCAAATGATGTTCCATTCTTTTTAAAAAATGATATAAGCATTCTTAATCAAGAACATACAACTCCATTGTACTTAGTAGTAGAAGAGTTGAGATGTCTTTCAAATCTTGTCTCATGATTCCCATACTTTCTGATTCAATACATCAGCAATTCAATTCAATCGTACACATTACATGAACGAGTCTCCTGTCACTGTAGAGTCTCGTAAGGATATAAATGTATAAATGCATGAAATCTTAGAATAACTCCAACCAGCATTTCAAATGACACCTGGAGCTCTCAACGACAACATTTGGCAGTTGCTTCCTCTCCGGCAGGCATCTAAAATGTCTAATTAGCAAAATTGAATTTGGCATTATGTCAAATTTGACATATCAATTTTCCTATGAAAAAGATCGATTCCAAGACCGATCTTTTATTCTCAATACAAACAAGCCACTATAACTGAAAAGTCATCTCACCAAAAATAGAAGCATCAATGTTTCACAAGCATTGGGGTTCCCACACTCCAGAAGCCAGGTTGATGTGATTTCAACAATCTCCAATCTATTGATACTAGATGGGCATCATACCATTAAGTTTTCCATGGTTTCCTGCATATCCAACTCCAATGAACACTGACTTCCAACATCATTAAAATGATCATATTTAGGTGGTTGCATTAAAATCATATGGTCCAACCCTGCATTTTCTGTGATATTGAATTTTATATTAACATTTTTCTAACAAAGTGAATAATTTACAGTCCAAAGTAAATCGTTTACCTTTTCTTTCTTAGGGCCCGTTCGCGGCAAACTTCTATTCTCTCAACAAAGCTTCTTTAAAGGAAGCCCTTTCTATCCTGCTTCCTCAAACATGGACTAGCATATCTATCTCTTACTCAAGAAAATCAAGCTATTACTAAAGCAAGACCACTAATAAGAAATAAGAATAGCACTCTCAATGTCCTCCGTTACATTTTGCTTCCTTGCTTTTATGGCGAGCTTCCCATTACTCATCTATAGGGTACCACACGACAAGAAAGATTCATTAATAACCAACCATAGAGAAGGAAGGTTCTTTACCAACACCACTCTAGCAAAATTGACAACTAATAATCATAATGACGCTTCCCTTGCCTCTATTATTTGAAAAAAGAAAATCATTCAAGAATGTAGTGCACATCACATTGCGGGGCATATCATCGAGTTACCTTACGATTATCAACTTTTCCCGCGCCTCCCCTATACAAAAATTAAATAGATAAGCACATTAGGTAATTACTTGGCAATGCGATAAAAGGGTCAGAACCGAGAAAAACTAAAATTAGGTATATGAAGCCCCACCAAGCTCATCAAGTAGGTATATCAGATATTCTCACAAATAATATTGAAATATGAAGAAGAGGAAAACATCAGCATGTAACAGCACTGTAATGGACAGTTTCATACATAGAAACCAGACTAACTTATTTCCATTTGACGGATTAGAAAAAAAAATCCACTGTGAGGTAACAGCAAACTTAAAACCCTACGCACTCCTATACTCACAATACCAGTGAAGTATGCATGGGTATATGACAGATATAACTAGGACACTTGTGGCTTCCAGACAAGAGGACTCTCATGGAAAGCGGGTATACAACACGAGAGAAAATAAAGAAAGATATAGAGATGACAAAAAAAAAACCAGTGGGCCACTTCAGACCTATCATTACTTCAACAAAAAGATTTGACCATCCAGTATCTCCTCTTGTATATCATGCTTCAACTGAGGGTATGTTTTCATCTTCTATAAGGGCTTAAGATTGAAGTCTTTGTCTCCCCTTCCTTTCTTGAAGTCTTGGAGCTACAATGCAAAAAACAATAAATTTGATGTAACAAGGTGTATATGTCGGTCCTTAAGTGTAAAAACATTGTGAGGTGGACATATAATTATATATACCAAATCCATTAGCTTCAGATGTCCTCATGATTCTGAGCCGCTTCACGGAGCAAAGAAACATCCTGCATACAAAATATAAAAGCAAAGTCGCTGTCAGAACACCATTTCAGACTCACATTTTTTACCTCACAGAATCTGATTCTAAGATTACATAGCACAAGAGAACAGGCACTTTTTCCTACCACTGAAAAGAAGGGTAGGGACAAAGACCATGAATTTGATAAATATCTGAAAGAATCATCCCTAAGGTTGTTAAGTGGTTTTTAAACACTATGAATGATATTAAGTAATAAACTACATCTAACCCTCACCCTGTAAACTTATCATGGAGAGCAATTCTCAGTCATCCAAATTATCAATTCTTATAATCATTGCATATAACATACAACCATGAACTATTTAATGAGGGTGATCAGACAGAAATTCTTTCAGCCGGTGCACAAGATAATAAGCATACACAGACGAGGTTCAAAATTTTCATTTGTTATTTTGCTACTTTTATTTAAAATTAATATGAAGAGTTTAAATTCCAGTGCATTTAAAAGAAGAATTACAACATAGTAGCTTAGGTGACACTTCTCCCAGGGAGGAAAAATGCTTAGAATTTATCTCAACACCTTAGAAAAATTACCGACCATTTGGAATTACACACGATTTGCATGTTCTTATAAATAGAGTGAGTCAGAACTAACACTAACAGTATCTACTTAAGAAATATACGATTTCTTTTAAAACAAGAATCTACAATACATTATTAACATGAATTTAGGATTTTGATCCATATAATTCAGCTGTAGTCCTCCACTGGGAGGAAACCTCATGAATATAATGCTACCGAAGCATGATGGTCATCGGGTCTAAAACCATCCGACCATTCCAATCTTTCATTGGTTCAAGCAAGAAACACCAGTGTGCATCATGTGTCCAAGCCTAGGGATAAAGACTATGTGCCTCTGTGTGTGACTAGATAGGAAAATCCACTCAAAAATAAAGTTATGTGATTGACAGCACAGTGAAAAGTGTACCAGTGGTTGATTCTCCGTCAANTAGATAGGAAAATCCACTCAAAAATAAAGTTATGTGATTGACAGCACAGTGAAAAGCGTACCAGTGGTTGATTCTCCATCGAAATAAATAGGGAAAGTTTGTTTATTGTAATTAATGGAAGAGACATACCCCCAAGGAACATCACCAACAAGCATCCAATCTCCATCCTTGTCTTCATAAGTAAGCACAAACTCAGATGATCCATTCAACAATTTTTCAGGGCCTGTTGCTTCTTTCATTATGTCATGCTCCTCTACGTTTGATCCTGACCATATGGTTGACATCACCATCAGTCATCAAACAAAGAAACATTGATATCAAAGGCTGGCTAAAAGAAATTTTCTATCATGTTATTTAAATCAAGAAAGTGAATTTCAAATGAACCTTCAAAAACTTTCACATTAACAACTCAATAATGCCACACCCTAATGTTTTGATCATTTGCCTGCTATCTTACAAATCCATCAATGTGTTCAACAATTTTCAAAATTAATCTGCAATCATATGCAACATACAAGAAAGCTGAGCAGGTGTTTCTTCTGGTTAGTGCTTTAGAATATAACCTTACAACAAAAGGAAAACAAATGAGCCAGCTTTTATAATTAGCAAAGCTGGCTATATGCTAAACCATAAGAAGGGCAAAAGACAAATTCAGAGTCAACTAGAACATCGAAAAAATCACATTTTAAAAAGCATGTCCAACTTACGTCGTGACCCAACAGAAGTGGTTGGTTTACAGAACATGTCATGCAACGTTTGTGCTAAGGTCTCGTAGCAGCTATGAGCATTCAGATCCACCTTCCTTCCAATCGGAATTCCATCCATATTCACCTTCACAAACAGGGAAGTCTTGGGATGCCCCCTCCCTTCAGCATCGTCATTGTTTGTGTTGCTTACATTGTTAGTTTTCTCCACCACAATATTCTGACATTTATTTTTATCAGCTGTTGAGTTAAATTCTTCAAAAGTTGGTGATTTTGCCTGATTAACCAAGCTATTCATTCGATAAGCTCTTATAGGCGGCCACCCCACAACCTGACTGCTTCAAGAAAATTACATGATAATGGAAAATCGTCAATTTTATTGGATAACAAACACAGACATTATTAAGTACCTAAAAATATAGTTGCATCAACCAAAAAAATGTTCACGACATACCCCCAAAATCAACACCTGCATAAAACACATACCAGAACTTATTTTTTAAGAAAGTAGTATTGAGCAAGGCACATTGACGAAGAGCATCCAGATAATTAGTTGGTAACCAGGCTCTGATGCCAGGAAACAAAAAGGATATCAAAAAAGATGCCAACACCTAAGGATATAGATCCAAAAACTATCAATCACCAAAATTAAGATGCTACAATAGCCAACACCATTAGCCAAGTAAACAAGGTCAAGCGGCCAAGCCAACAATTCCACGTCATGTCATCTCCAAATGAGGGAACAGAAGGCAGTGCCATACCAACATTTTTGCTACCTCAAAATATCAGAAATAGTACCTTAGATGAAGCAATATCAAAGAATCCCTACCATCAACAACCAATAATGCAACACTACTATGGCAGGGGGGGAAATTTTTCCAACAAGTGTCATATCATTCTTATAATTATGTCTTAACAAATGGAGTTATATAATTGCACACAGCACCATTTTGTGCTATGCCCATCAAAGCCCTCATTCTTAATAATCTCATACATCAATCAAATGGTTCCCTAGCCAGAGTTAAAGAACCGCGATTCTAAACAATTGGAAAAAATAAATGTGTAATCCTTAGAGCTTCCTTTGGATTTACCAGGTAGCTGAATTATCAGAAAAAAAATGTTCCAGTCTTCTTTCCTCTTTCCTCTTTCTGGCCATCTTATATCTAGATCAATTCATTACAAGTCTCCAAGAAATCCATATAGCGTGCCATACTTTTGCCTTCATACAAAACTGAAGGGTTTTTATTATAGTTATTTCCTGTAAATCTTGGTTTTGTGGCTGTTCACTTGTTGTAGATTCCACCACATATAAGATGGGAACTAAACAGAGAATAAAGAAAAGAAACCCACAGAAGGCAACAAAAAACATTTCATCTCAAGCATCAAATTCCTCAAAAATCAAGAACTGAATGATAGAAAAGATACAAAAGCAGGGAGGTTCTGATCAGAGTAAAAATTATAGGCTTGGCCAAAAACATTGGAAAATCAAACAAATATGTGGAAACCCATCCAATTATTTTCACATTGGCCAGATAAACACATCATGATCATGTATAATTATTGCAGGAAAAGAAATTATCACTGAAAATCAGAGAGCAAAGCCACTTACTTAATACCCATACATGAATTCAAACAAGGGTTAAGGGGTAAGAAGAAAATGAAAATCTGAGAACACAAGAATGAAAGTTAAAAAGGTGGTTACCTGGAACCATTACGGGGAGGCGAAAAAGAATCAGCGGTTCTCTTGGTACCAGCTGAAGAAGCATTAGCTTTGGTCACAGATGAGGACGATGATGAAGATGGTGGTGAAGACTTGGAGACCATAGAAGGAAAATCTCTGGCCGTCAAGATCCTAGCATATTGACCCCTTGTAGCTGTTTTGCACTTCGCAATACCACCAAGACTCAACCCAAGACCCAACTCAAGCTCAGACTCATCTGGGTATGAGGAAGAAACCTCACAGGACAAGACCAAGTTCTCTTCTTTAGACACCGTAGACATCGACCCATTAGCTGAGCCACCATAAGACACTATTCCACCACCGCCACCGCCACCAGAACCCAACAAACCCAGAGGACCTTCCATGACAAATTGGAAAACAAGTTGGATTCAAAAGAATTAGGACAAAGAAGACAAAGTGATAGCAACAAAACAGATCGGTGATAGGAAAGTGAAGGTTTGGTAGGTTTGGGGGAAGATTAACTGGAGAACCAAAGGTGGGTTTGGTGTTGGTGGTGGAGGGAGCGATGATGGTGGGGGACCCACCTGTCTGCTATTTGCCCCTCACTCCATCATCGATTTCTCCTACCCCGTCCCCCCACAACATCATTCCCTTTGATAATTTGGTTTTCTCGGCTCATGATACTGTCTTGAATAAACGGCCTAGTAGTCCAAAATCCAAATTCTCTCTCTTCCAAATTTAGCTCAACACGCTTTGTCTTTGGAAGTTAGATGACAAGGTTAGATTATAGTATCAAAAAATATATTTTAATATAATATAATTAGTTATTCTTTGTGTCTAAAGATATAAAATAATAAATAATAAATATATTTGTATTCATATCCAAAATTAAATCACAAACATAAAGAAGAGATAAATAAATTTAAGCATCAATTTGTAATAGGAGTGAGAGGTGGTGGGAGGCAGACGCAGTGATGGTTGTGGTAGGTGACAATGACTGTGGTGGTGACAACAATGGTGACGATGGTGGTGATGGTAGCGATAACGACGGCAAGGGTGGGTGGTGGTGGTGGTAACAACAGTGATGATGAAGGTGGCAACAACGGTGGTGATGATGGAGGTGGCGACGACGGGCAGTAGTGGTAGTGGTGGTGGTGGCGATTACAGCGACGATGGTGATGGTGGTAGAGATAGTGGTGGAGCGGTTTCAAACACTATTTTTGTTTAAAGTAGTTAAGAGAAATAATTTCTAAAAAAGTCACTCCAAACACACCCTTAGGTGCTTATTTTTCCTATTAAATTTAGGGTGTTAATGTTAGCAGTTAAATTAACTTTAAAGTAAAATTTAAAGTGATATGTATCACAAAAAGCAAAAGTCATTTTTGTTTATCTTTTGAAATTTAAATTGTAAGCTAATTTATTATATAGATAATAGTTTTTAATTATAGATATTGTTTCGATTTTGTTGTTTATACAAAATATTTTACACTTACTACATTTTGATTAATAGAGATAAGTTAATATGATATCAAATAATAATTTTTTGATATTATAGTTGCACATTTATTTAAAATATTTTAGGTATAATTACATCTGGACTTCTTGAGGCTTATCACTTATAATCTGTTTAGTATGAAGGATGGAAAGAATGAAGGAAGGAAAAAGTGAAAAGAATAAGGTTTCCATCCATGAAGGAAAGAAAGTTATTTTTCTTCTTTTTTGTTTGGTAGGAGGAATGAAAAGTAAGAGAAATATATTTTATATTATTTTGTATTAAATGAAAAATGAAAGGAAAGAAAAAACATATATGCCCAATTTACAATTCTATCTCTAAATATATTTTTTCACTCCAATAAGTAAAGGGTAAAAAAGTCAACTTAAAAATTATTGTTTTGCCTTCACTTTTTTCCTCCACTTTTTTGCCCAAATTTGGGCTGAAAATATTTGGTAGGCGGGAAGGATAGAGTTCCCCTCCCACTTTCCACTCCCTCCTACTTTCCTTTGATACTAAACAATGGAAACATTTTCCTTCCCTTCCATTTTTTCTCTCCCACTTTCCTTCCATCCATTTTTCCACCATACCAAACAAACTACTAATCACTCAGATCTCCTGACATTTGAAATATTATATACAGACCGCTTGAAATTTATATACGTGTAATACTTAGACTTTTGCTATAAATATATCCGTTAATAAATTATAATTAGATCCCCTAAAATTTGTATGTATATAATACTTAAATCTCTTAAGTTTAAAATATTATACTTAGACCAAAAATACTCTGATCAAGATAGAATATCAAATATTTTAAATTTATAACTAAAATTTATGTTTTATTGTATTATTTATTAAAATAAAATTAAAATTAAAATTAAAATTTTATTTAAAAAAAAAATTATAATTAGATACTTCCTCCGTTCCTAAATATCTGTCGTTTTACACAATTTTTTTTGTTCTATAATATCTGTCGTTTAATGAAACCAAACCATAATTAATATTTTTTCTTACAAATTTCCCTTAACTTTTCAATGCATTAAATTAGATGGAGGTTAAGTGTCTTTCATATTCCTTTCCTTCTCAATACGTATTGAATAAAGATATTTTAGTCTTGTATAATTATTTTTTACTCATATTAGACGATAAATATTTAGGAACGGAGGGAGTACTAATTACTATTTTATAATTTTATTAGTGATAAAAATATATACAACAATAATAAAAATATCCATAAATATTAGTATGGTGCCCAAAATATTTTTCAGTACCATAGACTACTTCTTGTGTCATATTTGTACTAGAATTGATTTGATTGATGCACAATTTAGTTGTACTAATACGTAGCAAGGTTTAAATTTAACTTTTGTTGGGGTTATTTCATCCCATTTATCTAAAAAAACTCAAAATAAGATGTGCATCTCCAACATTGTGGCACACAAATGATTAACGTTATTTGAATTTAATTTATTAATTTAATGAATTATTGCTATTTAATTGACAATGAAATCCAATATACTAATTAGAACTCACTATTAATTTAATGAATGTGACGCATTAAGTCAACAAATAAGTTTCACAAATTAAATTAAAATAATATTTTCTCATAAAAATATGCCATTAGCAAGTATCTTAAGACTGGGCCTCAGCTGGACCCAGGGTTTATGTTAGCCCAGCCCAGCTCGATCCAAAGCTCAACCTAAAAGGTCCTAGCGATAATAAGAAATTTATCACGAGAAATTAACACAATGTATGAGACACGAGACGAGAGGGCAGGGACAAAGAACGCTTTGGTCCAAACGACAAGCCGACAAGATGTGGGGACCATCAAAAAGGTCTCACAGGGCTCAATACCGCCGTTGAAAGTAGGGCCACGTGGAACGCGGGAAAGCTAAGCAATGGGGGTTCGCTAAAGTTACACGTTGTCTGGGACAGCTCAGAACCCCCCTCGCCCTCTCCCTCCCAAAAATCAAAATATCTTTTGGCAACTTCGGTGACCATTAATCGGTTACTCTAACTATATCACTAATTATGACTCAAATTTTTATTTAAATATAAATTAATATTTAAATAAAAAATTTAATACATAAACTAAAATTTAAAGTAGAACAAACTTAAATTTAAATAAGAATAAATTCAAAATAACTATTAAATTTTTAAACAAAGGTAAATTTTATCATTAATAATTTGGATAAAGATTTGAATCTCTTTTAATATAAATAAAAAAAAAAGTCTCTCTTGATTTAGTATAAATTTGATACAAAAGAGTTGAAACAATTTTTTAAATTTTTTTATTCAAATTTAAATTTGAGTCAGGATAACAAACCCTAATTTCTAAAGGAAAGTCTATGATTTACTATTTTTTATAATAAAATTATAATTTTATTATAAGAAGGTATAATTACTTCAGAGAATATCATGATTGATCACATACATTCATAATTGATCATAAATTCTCAGTATCAATCTATAGCATCCATAATTAATCATAATCTCTAAAATTGTAATTTATATCTCAAAAAAATTATAATTTAATCTTAAAAAATTATATGTTTTAGTACGATAGTACCATAGCCTTTACCATTTCTAAAATTATAAGGATGTAGTATAATAATAATAAGTACAAACATCAAAGGAAGTTTATGTAAAGTAATAATAATAATTTTCATTAAAAAATTATTTTAAAATTTTGTTAGATGTATTTCTCTCACCAACAACATCATGTCTCGCATCTAGCTAATGAATTAAATAATTTAAAAATAAAAGAACTTCTAAAGAGAAACTCAAGTTTAATTTTTTTTTTTTTTCCAATCAATTATAGCTAAATAGACTAATACTATAATATCACAAATATTTTTTTCTAAGTTTTTAGAGAGGCGCCTACTAAGGATACTGAATCACTTATCTTCAAATAGGTGGGTTGGAACAAGTCATACATCGGAATCATCAAATAGATACATTGTAGGGATAAAAAATGTGATTTTAGATCTAACATAGGTATGTAATTTAATATAATTATTGGGATTGAAATGACTTTCATTTTTTTTTTCAAAGATTAGTGATATTCGGATTAATTTACGTACATCTCGATTAATCCATTTTCTTGTCTAGTTAAAGGCAAATCATTCACACCAGAACAAAAGTATTCATGAAAGATAAATTTTTCTTAATCTGGCCNATATCATGATTGATCACATACATTCATAATTGATCATAAATTCTCAGTATCAATCTATAGCATCCATAATTAATCATAATCTCTAAAATTGTAATTTATATCTCAAAAAAATTATAATTTAATCTTAAAAAATTATATGTTTTAGTACGATAGTACCATAGCCTTTACCATTTCTAAAATTATAAGGATGTAGTATAATAATAATAAGTACAAACATCAAAGGAAGTTTATGTAAAGTAATAATAATAATTTTCATTAAAAAATTATTTTAAAATTTTGTTAGATGTATTTCTCTCACCAACAACATCATGTCTCGCATCTAGCTAATGAATTAAATAATTTAAAAATAAAAGAACTTCTAAAGAGAAACTCAAGTTTAATTTTTTTTTTTTTTCCAATCAATTATAGCTAAATAGACTAATACTATAATATCACAAATATTTTTTTCTAAGTTTTTAGAGAGGCGCCTACTAAGGATACTGAATCACTTATCTTCAAATAGGTGGGTTGGAACAAGTCATACATCGGAATCATCAAATAGATACATTGTAGGGATAAAAAATGTGATTTTAGATCTAACATAGGTATGTAATTTAATATAATTATTGGGATTGAAATGACTTTCATTTTTTTTTTCAAAGATTAGTGATATTCGGATTAATTTACGTACATCTCGATTAATCCATTTTCTTGTCTAGTTAAAGGCAAATCATTCACACCAGAACAAAAGTATTCATGAAAGATAAATTTTTCTTAATCTGGCCCCCAAGAGATTGTCAATACTTCATTTAATATTATAATTCACAATTAATCAAATAATTTCATTGAATTAAGTCTCTGATAATCTCCAAATTAAATCCTTATAACATTGCTCTTATATGAATTCTGAAGTATTTTATCTTTATTCTTTTCTTGATGATCATCTATTATTAATGAGTAAAAGATTCTCTTATTAATAATAAGTCTTACTTAAATAATGTTCCGTTTAGTAGAGAAGATGAAAAGTAGAAGAGATGAAAAATAGGAGAGATACACTTTCTATTCTTTAAGGATGAAAAGTAGGTATGATACACTTTCATTCCTTTTTTTTTAATTTTTTGTTTTGTGCCGGCAAAGATTACGGGTGACAATCGAGTTATGTCGTGTCAGATTTGTGTTGAGTTGAAAATTTTCATCTCTAGTTAAAATAATTTTTTTTATTTTTATTTTTTAATTATTTTATTGTTAATTTTTTTAAAAATATATATATAGATATATATAAATGCATATTTTATCATTATATTTTTATATGATATTAATGTATTCATAATATATAGACAAATAAGATACATCTTAATACAAATAATTAACTTTTCATCTACTTTCCTTCTGATTTTGGAGGAATTGATTTTGGTGAGTATGAAAGAAAGTTAATCTATCCATTTTTTCATCATTCCATATTAAACATGATGTTTTATTTATTCTTCCAACTTTTTATCCTTCAATCTTTTTAACTTTTTATCCTTCAATCTTTTTAACTTTTCATCCTTTTGTTTTTTCATCGTACCAAACGGAGTGTATTTAAAGAGATTTCACCCCGACCTACCTTTTTCCCACGAGACTCGGCCAATGAAGTGTAGACTGCCAGTGCTTTAGTGGAATCACTCAAGGAAGAATGATAATCATCTAACGCCTGACTCTCAGCAGTTAAGCATTAGTGGAATAACTCGTAGTACATGGAGGGAGCAAACATAAGATCAATAACAATTTTCAGAAACAAAAATGCATATGAATAAACAGGCATGATGATAAACGGGTCATATATTTTCTGTTTGTTTATCAGATTTGGGTGGAATTTAAGAAAAATAGTTTGATAGACCACTTAATATTATGTTTAATTAGAATTTTTAAATCCGAAATTCATATTCCTACCCACAATAAATAGTACATTAAAAATCAAGTATGAGTTTGATGAAAACTATGGAGGGTAGGTTTCAAAAGTGAAAAATTAGATTTGAAGAAAAAAAGACTATTTATCCCAAAATTTATTCTTCTATTCACCTAATAATAGACATCTTGATAAATTAAGTAATATAGTTTAACATGAATTCATAGACCCCATATTTATTTATGTCACTGTGTTAACCCGTAAAAAATGAATTAATTGCTAACTTGATAATTAGGTTGTTAATTATGATTTTGTATAATTGAGAGTTATTTTTTAAAAAGAAAATTCAAATAAATAAATGGATTTGAAATATAAATTTTTAGTGTGAAAATGAGTCAAATAACTATATTATAGGACGTTTGAAGTTGAATAACATTTTAAAAATTAAATGTTTAAAGTGTTAATATACAAATCTGATGAATATGTGTCGTGTTAAGATTTTGGGAAAAAAAAAAAAAAAAGAAATTTTGACAAGTGTCTTGTGATGCAATGTATGCATCACCAAATGACACCAACAAGTGACGTCAAAGCCTTGGAGGCCAGGCAACAAATTGGCTATAAATACCCTTTGAGATAATGAGCAAGCATGAGGAAAAGAAAAAAAAAAAGAAGAGAGAGAGAAAGAGATGAAGGGAGAGAGAAATTTATGAGATTTTGGGATAAAAAATTAAATAGTAAATTTTAGTTTTGATTATTACCAAATTGAAGTGTCTTGTTTGAGGTACTTCGAATTTCTTATTTATTGAAGTTATTAATGATTTTGAAATACGAGGAAGTATATAATATGATTCCATATTTTAAATCTCTTTTCAAAGAGTGTCATTTAATTATCTGAAATTTATATTCTTATTGATTATTCTAATTGATCAAAATTCTGACAATTTTATCAGTTAATTTGTACGTTGGACTAAATACTCTGAGATTGATTGGTACATGTACAAAGTGTACTTGAGGCATAATTGATAAAATGTGATTATGACCCTAAGGGGTGCGATTGTGATTACAACCCTGCGGGCTGTAATAGTTCAATATGAGTATGAAATTTAAATGTCAAAGTGTTACTTGTTATGTCACCATGAGGAGTCGAGTATGAAACTATGTTTGATAGCAGTTGAGTTACGTGACTTGTCCAATGTGATTCTTGATTTCGTTATCCATGATTCTTATCGTCTGAATTATTTGGTATTTGATCATTCGTATTTTTCTTGTTGAACATATTATTTCCTGTCATATTGTATACTTCTCCGCTTTTAATATTTTTTTTCAAGATAATCTCAAAGGAAATAACCAAAATTGATATTTGATGAATTGAAGATGTACGAGTCTTTATACAATTTTTAACTTTGTAGGTTTATTGTGGTGGTGATACATAATTTAAACAAATTTGTTTTTATAATAAGTAGATTATTTTTATTGTTATTTGGAGATCAAAATTGTGATTATAAATTTATTAAGTTAATTAGAACTCTGTCCCCGTATTCGGAGATATTTGTGATTTATTGTGATTGATTGATTTAATCAAGTAAAGGGTCCGAGAAATCGGACATTACAGTCACCTACCAAACATAGAATTGAATTGAATTTACAATTAAATCCCAAGTAAAAATCTCTTGGTTGGATTTGAAGGGATTTCTTAATACCAATCCAATCTCCCCTCATGATCATCCAAACACGACCTGTAAGCATTCGAAAACCTCCAGCAAAATTTATTCACAGTGAGAAAAGCAAATTTGGAGCTCATCCGACTTACTATGTAATGGTTTTGAGGATTGAACACTTGTATGAAACGACCAAAATAAACTAAAATTCTCAGGTACTAACTAGCTTGAGATTCATTTTTCTTCTCTGATTCCTCTGCTTTCGGTGACTGGTGATCGATGCATGTCTTGCAGGCTGGATCAGGGAGGTCGTCTGCGAGACTAATTCTAAATGTTTGCTGCTTCTCTTCATTTCCAGGAACATGGAGGAGAGCTTCCATTATAAGGATATCCCAGTCACGGGGCCGCAAAAATGAAAACCAAGTGTCACCTGTTCACAACATCGATGCAGGTTATGAATGCAGAATCAATTTTTTAAGTCAACGGGGTGCAATTTATAACTTCTTTTTGTTGTTCGTTTCCCTTTTCTTTCTCTGGGTTCAATGAAGATGGTGATAACATTCATCTCACCAAAATTATCTTTCCGGGACTCTTGAGACTTCCCAACAAACCAAATCCAGACAGCCTAGTGGATCTAAGGACCATTAAGGCAGAGATCAATATCGTTTGTATGGTGCTGAAGTTTTGGGCATATAATCATGAGTGGTTGTAGGTATGAAAGAACTTAAGGAGGAAGAAAAGAAAGAGAAATCCACACAAAGCTACACAAATATAGTACCAACCTCCATTACGAACTGCCCTCAACTGAAAGATTCCAGTGCCTTGCGGTCCAGAAACAGGAAATGTACAAGATACAGAATGCCTCTTGTGAGCTACTGCAAGTGATGCATTGTACCAAGGACCTCTAACAATAGGCTCCCCAATAGCATCTATCATTGCCTTGTTCTTACTGGCTTTCTCAATGGCTTTGCTGCAAGAACAGTAACAACAACAAGAATAAAATTAAAACGTGCATGCAACTCACTGATATCAGTTTCAACTTCCACTGCCACTAAAATTAAGCTGTCAGACATAGAATAGGATTACATCTTCTTCATGTTCTCCCTAGCTTTCTCTATCCGTCTATCGAAAGATGGGATACATCAGATTAGAAAATATCTTTGAGCAGCTTCCTCCAATCTCTTACACACACAAACCCCATAGCTTAATCTTCTATTTGTTTGCACAAATGACAAAGATTGATACTAATTATTAAACTCTTTAAAATAGAGGTGAGTAATAAAGGTGTAAAATCTAACCCTCGCCTAAATTAGAAAATAAAAAAAAAAAAAAAACAGAAAGAAAGAAATATGAATGAAGGTAGCCTCATGTAGATAGAGAGGCACACCAAGGCAAGACAAAAACTTTGATAGTTCTACTATGGCCACCAACAAGAGTGATGGTTGAAATAGCATTGATTAATTGTAATATATATATAGCAGAGGCAAATTGAGTACCACATCCCATTTTATGGCCTCACAAAGTCACATGTAAGGTTTAGGAGCCTCTCCATCCATAAATAACAAGTTTTGAGTTGGACACATCGAACATAGTACCAAAACAAGGTCTTGGGTGGTCAAAGGGCTAAGTCATTAATCCATTTAGATTCATTCTTGGTTTGCATCTTCTCTGTCTGTTCGGTACTGTGTGTCCATCCGTACATGTATACGTGATCCCAAGCCACATGTGAGATAGGGCATAGAAGGCTGCAGGCAGAAGAATTCTACCCCATATCCCTTTTCTTGGGCCTCTCAAGTTTACATGTAAGATTAGGATCTCCACCCAAGCTATTTGGTTGGAGCCAGCGAATATGAAAATATCTCATATAGTTTGCCTGAATGACGTCTCTATTTTATTCAAGCAGTTAGAATTTAGATAAGCGGCTCAAACACAAAGAAAGATAACCAAAAATATGAATTCTAGCACAGACAGAATCAACGAGATATGATAGAACAACACTATGGCCTCATAGACACAACAGAACTTCTTATGTTCAATACCATTTGCATATATAAAAGAGCAGAAAAGGTACGAGAAGCCCAAATATGAATCTGATGGCTTAAATCATTTTCAGGGACCAAATAGCACTTATATTGAATACTAGCAAACTAGATTATTAACCCAAGTTGTTCATTATTGTTGGAAATTCGTCATCATCAATTCCACCGTCCTATCAAACAACTACATCGATTTCATTGACAAATAGGCATGGCTGTCAAATATAATTCTAAATTTACCTGCTACAGCCATGATAGATGGCAAGGTCATCGAGAGCACTCAAAGCGACACCACCCATTAGACAAATCAAGGCGCCCGACACCACCTTACGAACACCCCATGATCTGGTAGTCCCTTCCTCCACCGACTTCGCCGAACTGCTTAACAAATAAGCCGATTTCATTTCAAGTAATCGGGTATGTGAGTTAGAGATCATTTACAATTATAATTCAGTAAACACCACAAATGTACGATATATCAATGTCTGTGCCTCAAATGTCATTATTTCAACAATTTATAGTAGAGAGAGAGAGAGAGAGAATTTGATGGAGAGCAGCGACAGGGGTTACCTCGATACTGGTGATGCTGGATTCCTCTTCAGAAAGGAGATTAACCTACTCATTCTTTGCTTCTCTCTCTCTTCCCCGGAACTGGAACCCTAGAAAGGACAAATGGTTTCGACCTGTTTTGGTGACTGTAATCAATGGCGGCACCGTTTGGGACTCAACAACTCAACCCGAACTTTGGTAGTTAACAAGCATAAAAATTAAAAAGGAAAGGGTAAATTACACTGACACCCTTTATTATTTCTGACATTTTCACTACACCTCCTGTTATTTACACAATTACATTGACATCCCCTTTCATTGTAATCGCAGATTGATATCATAAAGTTACAATTTTGCCCTCTCTTGTTTTATGTATATATATATTTTTTATGTTTTTTTCTTTTTAGTTAGTATACAGTTTCTCACCGCACATTTTAATGAGTCAAGCCCAAGGCCCCAACTCATGTTACAAGACTAAGGACCCAACTCATGTTACAAGTCTAAATGGTCAATTCCAAGAGGTCCAGCTAGTCAAGTCCAAAAGAATCTGCACCTGGACAAGCTCATCAAGGTCAATGGGCTACATCAACAGGGGGCATGCAAAAGTTATCTAAGAGCTTCATCTACCATCTTGGAGTAAGGGTCACCAGGAGTAGGGGTGTTCATGGGCCGGGTTATCCACGGGTACCATTACTAGGCCCGAAAAAAATAGGCTCGAAACCTGATAGTTGGCTCGCCCGAGCCCAATATCCTTAAAAAGAGGGCTTGAGTTTGCCCTCAAACCCATTATCCGGCCCGAAGCCCGGCCCAAAAGCTCGCCCGTCAAGCCCAACCCACCTACCCACTATTTCTTTGAAAAAAAATTATACTTTTAGACCATTAAATTTGAAACTTTGAAATAAGTTTCCTAATATCGAAATTTGAAGTTTTAAAAATTTAGATATTATAAATAATGTATTATTTTTTTCCCATGTATTAAACATATAAGTTTTAAATAGTAGATTAATGCAAATCACAGATAAGTTAGTAGGTGTCAATCTAGTTGAAATTTATTCATTCTATTAGATATAATTCATTATTTTATTTTTATCCATTTTGACTTTACTTTTGATTTAAAAATAAAATTTATACAAATATTAAGTTATAAAAATATTCATTATTTTAAAATAAATATGTATATAAAAAAACCCGTAAGCAGGCCCGCCCAATAGGCTTACGAGTTAGGCTGTGGGTAGCTTACCTCTACCCGAAGCCCGGCCTGGCCCGGCCCGCGCCTGCCCGATAACTCACTTGAGTAAGGGCTTGGGCCTACACTACTCAGGCCCGGTCCAGAAAAAAAATTTGCGGGCCTAGCTCGGCCCGGCCCATGGACACCCCTAACCAGGAGTCTTCTCCTCGCCGCCTTGGAAAGAGTCAATTCTCACCGCATCCTTTGACCAAGTCTCATGAAAAGCACCTCAACCTCCTCGCCCGTTGAGAAGAAGTCGTCAGGTCCACCAGAATAGTTATTTAGTAATTATTAAGTCGTTTTAATCTGTTAGGGGACGATTATAAATTGTAAGTCTCACTAACACTGAGGGGCAAGAGCATCAAGATCATCACACTCACTTGAGCACAACTCTTTTATCTCTCTCAAAGCGTGTACTCTCTGCTCCCTAAGCACTCCTGAATTAATAAAGTATCAAGCGACCCTAGTTATTCAGAAAGTGGACGTAAGTTACATTGACCAAACCACTATAATTCTCGTCTTCTTTCTACTTTAATTACTCCATTTATTTACTCATACTTGACAGGTGGTGCGCAAGTCTAATTTGTGCATCATCACATTTCACCAAAGACAAAAGCAACTCATAACACACCATGAAGCTTCGGAAGAGATTTTGAAAATAGAGAGCTTTTCTTGTGTTCGTTTGTGTAAAGATTTGAACCCAAACTTCATCTTTCGGTGTTCAATTGCGTCATGTGGACAGAGAGCAAACAGTGAGGTACTATCCATTCTTAGGTATTTATTGTTTAATGGAGAATTAAATGTATGGATCATGTTTGTATGAGTTATTGGGGTTATTTAGGGCATGCATGTAGAAATCTAATCAATGTTTTAGAAGGTTTGGTTTTGCGGTTTGAACCCATATTTTCGTTTCAAATGTTCAGTTAATTTTTTGCTTTAAAGGGTTTTCATGGTAATTTATTAGTTGAAATTATTGAGTTTTTGTCATTGAAATTACGGGTTTGAATTTTATGATTTCAAAAAATCAATGGTAAAGTTTTATATATATGGTATATATATATAAGTTTCCTTTAAAGATAATAGTATACTTTGACAGATAGTTAACCCAAATGTAAGGACACGGTTACGGTACATTTAAGGGGATTTTCAGTCTGGTACCGAAAATTTTTGGCGGCAAAAAACTAAAAAAAATATTGCACAATGATCCAGAAATAGACACGTGCAAAGGAAAAACAAGGCAATCGGAATGACCTGTTGCCACTTATACTGTACAACAATGATGGATGAAAGATGTACCATATCAATGAGTGAGTTACAAAGTTTATGGAATATTTACAATATTACTTGTAATATTTACAACAATAATGGGTCAAATAACAAAGATAATGGTATTCTTACAAAGTCGGTAGAACTAAGTACAAGGGTAATGGTGTATTTACAACATCGATAAGAAATGTAAAAAAATAATGGAATATGTATAAAATTAAAGGTATATTTACAACAAAGTTAAAAAAATTTACGAGTCATAATCTATGGAATGGATGATCGATCATTATGTGGAAAGGTGTTGTGTAAGAAAATAGAATTTTTGAAAAAAATAAATAAATATATAATTTGACCGATCACGAATATGATGATTGATCATAGTGTCTCAATAAGATGTTTTTGCAAAATCATTGCAATGTTAACGATATTAGTAGGTAAAAGAACAAAATTAATGGTATAATTACAACAAAAGTGAGAAATTTTGAAATTCAGTGAAACCAACTACAAATTTAATGGAGTATTTAGTACATCAGTAAGAAATGTACAATACTAATTGGATAATTGGGATAGGTACAAATGTAAAGCTATATTTACAATTATTGTGGATAAATTTACGAGGATATTATAGTTGTTGTAGTCAACATAATGGATCGATCAATGTAACAAATGATAGATCATTATATATTGATCGATCGAATAAATATATGATCAATCAATATGTGATAAGGAGTGGTGTAAGAAAAAGGAAATTTTGGGAAAAAAAAATATATATATATATAATTTGACCGATTACGAATATGAATGATCGATCTTATTTGACTCAATAAGGTGTTTTTACAAAATCATTGCGAGGTTAACAATATTAATGGAAAAATAACAAAATGAATGGTATAATTAAAACAAGAGCGAGAAATTTTGAAAATCAGTGGAACAAACTACAAAGGCAATTGAGTATTTACTATATCAATGTACAAAATTAATTGGGATAGGTACAAAATTAAATATATATTTATAACCATAGTGGATAAATTTACGAGGATAATATACTTGTAGTCAACGTAATGAATCTATCAGTTTAATTTATGATCGATCATTAAATATTGATCGATCAGATGTGGTAAGATGAAGTGAAAAAAGGAAAAAGAAAAGTATTGAATTTGATCGATCAAATGTATATGATGATTGATCATATTGTGACAGGTCTGTAGTCTGAATCATAAATACTAAAAGTATTGTGTGGGTCTGATCGATCGTGTAAAAATATAATAGATCATTAAGTAATAAGTGTATTTGATCGATCATATTGTTGCAAAATTAAGAATTGAATCAGAAGTAATAAAAGTACTGGAGAGAAATGATTGATCGTTAAAAAATTTGATCGATCGAATTAGTTAGTAAATTCGATCGATCAAATATATAAATTGATTGATCATGTTATTGTAGATTTGTCTTGTGAATTAGAAGTAAAAGTACTGGGGAGATTTGATCGATCGAAACAATATTTGATCGATCAAATTATTACAGATTTTTAATGTGAATCAGAAGTAAAAAAAAATACTGGGGAGATTTGATTGATCGTGTAAACCTACTGATAGATCAGTAAGTAGTAAGTTAAATCAATCAATCAAAATTTTATAGTGATCAATCATATTGTTACAAATCATAAATACTGGGGACATCTGATCGATCAATTGTGTATAATGATCGATCATGGAGTTACAGATGGTGAAGTTGAAGGGGCAGTGGGATTGCGATCGATCAAAACTAAATATGATAGATCAAGTATGATGTATTTACTTAAATGCCCATAAAGAGTTATAAATTGAAGTGTTGTAAGGGGGGCATTGTAGTAAATAAACATCGGATGATACCCAAATAAACCCCCAAATCCCACAAAATTACCCCTAAATCAATTACGCCTACAAAACCCATTCCAAATATGACAAAACCTATTCAAAACCCATTCCAAATCCTACAAAAGCCCATTCAAAATCTCCCAATTCCATAAACCCTAAATCGACCACCATCCCAAAGCTCTTTAATCGATCGATCGGGTACACGAACTACTTCCATTTTGAATCTTCATTCGGAGAAAAGTGAAAGTCACACATTGGAGCTTTGTTGATGTTAGGCGGCGAAGCGAAGAAACGGAAGAAGGTGGTTGCCATGGGGAGTTTTGGCAATGCCAAACTCTTTGTTGATAAAGATGTTAAGAAGAGGTATAATACATTTATTGTTAACATCCTCTGTTAATTGAGCGTGATGTTTACCTTGATGAGTTAGTAGGCAGTGTGGATTGCCCTGAAATACTTAGGGCTCGGAAATGAGAACCTCTATTTGATGTGAATGTGGAAGATATAACATATGTTGAACTGGTTAAGTATTTTTATGCAAATGTTCATGACTAGAAGGAGAATGAGCTGACATTTAAGACAATGGTTAAGAAGATATTCATCACTGTTTCGCTTGATCTTATTTCAAATATATTAAAAATTGATAGACTAGACATTCCTGAAAATTTCATTGTCTTTCCATATTCAAGTAAGGAGCAAGCTCCTGAAATGACGAGGGTTATTCAATGTATTTGTATTGGGAGTGTCCCTTGGGAGAATGAGAAAAACAAAGTTACTCACATTGACCTTACTCCAATGTATAGGATGATAAACCGAATTGTTGCCTGTAATATACATCCGATGGGGCATATTGCTGAGATTTGATAGGATACAACCCAACTATTATATGCTATTGCTGAATGTGGGGTTATTATTGATCTACCACTTTACATATTCAACCATGTTCGTGGAGCATCTATTGTCGAGGATTGCAGGCCATGTCTTCCATTTTCAATATTAATTTCTAAGATTTTGAAGCATAGTGGGGTTGAATTTCAGCAGAATGACAGTTTTATATACCCCATGAATGCAATGGGTATGGGTACACTTAATAAAAGTGTAGGAGCTATTCTGGGTGTGAAATGGGCGAAGTGTGTGAAGCAGCCATCAGCGGTGTCTTAGGTTGTGGGTAGTCAAGCTAGGGCTAGTCAAGGTGGTTCTGATGTTGATATTAGTGAGGTTGGACAAACACTTCAGCAAATGGTTGAAAAGTTGGAAGACCGATTTGAAAAGTTCGAGGATGAAACAAAGGGGTCGTTGCAGCGTCTGGAGACAAAATTAGATTATTTTTATAAGGACTTTAAAGAATACATCAACAAATGACACATTGGTTTTGTGTTTTTTTGGTGAATCTTTTTGTTGTATAGTAATATTTGGCATTTTGGCAAGGGTGATGTAGATGTTGGGTGGATTGTTGTTAAATATATTGGGTAGTAGTTAGAAACAAATTGATCTTTGATAGTTTTTGAGTTTTGTTGCAGTGAATGTGAGGTTTGTGCATTCTTTCATATTTATTTGATTTAACAATGACGTAATGCAAAGGATGCAGATAAATTGTACAACTGCACATTAGGTGGGATTAATTGTAACAACATAATTACATGTTTAGACATGCTTCCTTCATTTTGCCATTGTCATGTATACAAGAAAGACAACGTAGTGAAATTGAACCTTCCATGCAACTTAAGAAAGCTACATTGTGTGGTCAGCTACCGTAGAGCAAAAGGCTGATTATCGAAGAATATTTTAGTGGCCAGATGTGTACACGTTAATACTGCAAGACGTATTCAGGGAAGTATGCTAATGAAATCGTGGAATAGTTTGTACCAAATAACTGAAGGCAATGACAAAGTACATGTAGTCGTACTCACATCCAAAATGTTTAAAGAAGTATTAATCTACTGCCCGCGCACAATTGAATCAAAAGCAATTATCACTTGCTATTAAAAAAAATAAAAAATGGATATCAAAATCATGTTGGTATGTACTGAATTTTGCAAAGTAATTAAAATGTGATAATGTATGAAACCTGATATCAGAGGATATTGTATTTGTAAGTAGGATTCCAATGGTCGTCTTCTTGAGTTGATGGCATGGGATGTTAGGAGCCACCAAGTTGTGAGAAGGGCATGTCATCATGTAAACTATGCATATAAAAATTAACATTGACATTATATATTTACCCGTACTGTCATTTCCCTAGAATTATCTTTCATATGATCATATTCACTCTTTCCATGTATAGACATTTCTCTGTATTTCTGTTTCTCACTATCTGCCATCTTCCTCCATTGGTCATCTAGTTGTTTAATCACCTTATCAGTACAAGTTCAATTGGAAGACATTGTTAATTTCACTTTTCCAAACAATACTCGCTATTTGTAACACAAATTATACCTCGCGTGTAACTTTTTTATTAGCTTTTCCTTTGATATTCTCCATTTGTTCTTTACTGTAATGGAAGTACAACAAATTGGTACATTATCAAATAAACATTAACCACAAAATAATTTGACACTACAATACACAAATTTTTCATACTAGAAAAATAGTCATGCACCAGGTGGACGTTGTGCTTTCAAGCCTTTCACATTTGATTCCTGGGACCTCTTCTTCCCCCTGAAATATGTACCATAATATGAAGTATGCAATGTGATGCATTTGAAATATATTCAACAATATAATCATATCTTAAATTAGAAATATCGTCAAATTGGACTTCCCAAGTCTAAGGGCTTGCTACTACCCTGCAAATAACACATGGTCTATAGGTCAAATAAATAAGTATATGCTACACATACACTTCTTTAAACTATTCAGAAATCCTTCTCAAACACACTCAGTCACCAACACATTCATTCACAACTATAACATCAATACCAGTATGTAAATGTTTGCAAGTATGACACACACTGAGATGTCAAACACTGAAAACATACCATTTATAAAAAATAGCATTTCATATATTAAAACCTAATTTTATGATACCTTATTATGTAACAAACCTATTTGTGAATAATGAAAGGGGATACTTAACCCATATTGCAAGGAATAAAAGGATTGTGATGCAGAGGGAGGCACCAAATTCGGAACAAAGAAGATGGAATCGGATGAATAGGGGTGAGGTGATTTTTTGGAAGATAGAAAGAGGAGACCAGTGAGCTCAATGTTAAGAAGATGAGGGAGCTGGGTAATGGTTTTTGGCGGGATTAAGAGGAAATAGGAGGGAACTGTTGTAGCTAGCTATGACAACCTGATTGGTTGGTATGGAATAAAACACTAAACAACGTCACTTGGATCCGCCTAGCAAAAAAAAATAATTATTGATCTAACTAATACATGATCAATCGAATAGTTTCAGACTACCACATTTATATTGCTAATATGAGGGGGATTGAACAACCATTCTTCTGCTACAACAACACCTCTACATTGATCTATCGCAAAATAAATGATTGATCATGAAGTTGCAAAATGTTAATGATCGATCCAATCACTAACTGATCGATCCCTAACTTTCAGAATGTGACCAATTAACACACCAACTGATCGATCGTGCAAAAAATTGATAGATTAGTAAGTAGTAAGTATTTGATTGATCACAAACTACATTTTGATCGATCATATTGTTCCAGATTTTAAAAGTGATTCAGAAGTAATAAAAATACTAGGGAGAAAAGATCAATCGTTAACCTATTTGATCGATCGAATTAGAAACTAAATTCGATCGATCAAAACTATATATTGATCGATCATGCTATTCTAGATTCGTAAAGAATCCACCGTAATACAGGTACTGGGGAGAAATGATCGATCATTAACAAATATGATCGATCAAAATAGCAAGTGAATTCGAACAATCAAAAATATATATTGATCGATCATGTTATTTCATATTTGTAAATATTCCATTGCATTTGTAAATATTGCCATAAATGTGGTATACAATCCATTAAAGTTGTAAATATTCCCATAAATTTGGTAAACAATCTAATGAAATTGTAAATATTCTCATAAAGAATTCATTGAAGTTGTAAATAATCCCATAAAAGTGGTAAATGATTCATTGAAGTTGTATATCTTCTTGGATTAGTTGTAAATTATTCATAAATTAACCACACATTTGTGTGTTCTGATCGATCAATCATATTTAATGATTGATCACGGACCAGTAAATATCATACATTATACCATTCAATTAGTAAATACTGCTCTCCACTAGTAATTTTGTCCACAAAATTGGTATATATTCTTCAATTACTTATAAATTATTTACAAATTAAGTACAACTCTCTTAAAAAACATTCACAACTCTCGTAAAAAAAAATTGATAACTCTCGTAATTATTAACTTTATTATAGTAACAAAACCTTTAATACAGTAATTATTTACACAAATGTGGTAAAAAATCCACTGAAGTTGTAAATATTACCATCAATGTCATAAACAATCCATTGCAATTATAAATATTGCCATAACTGTGGTAAGAATTCCATTGAAGTTGTAAATATTAACATAAATTCTTTACTTGGTCGGACCAATTCATATAGAATTTTTATTGAGAAGGATTCTTTGTAGAGTAAATCGTCTAGCCGTCTGTAGCCATCTGCCATCTTCAGTGGGGTCATCTTCTCCCAAACGCCTTTCGACGTCCCTCTGAGTACTCCGACGTAAAGTCCCCGAAGTCCAATAAAGTGAGAAAAACAATTGCGGCACTTTACTAATAACATCAAAAGGGGGTCTGGACAAAAAATCTACGACCGTCGTTGACCCTTCTTTTCTTGTGCTTGATCACCAACTCAGAAACCATCCAAAGCAATCTANTTACCATCAATGTCATAAACAATCCATTGCAATTATAAATATTGCCATAACTGTGGTAAGAATTCCATTGAAGTTGTAAATATTAACATAAATTCTTTACTTGGTCGGACCAATTCATATAGAATTTTTATTGAGAAGGATTCTTTGTAGAGTAAATCGTCTAGCCGTCTGTAGCCATCTGCCATCTTTAGTGGGGTCATCTTCTCCCAGACGCCTTTCGACGTCCCTCTGAGTACTCCGACGTAAAGTCCCCGAAGTCCAATAAAGTGAGAAAAACAGCAATTGCGGCACTTTACTAATAACATCAAAAGGGGGTCTGGACAAAAAATCTACAACCGTCGTTGACCCTTCTTTTCTTGTGCTTGATCACCAACTCAGGAACCATCCAAAGCAATATATTTCTCTCCCTGCTAAGAAGACGAATGGAATTAGCCCGAGTTCTGAAATCTTCTCTGGATTTAGAAGTCAAAGAAGCCTTGGTGCCTAGCAAAAACGAGTTCTTACCCTTTGCCCCCGCGCGGGGTGGGGGGGGGGACAATCCACTGAAATTGTAAATATTCCTATAAAAAATTCATTGAAGTTATAAATATTCTCATAAAAAGGTAAATGATCCATTAAAATTGTATATCTTCTTGAATTAGTTGTAAATTATTCATAAATTAAGCACACATATGTGTGTTCGGATCGATCGATCATATTTAATGATCGATCATGGGCTAGTAAATATCTTAAAAATACCATTGAATTAGTAAATACTTTTCTAAACTAGTAATTTTTAAATATTGCCATAAATGTCGTAAGAATACCATTTAACTTGTAAATATTGCCAGCAATTTGGTAAACAATCTATTGAAGTTGTAAATATTTACATCAAAGTGGTTAATGATCCATCAAATTTGTATATTGTCTTGGATTAGTGGTAAATTATTCATAAATTAAGCACACATCTGAGTGTTCGGATCGATTGATCATATTTAATGATTGATCATGGACTAGTAAATATGGCAAAAAATACCATTGAATTAATAAATATTTTTCTAAACTAGTAATTTTTAAATATTGCCATAAATGTGGTAGGAAATCAATTAAAGTTTTAAATATTCCTACAAATTTGATAAACAATGCAATGAAGTTGTAAATACTCCCATAAAAAATCAATTGAAGTCGTAAATATTACCATAAAGGTGGTAAATAATGCATTGAAGTTGTACATCTTCTTGAATTAGTTGTAAATTATTCATAAATTAACCACACATCTGTTATTCTGATCAACCGATCATATTTATTGATTGATCACGGAGTAGTAAATATCATAAAAAATACCATTGAATTAATAAAAAAATTTCACAACTCTCATAAAAAAAATTGATAACTCTCGTAATTATTAACTTCATTATAATAAAAAAACATTTACTAGAGTAATTATTTACACAAATATGGTAAACAATCCAATGTAGTGTTAAATATTGTCATAAATGGCGTAAAGAATCTATTGAAATTGTAAATGTTGCCATAAATGTGGTAAGAAAGTCATTGCAGTTGTAAATATTCCCACAAAATTGGTAAACAATCCACTAAAGTTGTAAATTTTCTCATAAAGAATCCATTAAAGTTGTTAATATTCCAATGAAAGTGGTAAATGATTCATTGAAGCTGTATGTATTCTTGCATTAGTTGTAAATTATTCATAATTTAATCACACATATGTGTGTTATGATCGATCGATCGATCATGTTTTTTATTGATCGATCATGGACTAATATATATCGTAAAAAATATCATTCAATTAGTAAATACTACTCTCCACTAGTAATTTTGCCACAAAACTGGTATATCTTGCTCGATTGAAATCTCAAGTATTCCCACAATTGTAAAGAATCTATTGAACTTGTAAATATTGCTATAAATGTGATAGGAAATCAATTGAAAATGTAAATATTCTTACAAATTTGTTAAATAATCCATTGAAGTTGTAAATATTCCCTTTATTATGGTATCAACATTGTATTATATTTTAATAAAATTACTATTAGTAATCATGATGTACTATCTGACATGTCATTTCACTGTCTTGTCTTGTCTTGTCTACCAACCGGTATCCAACAGGTAACTGGTTACTATTTGGAAAAAAAAAAAAATTCAAAAGACACATTAATCAACAATTCACTTTTTTTGTTAGATAAATCTACAGTGCACGTTAAATTTTTGGTACCATACCGAAAATTCCATACCGAAAATATNTTACAAGTTTATATCAAAGTATAATCTCATATAAGACCTTCAACAATTTAAGAGAGTTTAACATAGGAGTTTGTAGAGCACAATTCACTTGTATGCGCATATTGAAGATAAATTTTAGGCCAAACACATATAAATATTATAATCATTTGGGTGCCGGTGGACCGAAGTGGGGGCGTGGAATATAGTCTTTCGCGAAGATTCTTGGTACGGAGAAATATTACTGCTTGTTTAAATAAATGTATTAAAAAATTCTATTAATTTGTGAAAATAGGCAGCATTGGCAAAGCCATTTGATCCACCTAGCAAATGATGAGATGTATGTAGATCTCTGCTTGCATGAGTTGGTAGCCACCTGTTTGCCGGGTCTCTTGAGTGTTCTCTAAGCTCTATTACTGTCAGATGTTCCCTGATTTCGTTGGCTAGGGCCTCTTGTATATTGAGTGTTAGTCGTCAAAATTTTAATGTGCATGTCCTTTCTTATGGCCTGGTTTAGTACCTATTTGCTATATATATATGGGACTGAGCGTAGTTGTAATACAGGGTGGTCATGATTCGAACAAAGTTTAAACAGTGGCTCCTCGCATGTGACGAATTAGAAGAGATGTCAAGATATTAGTTTATCAGGAGGCTAGTTAATTGGGGATAAATATTTTATTGGAGTAATGATTATTTGGATGATTAATTTTTCACGTGCATTAACTCTTCTTGTACTCTTAAATTTTGAATTGACTTGTGACCATGAGCTAAGCCTAACTTGTCTTTTTGATGATTTGAGTTCAACTTATGGACCGAGCTCATACCTGATCTAAATCTCAGCTTGTCACATAGCACCAGTGAAAGTTTAGAATCATTTTTCTCCTCAAATAATGGCTCGTCATAAAGATGTTAAAATATAACACAACTTCTTAATACGAATAGGAGATAAGTTATATTAGTGTTAAATACAAATAGCTGATTTATTTAGTTAATATTGTAAGAACAAAATGATTGTTTTTTTTTTCGTTTCTTGATTTGGTGTTATATGAATTATTTTTGAATTAACTTTTTTTGATTATACAAATATTTATATAAATATGACACGAACCAAAATGACAAAACTAATTGAAATGACATGACACAAAGATAATTTGACATGATTTGATAGACATCTAAACTTACAAGTTTATATCAAAGTATAATCTCATATAAGACCTTCAACAATTTAAGAGAGTTTAACATAGGAGTTTGTAGAGCACAATTCACTTGTATGCGCATATTGAAGATAAATTTTAGGCCAAACACATATAAATATTATAATCATTTGGGTGCCGGTGGACCGAAGTGGGGGCGTGGAATATAGTCTTTCGCGAAGATTCTTGGTACGGAGAAATATTACTGCTTGTTTAAATAAATGTATTAAAAAATTCTATTAATTTGTGAAAATAGGCAGCATTGGCAAAGCCATTTGATCCACCTAGCAAATGATGAGATGTATGTAGATCTCTGCTTGCATGAGTTGGTAGCCACCTGTTTGCCGGGTCTCTTGAGTGTTCTCTAAGCTCTATTACTGTCAGATGTTCCCTGATTTCGTTGGCTAGGGCCTCTTGTATATTGAGTGTTAGTCGTCAAAATTTTAATGTGCATGTCCTTTCTTATGGCCTGGTTTAGTACCTATTTGCTATATATATATGGGACTGAGCGTAGTTGTAATACAGGGTGGTCATGATTCGAACAAAGTTTAAACAGTGGCTCCTCGCATGTGACGAATTAGAAGAGATGTCAAGATATTAGTTTATCAGGAGGCTAGTTAATTGGGGATAAATATTTTATTGGAGTAATGATTATTTGGATGATTAATTTTTCACGTGCATTAACTCTTCTTGTACTCTTAAATTTTGAATTGACTTGTGACCATGAGCTAAGCCTAACTTGTCTTTTTGATGATTTGAGTTCAACTTATGGACCGAGCTCATACCTGATCTAAATCTCAGCTTGTCACATAGCACCAGTGAAAGTTTAGAATCATTTTTCTCCTCAAATAATGGCTCGTCATAAAGATGTTAAAATATAACACAACTTCTTAATACGAATAGGAGATAAGTTATATTAGTGTTAAATACAAATAGCTGATTTATTTAGTTAATATTGTAAGAACAAAATGATTGTTTTTTTTTTCGTTTCTTGATTTGGTGTTATATGAATTATTTTTGAATTAACTTTTTTTGATTATACAAATATTTATATAAATATGACACGAACCAAAATGACAAAACTAATTGAAATGACATGACACAAAGATAATTTGACATGATTTGATAGACATCTAAACTTACAAGTTTATATCAAAGTATAATCTCATATAAGACCTTCAACAATTTAAGAGAGTTTAACATAGGAGTTTGTAGAGCACAATTCACTTGTATGCGCATATTGAAGATAAATTTTAGGCCAAACACATATAAATATTATAATCATTTGGGTGCCGGTGGACCGAAGTGGGGGCGTGGAATATAGTCTTTCGCGAAGATTCTTGGTACGGAGAAATATTACTGCTTGTTTAAATAAATGTATTAAAAAATTCTATTAATTTGTGAAAATAGGCAGCATTGGCAAAGCCATTTGATCCACCTAGCAAATGATGAGATGTATGTAGATCTCTGCTTGCATGAGTTGGTAGCCACCTGTTTGCCGGGTCTCTTGAGTGTTCTCTAAGCTCTATTACTGTCAGATGTTCCCTGATTTCGTTGGCTAGGGCCTCTTGTATATTGAGTGTTAGTCGTCAAAATTTTAATGTGCATGTCCTTTCTTATGGCCTGGTTTAGTACCTATTTGCTATATATATATGGGACTGGGCGTAGTTATAATACAGGGTGGTCATGATTCGAACAAAGTTTAAACATTGATTCCTCGCATGTAACGAATTAGAGGAGATGTCTACAGACAACCGTTTTTGGACTAAACTCGAAAATCATAGATGTCTAAGGTTGAGAAACCTTTTGCATTAACATCTAAGCTCTGATATATTCGATTTCAAAAGAGTTCCACTTTTCCAGCTTATACTAACGACTTTCTCATTTCTCCCACAACTTGGAGGAAAATTTGCTCATCTATAAGCACTTACTGCCTGTGAAAAAACAATTTCTTCCACGTTATATATAATTTAGGGTATAACGTAACACAACCTTAGTTATAAATGGAAAAATGTTTGTCGCCTGAGGGCAAACTATGAAGTCTATTGGTGTTAATTTTGGCAACAAAACTAATTCATGCCTAACATGACAGAACTTTTTTTTTTGGGTTATCAATGATAAGGGAGAATCAAATGATTCTCCATAAGATTTGCTACATCCCAATTCGGTTCCATAAAATCCGAATGTATAGCTGTAAATATATATAGAATAAATTACAATAATATGATCCTATATATGTAGATATGTTTTCAATATTTGTATTTTAAACCTTTCCTATTTTATATGATCACATTATTGTAATTTATTCTATATATATATATATATTTACAGCTATACATTCGGATTTTATGGAACCGAATTGGGATATAGCAAATCTTATGGAGAATCATTTGATTATCAAGAATCATTCTTATCACGAATATTTTAAACTTAAAATTTGCAATGCAAGTCTTGAATATAAGCAATTACCTACTAATTGGTTAAACCCAGTTTTTATGTGGTTAGTGACTTAAACTCGAGACATGTAGTTTTACACATTGTCTTTCTTGACGATGGAACCATTAGTAAATAAAGACATGCTGCTGCGAAACATATTTAAGCAAAAAAGTTGTACGTAACGCACAAGACAGGACGCAGAGGTGTGTGATTCAAGCCCAAATATCACAAACAAAAGCATCTATTATTTAATGTTGAACAATAAACACCAATTTCATGCCACTTCTGGCTGCTGCATGCATATTGTTACAAAATGCTCATATTGAGAGCATATTCCCTATCATTTCTCTCTCTACATTATGTTTAGGGGTCCATTTATGTACCCAAAAAATGGAGGGGAGGGGTCCAGTTTGCATTATTTGTGACATAATTTACTAGATAACATTAAATATTCCTTAAAATCTTTTTAATAGACTTGGTCTTAAGATACCTATAAATATCAACAACAATTGACCCATTGTGGCTGCAACTTGGCATGGACTAAGATTTGAGTATCTCCCAACAAACAACACAATACATAAATGAGGAAATAGCTAGAAGGATTAGATTATGTAAGCAATAGGGTGCTTAATTACTCATCCAAATATGTAGAAGAAGGATTTTTTCATAAGATGTATCTTTTAACATCCAAATTCTATTGCTTATAGTATCTCCATCTCAAGAGGAATTTTTTTTGCGGTCTCAATTGTACATCTTTTGCACTCGTAGTTAAAATGAAGTAAATCATACGTGTTTAATAAATCAATACTCTCTTTTGAGAAACAATTAAATCTTTATGGAATAACCCCTTCTCACTTGGCAATTTACGCACCATCTGCGAACCTGACACAAAATTGAAATGGAATTAACGGGTTCAATTTTAGCCTTAACATGTTTGGGTGCCAAAAAGATGAACTTATTAGGCACTTCAAGTAAGTTAGTTTATATAAACTTGGCTAAACATGATGCCACGACTAATAATGGTTTAAAGATAAAACGAATCTAAATATATACAATTATAAAAGGATACATATGAACTGAATAAATTTTGATACAAAACAATTTACACAATTTAAAACCACAACACACCACTCATTAATAGGCCCAACCATAATGGGTCTTGCCAGCTCTAGAATGCCAATTTTTTTTTTTTTTTTTCATTCAACGATATGNTCATTAATAGGCCCAACCATAATGGGTCTTGCCAGCTCTAGAATGCCAATTTTTTTATTTTTTTTTCGTTCAACGATACGAGGTGTTAGCGTACGAGTATCTCGACTAATTCTCTTTTCGATCTGATTAAAAACAGGTTATCCACGTCNTTTTTTTTTCATTCAACGATATGAGGTGTTAGCGTACGAGTATCTCGACTAATTCTCTTTTCGATCTGATTAAAAACAGGTTATCCACGTCCGGACTAAGGTATTTATGAGAAATTTATTTCTCATGGTCTAACCTCAAAAAATTGTCAAAATTTAAACTCAAGATGTCTAAATTTATAACTTATCTCAATTACCACTTGATATACCCGGTTGTATGCCAAATTGCAACCAGGAAGCTTAAACCATTCCTCATTGATTCAGCAAGTGCAGTATACTGATATTTTATGAAAGAAAAAAGTGTGCTCATATCACTTTAAACAAAAAGGGAAATGTCAAAGAACAAATATAGGCATGTGAAATAACTTAAGAGATGGTGTAGCAGGAGCTGTACTAAAAGTATTTTTTGGTACCGTACTTCTACTTCTTACTCAAGAAAAATGCCTACTGTTTGTTTTTTACTACTTTATCATTTTTTTCAATCAATGATCGCAAAACATCCGGTTCAAAGTTTACCGTTAAGATTGACAGAGATACCATATTGGAATTGGTACCGTATCGTAGCAGATGGGTTTGCAAATCCAGTTACTTGCGTCATACCGCACAGCTCACCTCCACTTCCAACCCCACAAAGTCAAAGAGAAACTTGTTATCATCATATAAATAGAAAAAACAATCCTGTAGGATTTGCACTTCAACCCTTTCAAGTTGGCTTGGATTTAAAAATTTGAGGGATTATTATCTCGAGATCTCAAGTTTAACTCTTATATGAATGTTCTTATTTATTCAAGGTGCATGAATTACGAATTATAATGAGCACGCCTAGCTTTTATTATACCTGAAATAATGCATGGTTTGGACGGTCCCAAACACAAACACACAACACAGCTGTCTGCATAGCACAAACACCCACGAGGGTACTGGAACTACCTCTTGCATGTAGATATAATCGTCTTTAGTCTACAAGGCTCCCATTATTGTGTTTCTTACATAGAGTTGATGTACGCAATCTTGTTTTTGTAAGCGGAGCGGTTCTTTCTATGACTCAAAATCCTTAAAATCTAATTCATAATAAAACAACTTTATCATTACATCGAAACTTCGACTCGTATATACTACTTATCCATTACATATGTTTACATACCCATTACTTCATTGTCTTCTTTGTGTAGAGGACTAACCATCCTACTGTTTTTCCGTTGCTTGTGAGTTGTGCCCTTTGTGATTTTGATGGTGTGTTTTTTTTAATTAAAAAACAAAAACACAATCACTTGGAAGAGACCCCCACGCATGGCATATCCCACGTGGGCCGCATTGCTGCACATGGTTGTTAGGCATTAGTTTGTAATTGTCTCCATCGTTGTTACCTATTTAAGGGAATCAAAACCACCACCATCCAGCCTAGCTTACTTTTTTTAGCTCTTTCCCAATCCACAACTTTCATTACCTTCATTGAGCACAACAAAGAAAATCCTTCGTTGACAATTAGGGTACCACAATGTTGCCACCAAATCAGCCAAAAAACTATGATGGGTGCAAGATTTTGGGAGGATTTGGGTGCTCAGATCACTTGAGACCAACTATATGTGTTGGAATGATATTATTGTTGAAATGTTAAACGAATCGTAATTATTGCACTAAGCAAGACCAGATTTGTTCCAAAAATTTGTAAGTGTCCCATACAATGTCATGGGTGGGAAAAGAATTATTAGAATATGTACGAATCTCACGATGTTGAGCACAATTTATACTTGGCCATAATACAGGTATGGGGGATCTTCAGCCCCACCATAGGATGATAAATTTTTACTACCATCCATCAATCGTACTTACCAACGATTAAAATCTTATATTTGATTTATTAATACATCAATGTATCAGAAGTTAGAAGTTACGAACGATTAAAATTTTATGCGTAAACAAAAAATTAGACAATACATTATTTTAAATAAACCATGTAGGAATTAAGTCAATTTTAATGGTGTTCGACCTAAATATTATTATACAATACCAGCACTACACACAAGCAATTCTCATATATCAGCTACTGTCATGAGAAAGGATGCAATTCTGTTGTCGCAACAACTAACCTACAAGTCTGTCTGTTAGTTAGTTAAATCCTAGCTGACATTGTAACTAAGTTTTGGTTATAAATACTTATACACTACAACAGAGAATGTATGAAAAGAAATCTTTATTTCTTTTAATTTCTTTGTACATCTGTTTTTTTCTTCAAGCTTTCTATGGATTCTATCATGGTATCAGAGCAATCTTCAAAGACAAACGTCTGATCAAATGGCAAACACATCGTCTACTAATTCAACTTCTTCTTCTACCTGTTCATCTATACCTTCAACTATAGTTTCCTTTTCATCACATTCACCTATATACTTGTTGTCTAATATCTGCAATCTTATTTCTCTTTGACTTGATTCTTCCAATTATGTTTCTTAGAAATTTCAAATCTCAGCTCTGTTAAGAGCTCATTCTTTATTTTGTTTTCTTGATGAATCATTTCCTTGTCCATCCAAANCATTCACCTATATACTTGTTGTCTAATATCTGCAATCTTATTTCTCTTCGACTTGATTCTTCCAATTATGTTTCTTGAAATTTTCAAATCTCAGCTCTGTTAAGAGCTCATTCTTTATTTGGTTTTCTTGATGAATCATTTCCTTGTCCATCCAAATATGTATTTGATGAAACTGGAGTTGTCACTACAGAGATTAATCCACAGTATCAGTAGTGGATTGTTCAAGATCAAGCTCTTATGACTCTTGTTAATGCCACACTTTCTTCCTCTGCTATTGCACATGTTGTTGGCTATACTACATCTCAGGATGTCTGGCTTGCACTGGAAAGAAGATTTTCCTCTCAATCCAGAGCAAATATTCTGCAACTTAAATCTCTGCTTCAAATTATCATCAAAGGATCAGATTCTATTGATGTCTAGTTGCAGAAAATCAAAGAAGCTAGAGATAAACTTCAAGCAGTATCGGTTATAATTGAAGATGAAGATATACTGTTGTATACACTCAATGGTTTACCACCTGAATATAGTGCTTTTCGAACAGCAATTCGAACTAGATCTCAGCCTTTTTCTCTTGAGGATCTTCATTCTCTACCAAAGGCAGAAGAAATTTCTGTTTTAGCATCTTCTAAATCATTTCCAAATTCTTTTAATCCCTCAGCTATGGCTGCTTCACAAGGCAAAGTCTATGATCCTAACTTTCCTCGTCCCAATTCTGGTTCAGGCAGAGAATTTTTTGGTTACAGAGGTTGTGGATCTCATCGAGGAGGCAGAAACAATTTTGGTAACAGATCTCATTCTCAACAGTTTAAATCTAATTCCTTCTCACAGAAGCCTCAAATTTATTGTCAGATCTGTGGAAAGTTTGGTCATAGTGCTGTTAACTGTTATCATCGTATGAACAGTGCCTATCAAGCTCAATCTTCTTCTTCTCCACCTTTCAATGCTATGGTTGCTTCTTCTGAATATTCTTCCGGTAATAATCAACAGCCACTCTTGTCTGCTGTTTCTGATGTTTCTTCTCAGTATTCTACTATGACTGCATCCACTGGTCACTCCACTCGTAGCTATTGGCTCACTGATACTGGTGTTTCGCATCACCCAACCTCAAGATTTGAGGATCTTTCTCTTTCCTCTCCTTACTTTGGAGAAGACAAAGTTTCTATTGGCAATGGTCATGAACTACCTATTACACATACAGGTTATACCTTTCTTCATACTCCTTATTCTTTCAAACTCACTAATATTCTTCGCGTACCTTCTATTGCATTCNATTCTTTCAAACTCGCTAATATTCTTAGAGTACCTTCTATTGCATTCAATTTATTATCAGTCAAACAATTTTGCACTAATAACAATTGTCAATTCTTATTTGATTCTAACTCTTTTTCTATTCAGGACAAAGCCACCGGGCAAATTCTCTACCAAGGCAAGAGTAATAATGGTCTGTATCCCATTCATGCACTCAGCCACTCTTCTACATCTCTTTTTGCTTACCTTGGCTCCAGAATTTCTCATCATACTTGGCATGATCGATTGGGACATCCTACAAATTTAGTTTTACATCAGATTCTCTCTACTTCCAAGTTACCACAACCTCAGTCTTCTAGGCCTNATACTTGGCATGATCGATTGGGACATCCTACAAATTTAGTTTTACATCAGATTCTCTCTACTTCCAAGTTACCACAACCTCAGTCTTCTAGGCCTGCTTGTGTTTGTGAATACTGTTTGTATGGCAAAATGGCCAAGTTACCATTTTCTATTTCTACATCTCGGTCTGTAACCCCTCTTGATACTATTCATAGTGATGTCTGGGGCCCTTCTCCTCATATATCTTTACATGGTTTTAAATACTACATTTCCTTTATTGATAGCTATAGCAGGTGTACTTGGATTTTTCCTTTGGTTCTTAAGTCTGATGCTTATTTTGTGTTTACTAAGTTTAAACCCTTTGTGGAAAAACAACTATCTCATTGCATTAAAGTTTTTCACTCTGATGGAGGTGGAGAATATCTTAGTTCTTCTTTTCTTGAATATCTTGGTGCTCATGGCATTTTTCATACCAAGTCATGTCCTTATACTCCTCAGCAAAATGGCATTGCTGAGAGAAAACATCGTCACATCACTGAGACTGCTCTTACTTTGTTAGCTAGAGCTTCTTTGTCATATGAGTTTTGGTTTCATACCTTTTCAGCTAATACTTATTTGATTAATAGAATGCCAAGCAAAAACACCGCCAATAAATCTCCTTATGAACTTTTGCACAACACACTTCCTGATTATTCAGCTCTCAAAATATTTGGTTGTGCATGTTACCCTCTGTTTAAGCCTTATTCTAATCATAAACTTGAGCTTAAGACTACTCAGTGTGTGTTCCATGGTTATCCTTTTGATTACAAGGGTTATTTGTGCTTTGATCCTCAAACCAATAGAATTTATACATCTAGACATGTTATCTTTGATGAAACAACCTTTCCTTATGCTAAATCCTTTTCTTCTTCTTCTTATATTCCTCTTAATCCTAGTCATTGGTTTCCTATCTCTACTTCTCCTGGTACTTCTCAGTCTTCTCAATCTTTTCTCTTGGCCNTAGACATGTTATCTTTGATGAAACAACCTTTCCTTATGCTAAATCCTTTTCTTCTTCTTCTTATATTCCTCTTAATCCTAGTCATTGGTTTCCTATCTCTACTTCTCCTGGTACTTCTCAGTCTTCTCAATCTTCTCTCTTGGGCTCTCCTCCTTCTGTTTCCCCTATACCTTCTACTGAGTTACTTCCTCTTCTTCTTTCTCATCCATCAGCTTCTCTACCTGCTACTACATCTTTGTCTATTTCTCCAGAATTTGCATCCTCTACTTTCCCTATATCTTCTAACATATCTTCTTCCAGTTCTAATATGTCTAATTCTTTCCCAAATCCTACTCCACCAGTTCTGCCCCCATCTCTTTCTACTTACCCTATGAAAACTAAAGCTAAATCTGGNATCAGCTTCTCTACCTGCTACTACATCTTTGTCTATTTCTCCAGAATTTGCATCCTCTACTTTCCCTATATCTTCTAACATATCTTCTTCCAGTTCTAATATGTCTAATTCTTTCCCAAATCCTACTCCACCAATTCTGCCCCCATCTCTTTCTACTTACCCTATGAAAACTAAAGCTAAATCTGGTATTTTCAAGCCTAAAGCCTATATTTCTGCTACTTCAGTTGCTGAACCTACCTCTTTTACTTCTGCATCTAAATTTCCTGAGTGGAGACAAGCTATGTCTGAAGAGTTTTCTACTTTACAACGTCAAGGAACTTGAACACTGGTTCCTCCTTCTAACCACTCTCCTATTGGTTGTAAATGGGTTTTCAGAATCAAACACAATTCTGATGGCACAGTTTCTAGATATAAAACCAGATTAGTGGCCAAAGGATTTCATCAAGAGCATGGGGTTGATTATCATAAAACCTTCAATCCAGTGGTTAAACATGTTACAGTTAAGCTTTTTCTTGCCCTTGTTACTCAATTCCACTGGTTTTTACACCAACTTGATGTAAAAAATGCCTTTTCGCATGGGGATCTTCATGAAAAATTTTATATGACTCAACCTCCAGGGTTTTTTGATCCTATAACTCCTCATTATGTTTGTAAATTGCACAAATCTCTCTATGGTCTTAAACAAGCTCCTAGAGCTTGGTTTGAGAAATTCACCACTCACCTCTTTTCTTATTCTTTTACTGCATCTCCTACTGATCCTTCTCTGTTTATCATAACTATTAAAGGATCTCTTACTTTTCTTTTGCTCTATGTGGACGACATAATCATCACTGGCAATGATCCTCTCTACATTTCTTCTCTTAAGACAAATCTTAATAAATCTTTTGAGATGAAAGATCTTGGCCCTTTGCATTTCTTTCTTGGATTGGAAATTCAGTATACATCCACAAAATTGTTCATTAGTCAGCAAAAGTATACTACTGATCTTCTTCAAAAAGCCAGAATGACTGACTGCAAGCCATGCAAGACTCCATGTGCTGCTTCTTCTAGACTTGGTAAAACAGATGAATCTTCTCTAGCTGATCTGTAATACCCAATACAGGTATGTGTTTGAATTTTTTTTTTATAAATAAATAAAAAGAGAGGAGTTATTTAGAAAATTTAAAATTAGTTGTACGCTAATATATTACAATTAAAACTGTAATTTTAAGAAATTAGAGGGACTTAAGTGATATTAAAGAGAGATAAAGATAGTATCTATAAGTAAATTTGTTGCCCTATGTTGCTTCATATATATCAGTGGTTGGGCTGAAAGGAGTAGGAAGCGGCAGAGAGAAAACAAAGAAAGAAAGGGCCAAAGAGAAGGTAAAAGGAAGAACAAAAAAGAAAAAAATAAAAAAAGGAAGAAGTGGACTCATCAAAGGTATGAATTCATTAATTATTGGTAGGTTATAAGTGATTCAATTACAAAGTATTAAGCTTATGTACATATATGTGTGTGTGTGTGTTCATGGTGAAGGATAGTGAGGTATATATAATTGGGTTTTATTGGAAGTTATGAAGAATTGATTTAATGTTTNTGTGTGTGTGTGTGTGTGTGTGTGTGTGTGTGTTCATGGTGAAGGATAGTGAGGTATATATAAATGAGTTTTATTGGAAGTTATAAAGAATTGATTTTACATAGTATAGATTTATGATTTTTTTTTTGAGGCCTTTAAAGAATTGATTTCATGTTTAACAAAGCAAAAAAGAAACAAAGAAGGAGGAAACCAGAAGCTTACAGACAGCTGGTGAAGAAGATAAAGTTTTGAATTATGGAAACCTCCCTCTTAGTTTTAAGTAGTTTTATTTTGATCCCTATAATTTGATAAACTCAATTTTTAACTAATATGGAACTTGTTAATTTATAAAATTGACCCAGTATGTTTGAAACAAATATGGTTATGTCAAAACAGCCCCCAAGTCTTTTCAAAATTTCTGAAATTTTGAAACGACCCCTAAAAGTTTCGAATAAGTGATTAAATATCAATAGTTACTCTAATAAATTAAAATGAGGTGGTATTATTGAAAAATTGGTCTCTAGAACCTTAATTACTATTCTGAAAAATTTATGGCAGACCCGAAAACAAAAAAATTCGTTTTTAAGGAAATTACATTTTGACCCCAAAAATTTAAAAAATGATGATTTGACCCCAGAACTTTAGAAACTTTTTCCAAATAGTCTAAAATACTTCCATATGCTGTTACCTCATATTAGAAAGGATATTTATATGTAAAATATATATTGAGTATATATTAATGAGTAAGAAGTATAAAATCAAATATAGAATCGCAAAACGACGAAGTTAAGAAANAAAAATGATGATTTGACCCCAGAACTTTAGAAACTTTTTCCAAACAGTCTAGAATACTTCCATATGCTGTTACCTCATATTAGAAAGGATATTTATATGTAAAATATATATTGAGTATATATTAATGAGTAAGAAGTATAAAATCAAATATAGAATCGCAAAACGACGAAGTTAAGAAAAATGGATTGATTGTTATATGTTATTTTGGATTAGGTGGTGATTGCATTGAGGTTGGGAAAGAGTGCTTTGAATTAGATTNGAAAAAGTGATTGATTGTTATATGTTATTTTGGATTAGGTGGTGATTGCATTGAGGTTGGGAAAGAGTGCTTTGAATTAGATTTTGGAAATCAAGGTGAGTAGTTTACTACTTCTATTGGGAGAATTTTTTATATTAAACTGTGGTTGCGTGTGTGTGAATTTTGATATATATGATATATGTTGATGTTTGGGTTGCAATTAAATGTTTTGCAATTGTGAATTGTTATACTTGTGAAGTTTGAAAAATTTTATGGGATGATTTTATATCATTGCTTAAATGTGTTTTGATGATGAAAGAGAAATTTTGTGTGCGTTGGGACTAAAACAACAGTTTTAGTGTGCGTGTTGAAATCATGTTTTATGAGAAGGGGACTGGGTTACCAGGTCTAAATGGTAACGAGATTGTATACCGGCGTGGTCGGTATAGGGATGTGCACATAGGGATCAATTATCAGGCTAGTGATAACAAAAGAAGGGGCCAGTCATCAGGCTAGTGATGACAAGAAATGGGGCCAGTTACCAGGCTAGTGGTAACAAACATGATTTGACAAGTGTATTTGAGACTGAATGTGTGTGTGAGTGTTTTGAGCTATAAATGTCTTTTCTTTTATAAAGTTATTATGATCGTGAGATCATTTTGTTTACATGGTTTTGTGAAAGGGATTGGGGTACAATTATTGTATTTATGTATATAACAAAGTTTATTTCTGTATATATGAAATATGGGATTTATTTTCAAACCTCATTAGAGGTGGTTGCTACTCACGGGCCTTTGTGCTCACCCAAATATTTAACATTTTTCAGGTGAAGATCAGGAGGAGGAGTAAGTCCTCGGATAGACAAGGGATTAGAAGAATCGAAGATTTATTTTATTGTAGGTGTTCAGGAATAAATATTTTTTTTTATAGTGTTGAGACGAGTATTCGATTATTTTGAAAACAATGTTACTTTTGCTTAGAGTAGTGAACCTTATGGATTAATTATTGTTTTACATGAGTTTAATAATAATGTCGGTGATGTTAGTTTATTTCTCTGGTATTCATTAGGTCGGTGAAAATGATCNATGATTTTATATCATTGCTTAAATGTGTTTTGATGATGAAAGAGAAATTTTGTGTGCGTTGGGACTAAAACAACAGTTTTAGTGTGCGTGTTGAAATCATGTTTTATGAGAAGGGGACTGGGTTACCAGGTCTAAATGGTAACGAGATTGTATACCGGCGTGGTCAGTATAGCGATGTGCACATAGGGGCCAGTTATCAGGCTAGTGATAACAAAAGAAGGGGTCAGTCGTCAGGCTAGTGATGACAAGAGATGGGGTCAGTTACCAGACTAGTGGTAATAAACATGATTTGACAAGTGTATTTGAGACTGAATGTGTGTGTGAGTGTTTTGAGCTATAAATTTCTTTTCTTTTATAAAGTTATTATGATCGTGAGATCATTTTGTTTACATGGTTTTGTGAAAGGGATTGGGGTACAATTTATTGTATTTATGTATATAACAAAATTTATTTCTGTGTATATGAAATATGAGATTTATTTTCAAACCTCATTAGAGGTGGTTGCTACTCACGGGCCTTTGTGCTCACCCAAATATTTAACATTTTCCAGGTGAGGATCAGGAGGAGGAGTAAGTCCTCGGATAGACAAGAGATTAGAAGAATCAAAGATTTATTTTATTGTAGGTCTTCAAGAATAAATATTTTTTTATAGTTTTGGGACAAATATTCAATTGTTTTGAGAACAATGTTGTTTTTGCTTAGGGTAGTGAACCTTATGGATTAATTATTGTTTTACATGAGTTTAGTAATAATGTCGGTGATGTTAGTTTATTTCTCTGGTATTCATTAGGTCGGTGAAAATGATCACTTTATTATTTGTCTTCCGCTGTATTTTGCATTAGTTATGCACATGGATGACTAGTTAAGGCCTCGGTGGCCGGTTCGCTGCTCACCCTATGTGATCCGGGGTAGGGGTGTGACAAGAGTGGTATCAGAGCATAGGTTTATGAATTTCCAAAGGATTAGGCTGAATCTTAAGAATTATTTAGGGTTTAATTGATTTGGATTGAAAGGTATGGAATGATGATACTATTGCATAGTATTATTGCATTGGTGACTAAGACAAATTAGTTTGTTTTAGTTTATTTTGTATAAAGTATAGATGGCTGCAAGAAAGAAAGGTAAGGGTGTTGCAAATCATAGGGTTGACACTAATGATGTTCCAGGGCTTGTAAATGATGAACCACCACTGAATGTCTATAGGGATATTGGGAAGGCCTTGCAGGGAATCACAAAGATCCTTGAAGGGCCGAAAGGTTAGAAGGAACTCAACATTGAGGAGTTTAGGAGGATGGCATATGCTTTCATAGGGACTACTACCCCTACAAATGCAGAGAATTGAATTATGGATATTGAGAAACTTCTAGAGGTCTCGAGGTGTGATGACGGTAAGAAAGTGGCATATACAGCCTTTATGTTTAAAGAGGAAGTTGAATATTGGTGGAGGATGGAGAAGGAAGTGAAGAGATATCCGACTACTCCAATGACTTGGGAGCAGTTCAAGACTGGATTCTTGGAGAGATATTTTCCACAGGTAGAGAAGGATCGTTTGGCACAAGAGTTTATGAATTTGGCTCAGGGAGGCATGACGGTTGGTGATTATGAGGAGAAATTTATAAAATTAGCAAAGCATGCCATGCGCATGGTAGCAGATGAGAGACATAAAGCAAGGAAGTTTGAAAGAGGTCTGAAGTGGAGCATTAAGGAGAAACTGATTGCCTTGGAACTACCAACGTATCAAGAGGTTGTTCGTAAGGCTAGAGTTTTGGAGGGCAATGAAAAGGAAAGGGACAAGGAGAGGGAAGAAAAGAAGAGAACAGGCTCAGGTGGTGACTCTAGGGGTGGTTCCCAAAATTTCAAGAAGAGTAGGCAGAATACTTCATCATCTGGGTCTTTTGCACCAAGATCTATAGGGCAACAAGGCACTGGACAGCTAGAAAAGTGTCAGAAGTGTGGGAGATTCCATGGGGACAAATCATGCTACGGGACCAATTGGGAACAACTTCTCTGCTTCCATTGTGGCAAGTCAGGACACTCAACAAAGAATTGTTGGAGTGCTCAAGGAAACAAACAAGCTAGTGAACAGACAAAGGTGACATGTTTCAAGTGCAACCAACGAGGACACATTGCAAAGTTTTGTCCCCAACCAATGCAGGGATCAGTAGGCAAACCCCCAGCTAAGACAGATGGTGCATCAAAACAGGGTCAACAGAAACAAGGGCAACAGAAGGAACAAAGGTTTGGGAGAGTCTATGCAATGACACCAAAGAGCCCACAATATTTTAATTCTGTAGTCTCAGGTACTTTACTTATTTGTGAGCATGCATTTAAAGTACTTATTGATCCAGGGTCTACACATTCTTTTATATCTCCTAGAGTAGCGATGAGATTAGGTGTTGAACCCAAAGCACTTGAGTTTGACTTGATTATGACTACTCCCACGGGTGGTTCTGAGTTAGGAGATGTTGTGTACCCAGGGTGTAGGGTCCACATTGAGGATAATCAATTATTAGTTGATTTAATACTCTTAGACCTTAAGGGTTTTGACGTAATATTGGGTATGGATTGGTTAGCTGCGCATCATGCAACAGTTGATTGTTTTGAAAAGAGAGTTGTGTTTCATCTTCCTAATCGTCCAAAATTTAGTTTCGAAGGGACAGGGATTATTTCTTTCCCCAGCCTTGTCTTTGTAGTACAAGCTCGAAGATTGTTGAGGAAAGGTTGTCAGGGATACATTTTTAACATTATAGATACGAGAAATGAGGGGTTGTCTCTTGAGGAGATACCAATAGGAAGAGAATTTTCAGAAGTATTCCCGGATGTCCTGTCTGGATTGCCACCTGACAGAGAGATTGATTTTGCTATTGACCTGGTACCTGGTACCAGTCCTACCTCTAAGGCTCCTTATCGTATGGCACCAGTGGAGCTTAGAGAACTGAAGGTGCAACTTCAAGAGTTGTTAGATTTGGGGTTTATTTGGCCTAGTGTGTCACCATGGGGTGCACCAGTATTGTTCGTGAAAAAGAAAGATGGAAGCATGAGACTTTGCATTGATTACAGGGAGTTAAACAAAGTAACCATCAAGAAAAAGTATCCTCTCCCCCGCATTTATGATTTGTTTTACCAACTACGAGGTGCTAAAGTATTCTCGAAGATTGACCTTCGAACGGGTTACCACCAGTTGAAGATAAAGGTGGAGGATGTGCCTAAGACTGCTTTTCGTACCCATTATGGACATTATGAGTTTCTTGTGATGCCATTTGGGCTAACCAATGCACCAGCAGCCTTTATGGATCTCATGAATAGGGTGTTTAAGCAATACTTGGATCAATTTGTAGTGGTATTTATTGATAATATTTTGGTGTACTCGAAGAGTCCTGAGGAACATGAGCAACATTTAAGAATTGTTCTACAGACTCTTCAGGATCGAAAGCTTTATGCCAAGCTCAAGAAATGTGAGTTCTGGTTGACTAGTGTATCGTTTTTGGGACATGTGATTTCTGATGAGGGGTGTCAGTGGATCCTCAGAAGGTGGCATCAGTTAAAGATTGGCCTCGACCGACGAATGCTACTGAGGTACGTAGTTTTTTGGGTTTGGCAGGGTATTACAGAAAGTTTGTTGAGGGTTTCTCCAAAATTGCCATTCCATTGACCCGGTTGACCCAGAAGAAGGTAGTTTTTCAGTGGACTGATGAATGTGAAAACAGTTTCAATGATTTAAAGGAACGGTTGGTGTCTGCCCCAGTTCTTATTATACCTGCAGATAATGGTGGGTATGATATCTACTGTGATGCTTCAAAGAAAGGGTTGGGTTGTGTATTGATGCAACAGGGGAAGGTTGTGGCTTATGCTTCTAGACAGTTGAAACCTTATGAGCAGAATTACCCAACACATGATTTAGAGTTGACAGCTGTTGTGTTTGCACTGAAGATATGGAGGGCACTATTTGTATGGGGAGACATGTGAGATATATACAGATCATAAGAATCTTAAGTATTTATTTACACAGAAAGAGCTGAACATGAGACAACAAAGATGGCTAGAGTTAATCAAAGACTATGATGTGAATTTGCATTATCATCCAGGAAAAGCAAATGTGGCGGTAGATGCACTAAGTAGAAAATTTACAGAGAGCATGGCCTCTTTGCTTACCCAGCAAAAGCAAGTTGTGAGAGATCTTGAAGAAGCAAAGGTTAAGGTAGGGATACTTGAGACTAATGCTTTTGTAGCAAACTTACAAGTTCGGCCTACCTTGCTAGATCGAATAAAGGAGGCACAACAGAATGACCCAAATTTGATGAAGATTCTAGAAGAAATAGAGCGAGGTGAGAAGACTGATTTTCGTGTGGCAGATGGAGTGTTGAGATTTGGAGATCGAGTATGCGTACCTAATAACACAGAGATCAAGAAACAAGTGATGGAGGAGGCCCATTACTCTCGTTTCACAGTTCATCCAGGAAATACAAAGATGTATCAGGACTTGAAAGGGATATTTTGGTGGAATAATATGAAGAAGGAAGTGGCTGACTATGTGTCTAGGTGTTTGACATGTCAAAAAGTGAAAGCAGAACACCAAAGGCCAGGAGGATTATTGCAACCACTTCCTATTCCTGAATGAAAGTGGGAGCACATTACTATGGATTTTGTGACTGGGCTACCTAAGACTCCGAGTGGACTTGATTCTATTTGGGTTGTGGTGGACAGATTGACAAAGTCCACACACTTTTTGCCTGTGAAGACTGCTTATCCCTTGGAGAAATTTGCTAAACTTTATGTAAAGGAGATTGTGAAATTGCATGGGGCCCCAGTGTCGATTGTTTCAGATAGAGACCCTCGATTTGTCTCAAGGTTTTGGGGTAGTTTACAAAAGGCTATGGGCACCGAGTTGAGATTTAGTACAGCTTATCACCCACAGACAGATGGACAGTCGGAGAGAGTTATTCAAATATTGGAAGACATGCTTCGTGCCTGTGTGCTTGACTTAAAGGGTTCTTGGGAAGACCATTTACCACTAGTTGAGTTTGCTTATAATAACAGCTTTCAAGCTAGTATTGGCATGGCACCGTATGAGGCTTTATATGGGCGAAAATGTAGATCGCTAATTTGTTGGGCTGAAGTCAGGAAAAGAAAGATATATGGGCCAGAGATAGTACAAGAGACCACAAATAAAGTACAACTGATTCAGGAAAGGCTTCGGGTTGCTCAGAGTAAACAGAAAAGTTATGCGGATAATCGGAGGAGAGACTTAGAATTTCAAGAGGGCGATCATGTATTCCTAAAGGTGTCACCTTGGAAAAGGGTTATGAGATTTGGTAAAAAGGGGAAGTTGAGTCCAAGGTATATTGGACCCTTCGAGATTCTAGGGAGAGTTGGTGCAGTAGCCTATAGGCTTGCCTTACCACCAGAGTTGACGGGTATCCACAATGTGTTTCATGTATCATTGCTTAGGAAGTACATGCTAGATCCATCGCATGTAATTGAGGTGGAGCCGCTACAAATGCAAATGGATTTGTCTTATGAGGAACTACCAGTGAAGATCTTGGATCGAGAAGAACGAGTATTGAGGAACAGGGTCTTTCCTTTCGTTAAAGTCTTGTGGAAGAATCACTCGGAGAGGGAAGCTACTTAGTAGAGCGAACAAACGATGAAGGAAAAGTACCCACAATTGTTCCAACCTCAGGACACACTAAGTTTGGAGGACCAAACTTCTTAAAAAGGGGAAGAGTTGTAATACCCGATACATGTATGTGTTTGGATTTTTTTTATAAATAAATAAAAAGAGAGGAAGTTATTTAGAAAATTTAAAATTAGTTGTACGCTAATATATTACGATTAAAACTGTAATTCTAAGAAATTAGAGGGACTTAAGTGACATTAAAGGGAGATAAAGATAGTATCTATAAGTAAATTTGTTGCCCTAGGTTGCTTCATATATATCAGTGGTTGGGTGAAAGGAGTAGGAGGCGGCAGAGAGAAAACAAAGAAAGAAAGGGCCAAAGAGAAGGTAAAAGGAAGAACAAAAAAGAAAAAAAAAA
>CAUOFW020002702.1:105151-117651 GCA_963454935.2 Ilex paraguariensis
CCCCTTATTCATATACTATATATGCTAAAAGGTGATGTTTATAGGTTAGGAAACAACAAGGAAATTTGTCAAGCAGTAAGTCCTCGGATAGACAAGGGATTAGAAGAATCAAAGATTTATTTTATTGTAGGTGTTCAGGAATAAATATTTTTTTTTATAGTTTTGAGACGAGTATTCGATTGTTTTGAAAATAATGTTGTTTTTGCTTAGAGTAGTGAACCTTATGGATTAATTATTGTTTTACATGAGTTTAATAATAATGTCGGTGATGTTAGTTTATTTCTCTGGTATTCATTAGATCGGTGAAAAAGATCACTTTATTATTTGTCTTCCACTGTATTTTGCATTAATTATGCACATGGATGACTAGTTAAGGCCTCGGTGACCGGTCCGCTGCTCACCCTATGTGATCCGGGGTGGGGGTGTGACATGATCCATCTTTATATAGAAGTATTGTTGGTTCTCTATAGTATCTCACTTTTACCAGACTTGATATTACCTTTTCAGTCAATCATGTTTGTCAATATATGAGCTCTCCTACAGATGTTCATTTTGCAGCAGTCAAGAGGATTCTAAGGTATCTCAAGGGAACTTTTCATTTTGGTCTCTTTTACAGGCCTAGTTCTCTTACTCTATCAGCTTTTATAGATGTTGATTGGGCAGGGGATCCTAATGACAAAAGGTCTACTACAGGATATCTTCTTTTTCTTGGAGATAATCCCATTCATTGGTCTACAAAGAAATAGAGTATTGTATCTAGGTCTTCTACTGAGGCTGAATTTTGAGCTCTTGCTCAAACCACTGCTGAACTTAAATGGTTGCTAATACTTTTACAAAGTCTGCAACTTTTTCCATCTCACACTCCTACTCTTTGGTGTGATAACATTTCAACTTTGGCACTTGCATCTAATCCCATGTTTCATGCTAGAACTAAGCATATAGAGATAGACTTTCATTTCATCTGCGAGAAGGTGGCAAATAAATCTCTAACTGTCCAGTATATTTCTACTAAGGATCAGTTGGCTGATGTCTTCACCAAAGGTCTATCTTCTGCCAGATTTTTGCTTCTCAGAGACAAACTACTGGTTGGTCCCCCACCATCAGTTTGAGGGGGTGTATTACACAATACCAGCATTACACAAGCAATTCTCATATATCAGCTACTGCCATGTGAAGGAATGCAATTCTGTTGCTGCAGCAACTAACCTGCAAGTTTGTCTATTAGTTAGTTAAGTCCAAGCTGGCATTGTAACTAAGTTTTGTTATAAATACTTGTACACTGCAACTGAGAATGTAATGGAAAAATCTTTGTTTCTCTTACTTTCTCTGTGTGCATCTATCTTCTTCTTCAAGCTTTATATGGAATCTATCACTACTTGTATCTTCCCCCATTGCTGCAGATGATTGCTTCACCAAAAACGATATCATCTTTGCGAACCGCCCTCGACTGCTTGCCAGAAAACACCTTGGCTATGATTACACCACCATTGTCTCGGCCTCCTCCGGCCACCTCTGGCGCAACTTAAGGAGAATAACCACCATTGAAATCCTGTCAACTAGTCGCATTCAAATGTTCTCCAGCATACATGGTCATGAGGTTTACTCACTAATTTGCCGGCTTTTTAGAGGCTCTGGTGACGGCGAATACCACACGGTGGAGATGAAATTGGTCTTTTTTGAGATGATACTCAAATTCCTAATGAAGATGATTGCTGGAAAGCAATACTATGGTGATAATGCGGCAGAATTGGAGGAAACAAGAAAGTTCAAGGAGATTGTAATAAGAGTTTTCGATTGAGTGGAGCTACAAATATGGGAGATTTCATGCCTATTCTGAAATGGGTTGGATTCAATGGGATTGAAAAGAAGTTGGCGGTATTACAGGAAAAAAGAAACCAGTTCATGCAAGATTTGATTGAAGAGCATAGAAGAATGAGGAGTAATTCTTCTTCTGAGAAGGAAACCAAGACAATGATCGATGTTCTCCTGTCATTCCAAGAAAGTGAACCTGAATACTGTAAAGATGAAATCATCAAAGGCATGATGCTGGTAAGTTATTCTGCTCCACTTAATTCATTTTGGGCTTTGGATCATCGGCAAAGTTTCAACTTTGTATAAAGTCCACCATAAATCTAACAAAAATAATAAATTAAGTTAACTCATTGTCTCAATAGATTAGATCTAAGTAACATTATTGTTGGCCTTAAAGAAGAATAGGCACACATTATGCGATGACTAATGCTATTGAAAGTTGAAACTTAAAATCTGACATAATTCGTTGATCTAATGGTGTGACTATATTGTAATCACTGGATTCACATCATTAGATCAACATTAAGTTCTAATATTTAATGGATCATATGGTCAATCTAATGACTATAGTGAATTAGGTCAATAAATTATGACTCCAATAATTACAATGAAGTCACTGTTGAAAAAAATAATAATAAAAGCNAAACAACTTCCAACAATCAAAGATTTTACACTTTCTTTCTCCCAAAATCACCTTCCCCTCGATTTACTTCCTTCCCCGTGGAAACGACCTTGGAATACCACCAAATAAAACACGATCCGTGAAAGTCTCCTTGTGCTTGGGGAACACTTTTGTTCACACATACGCACATTTGAAATCNTTTTTATATGATTTAATTGAGTAATTATACTTTGTTTTAATTGGGCATTTGAATGCCTTTATGTGGTGGGGGTTACTAGATGATAGACCTTAAAAGCCTCNTTTTGTTCACACATACTCACATTTGAAATCTCATTCATCCATCATTCCGTTGCCCTTTCTTTTGACATCATCCCTAGGAGAGTGACACTCCCCTTATTCATATACTATATATGCTAAAAGGTGATGTTTATAGGTTAGGAAACAACAAGGAAATTTGTCAAGCAGTAAGTCCTCGGATAGACAAGGGATTAGAAGAATCAAAGATTTATTTTATTGTAGGTGTTCAGGAATAAATATTTTTTTTTATAGTTTTGAGGCGAGTATTCGATTGTTTTGAAAATAATGTTGTTTTTACTTAGAGTAGTGAACCTTATGGATTAATTATTATTTTACATGAGTTTAATAATAATGTCGGTGATGTTAGTTTATTTCTCTGGTATTCATTATATCGGTGAAAAAGATCACTTTATTATTTGTCTTTCACTGTATTTTGCATTAATTATGCACATGGATGACTAGTTAAGGCCTCGGTGGCCGGTCCGCTGCTCACCCTATGTGATCCGAGGTGGGGGTGTGACATGATCCATCTTTATATAGAAGTATTTTTGGTTCTCTATAGTATCTCACTTTTACCAGACTTGATATTACCTTTTCAGTCAATCATGTTTGTCAATATATGAGCTCTCCTACAGATGTTCATTTTGCAGCAGTCAAGAGGATTCTGAGGTATCTCAAGGGAACTTCTCATTTTGGTCTCTTTTACAGGCCTAGTTCTCTTACTCTATCAGTTTTTATAGATGTTGATTGGGCAGGGGATCCTAATGACAAAAGGTCTACTACATGATATCTTCTTTTTCTTGGAGATAATCCCATTCATTGGTCTACAAAGAAATAGAGTATTGTATCTAGGTCTTCTACTGAGGCTGAATTTCGAGCTCTTGCTCAAACCACTGCTGAACTTAAATGGTTGCTAATACTTTTACAAAGTCTGCAACTTTTTCCATCTCACACTCCTACTCTTTGGTGTGATAACATTTCAACTTTGGCACTTGCATCTAATCCCATGTTTCATGCTAGAACTAAGCATATAGAGATAGACTTTCATTTCATCTGCGAGAAGGTGGCAAATAAATCTCTAACTGTCTAGTATATTTCTACTAAGGATCAGTTGGCTGATGTCTTCACCAAAGGTCTATCTTCTGCCAGATTTTTGCTTCTCAGAGACAAACTACTGGTTGGTCCCCCACCATCAGTTTGAGGGGGTGTATTACACAATACCAGCATTACACAAGCAATTCTCATATATCAGCTACTGCCATGTGAAGGAATGCAATTCTGTTGCTGCAGCAACTAACCTGCAAGTTTGTCTATTAGTTAGTTAAGTCCAAGCTGGCATTGTAACTAAGTTTTGTTATAAATACTTGTACACTGCAACTGAGAATGTAATGGAAAAATCTTTGTTTCTCTTACTTTCTCTGTGTGCATCTATCTTCTTCTTCAAGCTTTATATGGAATCTATCACTACTTGTATCTTCCCCCATTGCTGCAGATGATTGCTTCACCAAAAACGATATCATCTTTGCGAACCGCCCTCGACTGCTTGCCAGAAAACACCTTGGCTATGATTACACCACCATTGTCTCGGCCTCCTCCGGCCACCTCTGGCGCAACTTAAGGAGAATAACCACCATTGAAATCCTGTCAACTAGTCGCATTCAAATGTTCTCCAGCATACATGGTCATGAGGTTTACTCACTAATTTGCCGGCTTTTTAGAGGCTCTGGTGACGGCGAATACCACACGGTGGAGATGAAATTGGTCTTTTTTGAGATGATACTCAAATTCCTAATGAAGATGATTGCTGGAAAGCAATACTATGGTGATAATGCGGCAGAATTGGAGGAAACAAGAAAGTTCAAGGAGATTGTAATAAGAGTTTTCGATTGAGTGGAGCTACAAATATGGGAGATTTCATGCCTATTCTGAAATGGGTTGGATTCAATGGGATTGAAAAGAAGTTGGCGGTATTACAGGAAAAAAGAAACCAGTTCATGCAAGATTTGATTGAAGAGCATAGAAGAATGAGGAGTAATTCTTCTTCTGAGAAGGAAACCAAGACAATGATCGATGTTCTCCTGTCATTCCAAGAAAGTGAACCTGAATACTGTAAAGATGAAATCATCAAAGGCATGATGCTGGTAAGTTATTCTGCTCCACTTAATTCATTTTGGGCTTTGGATCATCGGCAAAGTTTCAACTTTGTATAAAGTCCACCATAAATCTAACAAAAATAATAAATTAAGTTAACTCATTGTCTCAATAGATTAGATCTAAGTAACATTATTGTTGGCCTTAAAGAAGAATAGGCACACATTATGCGATGACTAATGCTATTGAAAGTTGAAACTTAAAATCTGACATAATTCGTTGATCTAATGGTGTGACTATATTGTAATCACTGGATTCACATCATTAGATCAACATTAAGTTCTAATATTTAATGGATCATATGGTCAATCTAATGACTATAGTGAATTAGGTCAATAAATTATGACTCCAATAATTACAATGAAGTCACTGTTGAAAAAAATAATAATAAAAGCTTTAAAATTTTTCATTTAATTTATTTTATATGTTTTAATGAATCACTTTTAATTTAGGATTTAATTGTATTTTTATATGATTTAATTGAGTAATTATACTTTGTTTTAATTGGGCATTTGAATGTCTTTATGTGGTGGGGGTTACTAGATGGTAGACCTTAAAAGCCTCTAATGGCTAGCATTCTCAAGTACATATAAAAGGGGCTCATATTAACACATCTAATGGATATATATGTGTTTTTGTAGTATGTATCATTTTTCATATATATTGTAGATGTATCTTCCAATTATGGTTTTGGGCAACTTCGATTCGAATCAGGTTCACCCCTTCTTTCTAGTAAACGTGACCATTGAGGAGGTGCTACTGTGAGTGTTTAGGTTTGATCTTGAAGTCACTGGTGTCCGTCAATACCCTCACGCGGGGAGGCTCATCTGTTTTAGGACAGTGTTCACACGACTCTCGGACTCATAGACCAGCTCTTTCTAATTTACAGTATCTATTTTATTCCATTTTAAATTTATTATTATTTTGTATTTGTTTATTTGATATTGATATTAATTTAATAATTAAAAGTATGTATAATTATGCTAATTTTTCCCAACTATCTAAAGCAGCTGAAATATCAGTGTCATCTTTCTTGCTTGCCATNTACATGAGTTTAATAATAATGTCGGTGATGTTAGTTTATTTCTCTGGTATTCATTATATCGGTGAAAAAGATCACTTTATTATTTGTCTTTCACTGTATTTTGCATTAATTATGCACATGGATGACTAGTTAAGGCCTCGGTGGCCGGTCCGCTGCTCACCCTATGTGATCCGAGGTGGGGGTGTGACATGATCCATCTTTATATAGAAGTATTTTNAATCTAAAGCAGCTGAAATATCAGTGTCATCTTTCTTGCTTGCCATCTACAGTACTTGTGGATAGGGATAAAGTGGAAAATTAAAATTGTAAGATTGGGGAAAAAAAAACAAGCTAATAATACTAGAGGCATCACATAATACAAACNTTGGTTCTCTATAGTATCTCACTTTTACCAGACTTGATATTACCTTTTCAGTCAATCATGTTTGTCAATATATGAGCTCTCCTACAGATGTTCATTTTGCAGCAGTCAAGAGGATTCTGAGGTATCTCAAGGGAACTTCTCATTTTGGTCTCTTTTACAGGCCTAGTTCTCTTACTCTATCAGTTTTTATAGATGTTGATTGGGCAGGGGATCCTAATGACAAAAGGTCTACTACAGGATATCTTCTTTTTCTTGGAGATAATCCCATTCATTGGTCTACAAAGAAATAGAGTATTGTATCTAGGTCTTCTACTGAGGCTGAATTTTGAGCTCTTGCTCAAACCACTGCTAAACTTAAATGGTTGCTAATACTTTTACAAAGTCTGCAACTTTTTCCATCTCACACTCCTACTCTTTGGTGTGATAACATTTCAACTTTGGCACTTGCATCTAATCCCATGTTTCATGCTAGAACTAAGCATATAGAGATAGACTTTCATTTCATCTGCGAGAAGGTGGCAAATAAATCTCTAACTGTCCAGTATATTTCTACTAAGGATCAGTTGGCTGATGTCTTCACCAAAGGTCTATCTTTTGCCAGATTTTTGCTTCTCAGAGACAAACTACTGGTTGGTCCCCCACCATCAGTTTGAGGGGGTGTATTACACAATACCAGCATTACACAAGCAATTCTCATATATCAGCTACTGCCATGTGAAGGAATGCAATTCTGTTGCTGCAGCAACTAACCTGCAAGTTTGTCTATTAGTTAGTTAAGTCCAAGCTGGCATTGTAACTAAGTTTTGTTATAAATACTTGTACACTGCAACTGAGAATGTAATGGAAAAATCTTTGTTTCTCTTACTTTCTCTGTGTGCATCTATCTTCTTCTTCAAGCTTTATATGGAATCTATCACTACTTGTATCTTCCCCCATTGCTGCAGATGATTGCTTCACCAAAAACGATATCATCTTTGCGAACCGCCCTCGACTGCTTGCCAGAAAACACCTTGGCTATGATTACACCACCATTGTCTCGGCCTCCTCCGGCCACCTCTGGCGCAACTTAAGGAGAATAACCACCATTGAAATCCTGTCAACTAGTCGCATTCAAATGTTCTCCAGCATACATGGTCATGAGGTTTACTCACTAATTTGCCGGCTTTTTAGAGGCTCTGGTGACGGCGAATACCACACGGTGGAGATGAAATTGGTCTTTTTTGAGATGATACTCAAATTCCTAATGAAGATGATTGCTGGAAAGCAATACTATGGTGATAATGCGGCAGAATTGGAGGAAACAAGAAAGTTCAAGGAGATTGTAATAAGAGTTTTCGATTGAGTGGAGCTACAAATATGGGAGATTTCATGCCTATTCTGAAATGGGTTGGATTCAATGGGATTGAAAAGAAGTTGGCGGTATTACAGGAAAAAAGAAACCAGTTCATGCAAGATTTGATTGAAGAGCATAGAAGAATGAGGAGTAATTCTTCTTCTGAGAAGGAAACCAAGACAATGATCGATGTTCTCCTGTCATTCCAAGAAAGTGAACCTGAATACTGTAAAGATGAAATCATCAAAGGCATGATGCTGGTAAGTTATTCTGCTCCACTTAATTCATTTTGGGCTTTGGATCATCGGCAAAGTTTCAACTTTGTATAAAGTCCACCATAAATCTAACAAAAATAATAAATTAAGTTAACTCATTGTCTCAATAGATTAGATCTAAGTAACATTATTGTTGGCCTTAAAGAAGAATAGGCACACATTATGCGATGACTAATGCTATTGAAAGTTGAAACTTAAAATTTGACATAATTCGTTGATCTAATGGTGTGACTATATTGTAATCACTGGATTCACATCATTAGATCAACATTAAGTTCTAATATTTAATGGATCATATGGTCAATCTAATGACTATAGTGAATTAGGTCAATAAATTATGACTCCAATAATTACAATGAAGTCACTGTTGAAAAAAATAATAATAAAAGCTTTAAAATTTTTCATTTAATTTATTTTATATGTTTTAATGAATCACTTTTAATTTAGGATTTAATTGTATTTTTATATGATTTAATTGAGTAATTATACTTTGTTTTAATTGGGCATTTGAATGCCTTTATGTGGTGGGGGTTACTAGATGGTAGACCTTAAAAGCCTCTAATGGCTAGCATTCTCAAGTACATATAAAAGGGGCTCATATTAACACATCTAATGGATATATATGTGTTTTTGTAGTATGTATCATTTTTCATATATATTGTAGATGTATCTTCCAATTATGGTTTTGGGCAACTTCGATTCGAATCAGGTTCACCCCTTCTTTCTAGTAAACGTGACCATTGAGGAGGTGGTACTGTGAGTGTTTAGGTTTGATCTTGAAGTCACTGGTGTCCGTCAATACCCTCACGCGGGGAGGCTCATCTGTTTTAGGACAGTGTTCACACGACTCTCGGACTCATAGACCAGCTCTTTCTAATTTACAGTATCTATTTTATTCCATTTTAAATTTATTATTATTTTGTATTTGTTTATTTGATATTGATATTAATTTAATAATTAAAAGTATGTATAATTATGCTAATTTTTCCCAACTATCTAAAGCAGCTGAAATATCAGTGTCATCTTTCTTGCTTGCCATCTACAGTACTTGTGGATAGGGATAAAGTGGAAAATTAAAATTGTAAGATTGGGGGAAAAAAAAAACAAGCTAATAATACTAGAGGCATCACATAATACAAGCCCTAATCATTACACTGTTCACTTGTTGAGGATTTTTATGTTGCAAGATGCACATAAATATTTGGGTAAGGTGGGTTGTAATCGCCAAAGAAATAAGAGAGAATTGAGCCCATGTTTTTTTTCTTTTTATCGACCGTATTGATCAATATTTGGTTAAAACACACTTCATTCACATTTCGCAAAGCAAAGTTGCAAAAATTCACTCAAATGATAAAAATTCTCATTCTTGAAATCTTTCTGGGAAATTATGGCAGAGCCAAGCAGTAGTCTTCTTCCACTCAGATACATCTCCATTTTTATTCATATGTCAAATGGAGCCATCCAACAAGCTCATAAGTTCTCAGGCCTGTTTCTACATGCCTAGACTTCCCAACTGCAGCGTCTCATCCACTTGATAACTGCTAAATTCAAGGCAACCCCACCTCCTCTCCTTTCCATGAAGCAGCACATTTATATTGACATCACATGTCGAAGTTATTTTCATATTCTAGTAGTATCGTCATAACCCCAAGTATAACCTTGAATTTTGAGGCGTGTAAGCTATGATTCATTTAATTCCCTGACAAGGGTTTGGTATTTAGGACCTGAGCAAGAGCTCAACAGGATCATCCAAAGAATTACCCAGCTCTTTTCACTTCCTGAATTTTTTTTGGAAAAGCAATTTTCTGGAAAAAAAAAAAAGTTTTTCTGATAAACAAATTTTTTTTTAGCTACTTGCTTTTATTAAAAAAAAAAAACAGCTACTAGCTTTGAAAAAAAAGGGGGGGAAAAAAAACAAAAAACCTTGTTATACTAGATAAACTACTCGTGTTGGTTGAGTAGACTAATAGTTTTGAATATATGATACATCCNGTGCATCTATCTTCTTCTTCAAGCTTTATATGGAATCTATCACTACTTGTATCTTCCCCCATTGCTGCAGATGATTGCTTCACCAAAAACGATATCATCTTTGCGAACCGCCCTCGACTGCTTGCCAGAAAACACCTTGGCTATGATTACACCACCATTGTCTCGGCCTCCTCCGGCCACCTCTGGTGCAACTTAAGGAGAATAACCACCATTGAAATCCTGTCAACTAGTCGCATTCAAATGTTCTCCAGCATACGTNATGAATATAAAGGAATACATTTGTTTCCGTATAGTCTTTGATTACCAAATCAGTTTGTCATTAACATTTTTGGACCATAACAACATTCTATAATAAAATCTAATTAACTAGTGGGTTGTTATAGGTTTGTGATATTACTACTGTAATTATGGTTAAGGTAATAGGATGCCATTGTAGTAAATTTGCAGACCCTAATAACTATTCGCTATTGTATGACACCTCCCACATTCTACCGCCTGCTAATGGTACTGATGGACTATGGTTGGTGATTTTGTTTTGACGTTTTAGTTGTGGTTGTGAATTTGTGGATAACATTAGAGAAATTTGCCACATTGTGCATATTTCCTTAAAAATATTACATAGCAGCCATCAGTTATTTGAAGTTATAATTCGAGATACTGAATGCAAAGTAACGGTCATTTGGTTTTAACGCTCAATGTCTATCGGATGTTCTATGTTGTAATTGTTTATTTGCCTGTTTATTTCATATGAGCCGTTGGTTGGCATCTACTTATTATATTCTTTAAGTACTTTAATATACATGATTCATGTAAATATCAATTGTGAGGTGTAAACTTTCTTCAAGGTTTTCGACTATTAGTCCACCATTAGATTTCTTACAATACAAACTGTTTTATTCATCTCATTAAATTCAAGTAGCCTATGCATCTAATATTATTTCAAAATTAGTGGGGGCCTAATAATTATTTGCTGATTGAAATTTCAGCTCAATAGGTGGTTATCCTTAGTTTTATGGTGAATGTATAACACCTTTGCTTGTACTACAGATATAATTTCATTGCATGAGCATATATACATGTGATAACTAAATCACATTAGTTAGAGGGATCTTATGCAGTTTGTGATCATTTAAAAAAAAAACAGCTATATATTTAGCATTTTATTTTTACATATATCTAGTTTGTGATTGGTCATTTGTGATATTTGACACTGACTATAGAATGGCATCTTGAGTTAACGTTATTGAGTCATTCCTGTGAGGAGCTTCTCATAGGTATGGATTTTAATACTTGCAACACAATGACTTTTGGTGCAAATGATTGGACTGGAATGGGGATGTTGGTATAGGATTTACTATTTTCAAACACTTGAAATTTTTTTGACAATAATAGAGACATTAATCCTATTAAAGTTTATACCATTATAAAGATTTAGATGCCATACGGATTAATCCAAGAATGTCAAAATGCATGATAAACTTTGGAAAGAGCACTATGATTTATTTTTGCCCCAAAAGACATGAGACATATGGTTTTGTTAATAATGTGATGTCTTTATACAGTTAGTTTGAGTGTCAAGGTTTATTTCTTATTGATGCCTTAACATTTTAAGTAACCTTTGGATATAGTTTNTACGGGACATCTCATGATATTCATATCAATCTATTATGCACCTCTGCATCTAGTATTGGATAAACCACATACAACAACTCTTCTAGTTCTACCGTATCTTTTGTTTCATTTCTTCTAGAACAATCACAAACACATTTTTGATTATGGATTTACTACCAGAAATTTAATGCGTAATCTCAGCATTCAATGAGGTCGTTTTGATTGGAGTATTAAAATGTGTTTATCCAAATAATACATTGTATTCATACTATTAAGCCAATTATAATACCATATGAAAAGGTAGTATTATAATTCAATTCAAGCATATTAAGTTGTAAATTTACTATTTTACCCAATAGATAAACAAAAATATTAATATANTTTATGTGGTGGGGGTTACTAGATGGTAGACCTTAAAAGCCCAAGTACATATAAAAGGAGCTCATACTANGCATATTAAGTTGTAAATTTACTATTTTACCCAATAGATAAACAAAAATATTAATATAAGTATGCAAGATTGATGGTTTTTTAGTCAATATATAATTGTTACTCTATTATCTTATTCTTAATCCAGTGTCTTACTAAATACTGGATTATAATGCATAATATTTTTGTCTCATTTAATCTTGTATTTTANCACACACACACACATATATATATATATATATATATATATATATATATATATATATGTTTTTGTAGTATGTATCTTTTTTTCATATATATTATAGATGTATCTTCCAATTATGGTTTTGGGTAACTTCGATTCGAGTTAAATTCACTCATTCCTTCTAATGGACATGACCATTGAAGAGGTGTTACTGCGAGCGTTTGAGTTTGATTTTGGAATCGCTGGTGTCCGTCAGTACCCTCACGCGGGGAGGCTCATCTNGTTCCTGAGTGCTATTTAAAAGACAGGTCAAATCAATATCAATGAGAAGATATGAAGGTGTGCACACTCAACGAGACATGAACATGTGAAAAGTAATCATTTT
>CAUOFW020002702.1:119013-142101 GCA_963454935.2 Ilex paraguariensis
ACCCCATGAAGGAAGTCCAATGGATAGAAACAATCCATATGGCGTGACTCTTTAGCACCGTGGATGAGAAAATATCCTAAGAGGAGATATTTTCATGCTCATCCCTATGGCAGAGGTGCATATGTAGTGTGACGATAAGGAAGGATTTTATCTTGAATGAGACCAAGGCAGGAACACTCATGCAGGGTATTGTGCACATGTAACCTTGGAGGGCTCACCTAACTGAGAGTAGTTGTGAGGCCGCGACTATGAGAATTGAGCTATTCTTTAGAACCTCTCATGAAAATCAAGATTAAGTGTAAGGCCATTAAACGCACTAACCCATGAATCTTGACCAATATCGGTACTGTGTGTGTAATAGTTGAACTCTGGCTCAAAAAGTCTAGTTCAAGTCTTTGGTCACTATGATTCTTTAGGGAGAAAATGTCAACACTAAGTGAGGTTCAAGTGCGAAAAAAACTTACACCCATTGCACCGTATTATAGTTGCCCTAATTTTTCTATGTTCATTTTATGCTTATATATGTATATATGTATAAAATTATATTTATCATTAATATTCAAAATTTTAAAACTTGTGGGGGATTATTGAAAAAAATAATAATAAAAGCTTTAAAATTTTTCATTTAATTTATTTTATATGTTTTAATGAATCACTTTTAATTTAGAATTTAATTGAATTTTTATATGATTTAATTGAGTAATTATATTTTGTTTTAATTGGGCATTTGAATGCCTTTATGTGGTGGGGGTTACTAGATGGTAGACCTTAAAAGCCCAAGTACATATAAAATGAGCTCATACTAACACATCTAATGGATATATATATGTGTTTTTGTAGTATGTATCTTTTTTTCATATATATTATAGATGTATCTTCCGATTATGGTTTTGGGTAACTTCGATTCGAGTTAGATTCACTCCTTTCTTCTAGTGGACATGACCATTGAAGAGGTGCTACTGCGAGCGTTTGAGTTTGATTTTGGAGTCGCTGGTGTCCGTCAGTACCCTCACGCGGGGAGGCTCATCTACTCTAGGACAGTGTTCACACGACTCTCGGACTCGCAGACCAGTTCTTTCTAATTTATAGTATCTATTTTATTCCATTTTAAATTTATTGTTATTTTGTGTTTGTTTATGTGATATTGATATTAATTTAATAATTAAGATTATGTATAATTATGCTAATTTTTTCCAACAGTCACATCATCAGATTAACAAATTAAATCAGATTTGCAAGTCCCAATTGCACTACTCTTATAAGATTATGAAGGACTAAATATTCATTCAAACCGGAGTGAGATCTCCTCTACAATATATTTTTTCTCTAATTTTCTTTTTCATAGATTACCTATAATGCATTTAAGTGAGACTCATCACAAGTAATATAGCACAATCTCCAACACTAATCACCGAATCGTTAGTCTTAACTCTTTGAATTGGTCAAAAAAATAGATAAGTCAGCAGTTTGTAGCTTAGATTATGGAAGAAAGAATCGAGAAGAAAATATCAACAACAACTGATTTTATTACGGGACATCTCATGATATTCATATCAATCTATTATGCACCTCTGCATCTAGTATTGGATAAACCACATACAACAACTCTTCTAGTTCTACCGTATCTTTTGTTTCATTTCTTCTAGAACAATCACAAACACATTTTTGATTATGGATTTACTACCAGAAATTTAATGCGTAATCTCAGCATTCAATGAGGTCGTTTTGATTGGAGTATTAAAATGTGTTTATCCAAATAATACATTGTATTCATACTATTAAGCCAATTATAATACCATATGAAAAGGTAGTATTATAATTCAATTCAAGCATATTAAGTTGTAAATTTACTATTTTACCCAATAGATAAACAAAAATATTAATATAAGTATGCAAGATTGATGGTTTTTTAGTCAATATATAATTGTTACTCTATTATCTTATTCTTAATCCAGTGTCTTACTAAATACTGGATTATAATGCATAATATTTTTGTCTCATTTAATCTTGTATTTTATCCACCAATATGGAATTGGTCTGTATTTTCTAATACAATTCATTCTTACAATACAACAACTAAACAAGCCTAATGTGTACTAATAAGACCCACTTATTTGATGGTAAAAACTGAGTTACATCACTTGAGNGTTCCTGAGTGCTATTTAAAAGACAGGTCAAATCAATATCAATGAGAAGATATGAATGTGTGCACACTCAACGAGACATGAACATGTGAAAAGTAATCATTTTAATATTTATGAAAGCTCAGTTAAACAGAGTTGACAAATAAATTAAAAAGCTTTCGAGGAAAGCTATGAGACACAAATATATAAATGTTGATTAATTTGATTAGTAAGTTTTCGAGGAAAGCCTTACTTTTGAGAAAAAAATGTCTCAAGAACTGTCGAAGGGGGTGTGCTTAAGCCCGTAAGGAAGTCACCTAGGGAGGTAACTTAACTTCTGTGATTGGGGACCCCATGAAGGAAGTTCAATGGATAGAAACAATCCATATGGCGTGACTCTTTAGCACCGTGGATGAGAAAATATCCTAAGAGGAGATATTTTCATGCTCATCCCTATGGCAGAGGTGCATATGTAGTGTGACGATAAGGAAGGATTTTATCTTGAATGAGACCAAGGCAGGAACACTCATGCAGGGTATTGTGCACATGTAACCTTGGAGGGCTCACCTAATTGAGAGTAGTTGTGAGGCCGCGACTATGAGAATTGAGCTATTCTTTAGAACCTCTCATGAAAATCAAGATTAAGTGTAAGGCCATTAAACGCACTAACCCATGAATCTTGACCAATATCGGTACTGTGTGTGTAATAGTTGAACTCTGGCTCAAAAAGTCTAGTTCAAGTCTTTGGTCACTATGATTCTTTAGGGAGAAAATGTCAACACTAAGTGAGGTTCAAGTGCGAAAAAAACTTACACCCATTGCACCGTATTATAGTTGCCCTAATTTTTCTATGTTCATTTTATGCTTATATATGTATATATGTATAAAATTATATTTATCATTAATATTCAAAATTTTAAAACTTGTGGGGGATTATTGAAAAAAATAATAATAAAAGCTTTAAAATTTTTCATTTAATTTATTTTATATGTTTTAATGAATCACTTTTAATTTAGAATNTACTGCGAGCGTTTGAGTTTGATTTTGGAATCGCTGGTGTCCGTCAGTACCCTCACGCGGGGAGGCTCATCTGCTTTAGGACAGTGTTCACACGACTCTCGGACTCGCAGACCAGCTCTTTCTAATTTATAGTATCTATTTTATTTCATTTTAAATTTATTGTTATTTTGTGTTTGTTTATGTGATATTGATATTAATTTAATAATTAAGATTATGTATAATTATGCTAATTTTTTCCAACAGTCACATCATCAGATTAACAAATTAAATCAGATTTGCAAGTCCCAATAGCACTACTCTTATAAGATTATGAAGGACTAAATATTCATTCAAACCGGAGTGAGATCTCCTCTACAATATATTTTTTCTCTAATTTTCTTTTTCATAGATTACCTATAATGCATTTAAGTGAGACTCATCACAAGTAATATAGCACAATCTCCAACACTAATCACCGAATCGTTAGTCTTAACTCTTTGAATTGGTCAAAAAAATAGATAAGTCAGCAGTTTGTAGCTTAGATTATGGAAGAAAGAATCGAGAAGAAAATATCAACAACAACTGATTTTATTACGGGACATCTCATGATATTCATATCAATCTATTATGCACCTCTGCATCTAGTATTGGATAAACCACATACAACAACTCTTCTAGTTCTACCGTATCTTTTGTTTCATTTCTTCTAGAACAATCACAAACACATTTTTGATTATGGATTTACTACCAGAAATTTAATGCGTAATCTCAGCATTCAATGAGGTCGTTTTGATTGGAGTATTAAAATGTGTTTATCCAAATAATACATTGTATTCATACTATTAAGCCAATTATAATACCATATGAAAAGGTAGTATTATAATTCAATTCAAGCATATTAAGTTGTAAATTTACTATTTTACCCAATAGATAAACAAAAATATTAATATAAGTATGCAAGATTGATGGTTTTTTAGTCAATATATAATTGTTACTCTATTATCTCATTCTTAATCCAGTGTCTTACTAAATACTGGATTATAATGCATAATATTTTTGTCTCATTTAATCTTGTATTTTATCCACCAATATGGAATTGGTCTGTATTTTCTAATACAATTCATTCTTACAATACGACAACTAAACAAGCCTAATGTGTACTAATAAGACCCACTTATTTGATGGTAAAAACTGAGTTACATCACTTGGGATGACATGGTTTTTACCATCAAATAAGTGAGTTCCAATAATATTCAATAATGGAGATTGTATCAATAGCCCTATATATTAATACTAAGATGATTTAGCGTTAGTGCAAAAATAATTTTCTTAGTTAACCACCATAATTAATTGTAAATTTTGAAATTATTTATTAAATTAACCATATTGATTATAACTTTGATAGCTAATTATTCAACTACATAGAATTGCCTATAAGTTTGACATTAATTTTAATTTAACAGTCTATCAAGTGTTAAATATAAGTTAAATTTACAAATTCTTGAGATTGAAGAAAAGCTATCAATGAAATCTATAGTTTGATGAGTATGCAACTTTATAATTAAACAGAATTTGGAGTTTTAATGTTCTTGGGAACCACCGCAACCACTACTAGTGTACGTTGGTAGTTGCGGGTTCAAATTTCAAGAGTGATGAAGAATATAATGCGTATAGTTTTATATTGTCTTTGTGGCTCTTCTTGGGAAAATGCATATGTTTCACTTTTTTTTTTGAAAGTTATTTTGAATATTATGTTTGTGGTCAAATTTAATTTGGTGAAATTAAACATAAGTTAATCTATAATTGCTGGCTTACTTAATGATTTGGTGTCAAAATTGTTCGTGATATAATGAAATTGAATTAGAATGTTGTTGTAGTGGATGATTGTATGATGGAATTAATTATACTTAAATTATAAATTTTCTAATAAATTGATCATAATCTTTCTATATCAAATTGGACAAATTTGAATTGATTATTTAGATTTTATTGAAAAAATTGACAACATTCCAATATAGTGTGGTAAAATTAAGTTTGATAGGTTATACACACATAAAAAAATTTACATTAAGGAGTCTTAGAATGATCTCATGAAATAAATTATTAGCTCCACCACTTGGCCCCCCTTAATATCAAAACCCCTGCCTCATCTTGTATGGCCACTGCATAACCAATTTCTGTATAAAACAATGGAGGTTACTTGAGTTTCTATTTGCAGGTCATGTTATCCGCAGGAACAGACACTTCATCTGGGACATTAGAGTGGGCAATGTCACTTTTGCTCAACAACCCAGAGGTGCTTAAGCAGGCCAAAAACGAAATTGACACCCAGATACGGGTATCCGACTGATTAATGACACTGACCTTTCTGAGCTTCCCTATCTCCAAGCAATCATCAAAGAGACACTCCGAATGTGCCCAGCTGCACCGATCCTACCAGCACACTAGTCGTCCGAGGAGTGCACTATTGGTGGTTTTCGTGTTCCCCGTGGCAAGATGCTATTGGTGAATGCGTGGGCAATACAAAATGACCCTAATTTATGGGAAGAACCCACAAAATTCAAGCCTGAAAGGCTTATCAATCTAGAAAGGGCAAGAGATGACTTCAAGTGGATGCCATTCGGGTATGGAAGGAGGGGTTGTCCTGGGGAGGGTTTGGCAATGCAAGTGGTTGGATTGGCATTAGGATCACTGGTTCAATGCTTTGAGTGGGGCAGAGCTAGTGAAGAACTTGTGGATATGAGTGAAGGGGCAGGACTCACAGCGCCAAAGGCTCAGCCGTTGCTAGCAAAATGTAGGCCACGCAAGACCATGGAGAACCTTCTTTCTCATCTATCAACTGTTTGTGAAGTTCAATAATTTGTTCCGAGCTGGACACTAAATTTTCTTATAATTTTGTATCGACCCCCAAATGCTCCTCAGTATACGAAGAAAAAAGTTTCCTTCTCCGATTTTTAATGAATTCCCATCGTGTCAAAAAAATAAAAAAGAAAAAAGCTCCAATATGTATCGAAGTCCATATATACTGAAATAAAAACTGAAACAGGCCCAGATTGGCATGGTTTTTGAGCTGTACGTATTGACCAAGGGATCCTATTTAAAACGCTAAANTTTATGTGGTGGGGGTTACTAGATGGTAGACCTTAAAAGCCCAAGTACATATAAAATGAGCTCATACTAACACATCTAATGGATATATATATGTGTTTTTGTAGTATGTATCTTTTTTTCATATATATTATAGATGTATCTTCCGATTATGGTTTTGGGTAACTTCGATTCGAGTTAGATTCACTCCTTTCTTCTAGTGGACATGACCATTGAAGAGGTGCTACTGCGAGCGTTTGAGTTTGATTTTGGAGTCGCTGGTGTCCGTCAGTACCCTCACGCGGGGAGGCTCATCTACTCTAGGACAGTGTTCACACGACTCTCGGACTCGCAGACCAGTTCTTTCTAATTTATAGTATCTATTTTATTCCATTTTAAATTTATTGTTATTTTGTGTTTGTTTATGTGATATTGATATTAATTTAATAATTAAGATTATGTATAATTATGCTAATTTTTTCCAACAGTCACATCATCAGATTAACAAATTAAATCAGATTTGCAAGTCCCAATTGCACTACTCTTATAAGATTATGAAGGACTAAATATTCATTCAAACCGGAGTGAGATCTCCTCTACAATATATTTTTTCTCTAATTTTCTTTTTCATAGATTACCTATAATGCATTTAAGTGAGACTCATCACAAGTAATATAGCACAATCTCCAACACTAATCACCGAATCGTTAGTCTTAACTCTTTGAATTGGTCAAAAAAATAGATAAGTCAGCAGTTTGTAGCTTAGATTATGGAAGAAAGAATCGAGAAGAAAATATCAACAACAACTGATTTTATTACGGGACATCTCATGATATTCATATCAATCTATTATGCACCTCTGCATCTAGTATTGGATAAACCACATACAACAACTCTTCTAGTTCTACCGTATCTTTTGTTTCATTTCTTCTAGAACAATCACAAACACATTTTTGATTATGGATTTACTACCAGAAATTTAATGCGTAATCTCAGCATTCAATGAGGTCGTTTTGATTGGAGTATTAAAATGTGTTTATCCAAATAATACATTGTATTCATACTATTAAGCCAATTATAATACCATATGAAAAGGTAGTATTATAATTCAATTCAAGCATATTAAGTTGTAAATTTACTATTTTACCCAATAGATAAACAAAAATATTAATATAAGTATGCAAGATTGATGGTTTTTTAGTCAATATATAATTGTTACTCTATTATCTTATTCTTAATCCAGTGTCTTACTAAATACTGGATTATAATGCATAATATTTTTGTCTCATTTAATCTTGTATTTTATCCACCAATATGGAATTGGTCTGTATTTTCTAATACAATTCATTCTTACAATACGACAACTAAACAAGCCTAATGTGTACTAATAAGACCCACTTATTTGATGGTAAAAACTGAGTTACATCACTTGGGNGTAAGGCCATTAAACGCACTAACCCATGAATCTTGACCAATATCGGTACTGTGTGTATGATAGTTGAACTCTGGCTCAAAAAGTCTAGTTCAAGTCTTTGGTCACTATGATTCTTTAGGGAGAAACTGTCAACACTAAGTGAGGTTCAAGTGCGGAAAAAACTTACACCCATTGCACCATNACAATCTCCAACACTAATCACCGAATCGTTAGTCTTAACTCTTTGAATTGGTCAAAAAAATAGATAAGTCAGCAGTTTGTAGCTTAAATTATGGAAGAAAGAATCGAGAAGAAAATATCAACAACAACTGATTTTATTACGGGACATCTCATGATATTCATATCGATCTATTATGCACCTCTGCATCTAGTATTGGATAAACCACATACAACAACTGTTCTAGTTCTACCGTATCTTTTGTTTCATTTCTTCTAGAACAATCACAAACACCTTTTTGATTATGGATTTACTACCAGAAATTAATGCGTAATCTCAGCATTCAATGAGGTCGTTTTGATTGGAGTATTAAAATGTGTTTATCCAAATAATACATTGTATTCATACTATTAAGCCAATTATAATACCATATGAAAAGGTAGTATTATAATTCAATTCAAGCATATTAAGTTGTAAATTTACTATTTTACCCAATAGATAAACAAAAATATTAATATAAGTATGCAAGATTGATGGTTTTTTAGTCAATATATAATTGTTACTCTATTATCTCATTCTTAATCCAGTGTCTTACTAAATACTGGATTATAATGCATAATATTTTTGTCTCATTTAATCTTGTATTTTATCCACCAATATGGAATTGGTCTGTATTTTCTAATACAATTCATTCTTACAATACGACAACTAAACAAGCCTAATGTGTACTAATAAGACCCACTTATTTGATGGTAAAAACTGAGTTACATCACTTGGGATGACATGGTTTTTACCATCAAATAAGTGAGTTCCAATAATATTCAATAATGGAGATTGTATCAATAGCCCTATATATTAATACTAAGATGATTTAGCGTTAGTGCAAAAATAATTTTCTTAGTTAACCACCATAATTAATTGTAAATTTTGAAATTATTTATTAAATTAACCATATTGATTATAACTTTGATAGCTAATTATTCAACTACATAGAATTGCCTATAAGTTTGACATTAATTTTAATTTAACAGTCTATCAAGTGTTAAATATAAGTTAAATTTACAAATTCTTGAGATTGAAGAAAAGCTATCAATGAAATCTATAGTTTGATGAGTATGCAACTTTATAATTAAACAGAATTTGGAGTTTTAATGTTCTTGGGAACCACCGCAACCACTACTAGTGTACGTTGGTAGTTGCGGGTTCAAATTTCAAGAGTGATGAAGAATATAATGCGTATAGTTTTATATTGTCTTTGTGGCTCTTCTTGGGAAAATGCATATGTTTCACTTTTTTTTTTGAAAGTTATTTTGAATATTATGTTTGTGGTCAAATTTAATTTGGTGAAATTAAACATAAGTTAATCTATAATTGCTGGCTTACTTAATGATTTGGTGTCAAAATTGTTCGTGATATAATGAAATTGAATTAGAATGTTGTTGTAGTGGATGATTGTATGATGGAATTAATTATACTTAAATTATAAATTTTCTAATAAATTGATCATAATCTTTCTATATCAAATTGGACAAATTTGAATTGATTATTTAGATTTTATTGAAAAAATTGACAACATTCCAATATAGTGTGGTAAAATTAAGTTTGATAGGTTATACACACATAAAAAAATTTACATTAAGGAGTCTTAGAATGATCTCATGAAATAAATTATTAGCTCCACCACTTGGCCCCCCTTAATATCAAAACCCCTGCCTCATCTTGTATGGCCACTGCATAACCAATTTCTGTATAAAACAATGGAGGTTACTTGAGTTTCTATTTGCAGGTCATGTTATCCGCAGGAACAGACACTTCATCTGGGACATTAGAGTGGGCAATGTCACTTTTGCTCAACAACCCAGAGGTGCTTAAGCAGGCCAAAAACGAAATTGACACCCAGATACGGGTATCCGACTGATTAATGACACTGACCTTTCTGAGCTTCCCTATCTCCAAGCAATCATCAAAGAGACACTCCGAATGTGCCCAGCTGCACCGATCCTACCAGCACACTAGTCGTCCGAGGAGTGCACTATTGGTGGTTTTCGTGTTCCCCGTGGCAAGATGCTATTGGTGAATGCGTGGGCAATACAAAATGACCCTAATTTATGGGAAGAACCCACAAAATTCAAGCCTGAAAGGCTTATCAATCTAGAAAGGGCAAGAGATGACTTCAAGTGGATGCCATTCGGGTATGGAAGGAGGGGTTGTCCTGGGGAGGGTTTGGCAATGCAAGTGGTTGGATTGGCATTAGGATCACTGGTTCAATGCTTTGAGTGGGGCAGAGCTAGTGAAGAACTTGTGGATATGAGTGAAGGGGCAGGACTCACAGCGCCAAAGGCTCAGCCGTTGCTAGCAAAATGTAGGCCACGCAAGACCATGGAGAACCTTCTTTCTCATCTATCAACTGTTTGTGAAGTTCAATAATTTGTTCCGAGCTGGACACTAAATTTTCTTATAATTTTGTATCGACCCCCAAATGCTCCTCAGTATACGAAGAAAAAAGTTTCCTTCTCCGATTTTTAATGAATTCCCATCGTGTCAAAAAAATAAAAAAGAAAAAAGCTCCAATATGTATCGAAGTCCATATATACTGAAATAAAAACTGAAACAGGCCCAGATTGGCATGGTTTTTGAGCTGTACGTATTGACCAAGGGATCCTATTTAAAACGCTAAAATTTTCACTTGCTTTGATGCATCGGCCAATTTTGCGAGTTCCCTTTTTTTTTTTTGTCCCTTCATTTAGATTGAATAATATGGAAACATAGCATGAACATGTGCGGTGGATTACAAAGACAAGCTCTATAAAAGAATTTGCAAGGGATAAAGCTGTGCTGACAAAGTTGAGACCACAGTAGGGTGGTTAGTGTAGATTGATTGCCACAAAAGGAAAACACAATTCCAAAGTCCCATAATCGGTCGATATTTAACTCTGATGGTGCCAAACTGACGTGAGTACAGAGTGCGTGAGACCAATGGTAAAGTTAGGGCGTCAACTTCGTAATGACAGTGATGAAGTATTTCTTAGAGGATAAGAGAATTTGTATAGTAGGAATATAGTGGTTTACCGACTTTAGAGTTCGGCTAATCCACTTTCGAATGGAAACTCTTGTTCTTTTTTTTCTCTATTGCTTATTTGAACGTAATACAAGACAGTGCATAATCCGATTAGGGTTCTTTTTTTTTGTTTTCTCTCTCTCGATGAGACATTACATAGTATTTATAAGGTCACCCCCTATTCCGTGGTATTTCAGCCGAGATCTTTGCCCATTATTCATGGGATCCTCCTTGATTTTAGAAGAGAATCTTGGTTGGTTGAAAGTTTTATGCATGGGGCCCAATTTTCGCAGTCATCCAACTGTTTCCTGATCGGTTCAGCTACTATCTCTCCAAAGGGAGCTCCACCCCTAATTCATTAAGTTCCTCGTGTCTGACCTAACCTCCTGACCTGAGCTCATANGTGAAGGGGCAGGACTCACAGCGCCAAAGGCTCAGCCGTTGCTAGCAAAATGTAGGCCACGCAAGACCATGGAGAACCTTCTTTCTCATCTATCAACTGTTTGTGAAGTTCAATAATTTGTTCCGAGCTGGACACTAAATTTTCTTATAATTTTGTATCGACCCCCAAATGCTCCTCAGTATACGAAGAAAAAAGTTTCCTTCTCCGATTTTTAATGAATTCCCATCGTGTCAAAAAAATAAAAAAGAAAAAAGCTCCAATATGTATCGAAGTCCATATATACTGAAATAAAAACTGAAACAGGCCCAGATTGGCATGGTTTTTGAGCTGTACGTATTGACCAAGGGATCCTATTTAAAACGCTAAAATTTTCACTTGCTTTGATGCATCGGCCAATTTTGCGAGTTCCCTTTTTTTTTTTTGTCCCTTCATTTAGATTGAATAATATGGAAACATAGCATGAACATGTGCGGTGGATTACAAAGACAAGCTCTATAAAAGAATTTGCAAGGGATAAAGTTGTGCTGACAAAGTTGAGACCACAGTAGGGTGGTTAGTGTAGATTGATCGCCACAAAAGGAAAACACAATTCCAAAGTCCCATAATCGGTCGATATTTAACTCTGATGGTGCCAAACTGACGTGAGTACAGAGTGCGTGGGATCAATGGTAAAGTTAGGGCGTCAACTTCGTAATGACAGTGATGAAGTATTTCTTAGAGGATAGGAGAATTTGTATAGTAGGAATATAGTGATTTACCGACTTTAGAGTTCGGCTAATCCACTTTCGAATGGAGACTCTTATTCTTTTTTTTCTCTATTGATTATTTGAACGTAATACAAGACAGTGCACAATCCGATTAGGGTTCTTTTTTTTTTTTTTTTTCTCTCTCTCGATGAGACATTACATAGTATTTATAAGGTCACCCCCTATTCCGTGGTATTTCAGCCAAGATCTTTGCCCATTATTCATAGGATCCTCCTTGATTTTAGGAGAGAATCTTGGTTGGTTGAAAGTTTTATGCATGGGACCCAATTTTCACAGTCATCCAACTGTTTCCTGATCGGTTCAGCTACTATCTCTCCAAAGGGAGCTCCACCCCTAATTCATTGAGTTCCTCGTGTCTGACCTAACCTCCTGACCTGAGCTCATAGCTAGAGCTTGTTTGAGATATCATTAAACTCTAATATATTCTTTAGGGTAAATTTGTTGATCAAATTAATTTTTATCTCTTTGATTAATAGGATGTTGTTGATTCTTCAAGCCAAGAGATATATAAAGTCACAGCTCTACCAATTGCATTGGATCTTAGGCCTCAAGATAGTTGCCTATCATAAGGCTTACCAACTTCACTTGCCTCTATAGATGAACGGCCGCCTAGGATGGATGGTATCGCTCTGCTGCCAATCTTCCTAACCGCAGCTTTGCATACTTTTAAGCTCAGAGGCTTTGGTGGGCAAATGCTTACTTCATGCAAATCGACTAGTGGGAATATTCTCACACTTGCCGGCCAAGGGTCTGACAAAAATACCAACTTTGGAAACTCCAAATGAACGTTGCAACTACGTCACCCAGTTGAAATCTATGGGGCGACATGCCAAAGGACAACCATATATAGTCATAAATTTTAAGAAATCTATGGGACGACATGCCACAACGAGAATCATATATAGTTATAAGTTTTAAGTCAGTCCAGTTAATTCTACATTAAAATTTATTCGATTCGTACTTGACTCACTTGTATATAGATGATTTCTAATGTTATTGAATTCATATTTGTGTAAATTATAATTAGCCTTATTATTATCAATCCATTTATATTTGGCAAATGAACACTTTTATGACCCGATTCGTTAAAAATCATTCTAGACCTGCTGTCCGTATCGATTTGGATTGATCGATCATATTAGAATTGCAACGTGTATACAATTACAAAATAAAAAATAAAAAATTACAATATCTATGTGTATGTCATTACATATGACTGATCTAGGTTGATCCCTCTATTCATCATTTGCTTTATTTCTGCACGGTATCTGCCCACAACATTCACTAACTTAATTCCATGTACTTGAAACCTGACACATTTTAAAGGGTTGGTAGTTCTGGTTACAATATAACTCATTGTGCAGGACAGTGGACAAAAACCTTGGTTCTGTCATCAAGCCACATCCATGGCGATCTCATACTACGTTCTTCTATTTGCTTTCCTCTATTATCTCACCAAGCATTTTCTGAGAAAATTCCAAAACCTCACACCAAACCCTTATCTCTCCTTACCCATAATAGGCCATCTATATCTCTTCAAGAAACCCCTTCATCGATCCTCAGCAAAGATTTCCAACCAATATGGTCCAGTACAGTTCCTTCAATTGGGTTCTCGCCCTGTCCTCCTTGTATCATCCCCCTCTGCAGCAGAGGAGTGCTTTACCAAAAACGATATCGTCTTTGCAAACCGCCCCGCTTTGCTTGCCGGAAAACACCTTGGTTATAATTACACCACCCTTGTTTGGGCCTCATATGGCCACCAGTGGCGCAACTTAAGGCGGATAGCCACCTTGGAAATCCTGTCAACTAGTCGCATTCAAATGTTTTCTGGCATACGTAGTCAAGAGGTTCACTCACTAATAGGGCGGCTTTTTAGAGGGTCCAGTGATGATGAATACCACATGGTGGCGATGAAATCAGCCTTTTTGGAGATGATACTCAACATCATGATGCAGATGATTGCCGGAAAGCGATACTACAGTGAAAACTCTACAGAATTGGAGGAAACAAGAAAGTTCAAGGAGATTTTGACTGAGACTTTTCTATTGAGTGGTACAAACATTGGAGATTTCTTGCCAATTCTGAAGTGGGTTGTATTCAATGGGATTGAAAAGAGGTTGAAGGTATTGCAGGAGAAGAGAGACAAGTTCATGCAAGATCTGATTGAAGAGCATAGAAGAATGAGGAGTAATTCTTCTCCTGAACAGAGGAACAAGACGATGATCGATGTTCTCTTGTCACTCCAAGAAACTGAACCTGAATACTGTAAAGATGAAATCATCAGAGGCATTATGATAGTAAGTTATGTTGCTCTGTCTTCTCTTCACCCTCAATCATCTAGCTTTAAAGATGGAGAATCCACTTGTATAGGTAGTTATTCATTTAAATCAAAATTTATAGGGTAAATTGCACCGTGAGGTTTGTCACTGTCGTCCTAAAAAATGACGAAAAAGAACCAAGTAAGTGGAATGTGAGGAAGACCGAAGGGCAAGGGAGTCATTTAACCTTCTCTCTCTCGTCCTCTCTCTGTGTATGGATCTGATTCCACATTTCTATTGTTGAAACCCACTTGAGCACAATCCTCCCCACACCTCATCTGCCCATCACCAACGCCACAAGCATGCCTCCAGTACTAAACACCATCTAAACCAAACGCCGATCGACCACCAATCTCACTGTCAATAGTCAATTTCTCCNGCACAATCCTCCCCACACCTCATCTGCCCATCACCAACGCCACAAGCATGCCTCCACTACTAAACACCATCTAAACCAAACGCCGATCGACCACCAATCTCACTGTCAATAGTCAATTTCTCCTCTCTCTCTCTCTCCGCACAGATTTTTTATTTTGATATCAATTTGGACATGGAAACAGTGATGGTGGGGCGCCGGTTGAGAGAAAACATGTGCGAGAACCGAGAGGAAGATTTGGTCGTCGTGGTGGGTGTGTGATCGGTGTCGACATCCTTAAGACAGAGAAAGGGGTTTTTTTTTTGTTATGCAAGCCAAACCCCATTTTTCTCAATNATGAGAGTGGGCAATGTCACTTTTACTCAACAACCCAGAGGTGCTTAAGAAGGCCCAAACCGAAATTGACACCAAGATAGGGGAATCCAGACTGATTAATGACACTGACCTTTCTGAGCTTCCCTATGTCCAAGCAATCATCAAAGAGACACTCCGAATGTTCCCAGCTGCCCTAATCCTACCAACANGGGGGGGGGGGGGGGAGATGTTGTGTGTATATTGTGTATATTGGCCTTATCATGTGTGTTGTCTGTGTTTAGAAAAATGGGAAAAAAAATGAGGAAGAAGAAGAAGAAGGATGTTTGGGCTAATGCCTAGTATTATTTATAAGTGTACCAAGAGTGTTTGACTGTAGAGATTGTTGAACAATGATAAAATTACCCTCAATTGCAGTCATGTGCATAGCACATGATGATTTTCCGTTAATGATTTAGACGGCAATTAGGGCGAGGGACTGCATCGGTCTAATGTGTGAACTTTAGGTATGAAATTAACAAAATTAGAACTTTAGAGACAAAAATGTAATAAGTGGTAAACCTTAGGGATTAACGGTGTAATTTACCCAAATTTATATCATTCCCTCAAATTGAACTGGTGGACGTTCTTCACCTTTCCACATTAGAAATTTTTAGGGCCTATCATGGATCAACAAATTTGTTTGGTTTGTCACAAAAACAATCAAAATGTTTGGGTTTTGATGGAAACTAAGATGTATAAGTGATTTGATTGTATTTCATGATTCTAAAGTTTCAGAATATGGTTCAAAATATTTCGGTCAATGTTGTACAATATTTTTGAATTTCTCTATTCTCATTATATTTCTGAAATATTTTTGAGCCGACCACAACTACAAATCGTTGAATTGAAACGAAATTTGATCCTTTTTGTGTGCTTCCTGCATCTGGTTATATAAACAATATTGAGGCTCTCACCATATATTCCCTTAGATTCTGAAACCAATTGATTAAAGTTAGTTCCTCAGCTGTAAATTCACCTTTGCCTCATCATTTAATGTCCATCTATGTCCAAATCCTGGCGCAATGGAAAGTGTTCCTGCAGATAATAGTAGAAGTTGCATGATTTTTCATGTGCAGGTCATGTTATCAGCAGGAACTGACACTTCAGCTGGGACATGAGAGTGGGCAATGTCACTTTTACTCAACAACCCAGAGGTGCTTAAGAAGGCCCAAACCGAAATTGACACCAAGATAGGGGAATCCAGACTGATTAATGACACTGACCTTTCTGAGCTTCCCTATGTCCAAGCAATCATCAAAGAGACACTCCGAATGTTCCCAGCTGCCCTAATCCTACCAACACACGAGTCATCAGCTGAGTGCACTGTTGGAGGTTTTCGTGTTCCCCGTGGCACGATGCTATTGGTGAATGCGTGGGCAATACAAAACGACCCCAATTTATGGGAAGAACCCACAAAATTCAAGCCTGAAATGTCCATCAGTCTAGGAGTAGTAAGAGATGGCTTCAAGTGGATGCCATTTGGGTATGGAAGGAGAGGTTGTCCCNTCATGTGTGTTGTCTGTGTTTAGAAAAATGGGAAAAAAAAATGAGGAAGAAGAAGAAGGATGTTTGGGCTAATGCCTAGTATTATTTATAACTGTACCAAGAGTGTCTGACTGTAGAGATTGTTGGACAATGATCAAAATAACCCTCAATTGCAGTCATGTGCATAGCACATGATGATTTTCCGTTAATGATTTAGACGGCAACTAGGGCGAGGGACTGCATCGGTCTAATGTGTGAACTTTAGGTATAANCTTTGAGTGTGAGAGAGCTGGCGAAGGGCTTCTGGACATGAGTGAAGGGGCAGGACTCACAATGCCAAAGGCTCGGCCATTGCTGGCAAAATGCAGGCCCCGCCATTCCATGGAACACGTACTGTCCCAACTTTGAACAATTTGTTGAGTGTCCTAATCATTTGTCGGTAGTCTTATTCGGTGCACAAGCCTCATGGAAGGTTAGCCCCATTTCTTACAATTTGTGTTGGCTCCATATGATCTGGACAAGATTCCTNGGTTTGTCACACAAACAATCAAAATGTTTGGGTTTTGATGGAAACTAAGATGTATAAGTGATTTGATTGTATTTCATGATTCTAAAGTTTCAGAATATGGTTTAAAATATTTCGGTCAATGTTGTACAATATTTTTGAATTTCTCTATTCTCATTATATTTCTGAAATATTTTTGAGCCGACCACAACTACAAATCGTTGAATTGAAACGAAATTTGATCCTTTTTGTGTGCTTCCTGCATCTGGTTATATAAACAATGTTGAGGCTCTCACCATATATTCCCTTTGATTCTGAAACCAATTGATTAAAATTAGTTCCTCAGCTGTAAATTCACCTTTGCCTCATCATTTAATGTCCATCTATGTCCAAATCCTGGCGCAATGGAAAGTGTTCCTGCAGATAATAGTAGAAGTTGCATGATTTTTCATGTGCAGGTCATGTTATCAGCAGGAACTGACACTTCAGCTGGGACATGAGAGTGGGCAATGTCACTTTTACTCAACAACCCAGAGGTGCTTAAGAAGGCCCAAACCGAAATTGACACCAAGATAGGGGAATCCAGACTGATTAATGATACTGACCTTTCTGAGCTTCCCTATGTCCAAGCAATCATCAAAGAGACACTCCGAATGTTCCCAGCTGCCCTAATCCTACCAGCACACGAGTCATCAGCTGAGTGCACTGTTGGAGGTTTTCGTGTTCCCCGTGGCACGATGCTATTGGTGAATGCGTGGGCAATACAAAACGACCCCAATTTATGGGAAGAACCCACAAAATTCAAGCCTGAAAGGTCCATCAGTCTAGGAGTAGTAAGAGATGGCTTCAAGTGGATGCCATTTGAGTATGGAAGGAGAGGTTGTAACGGGGAGGGTTTGGCAATGAGAGTGGTTGCATTGGCATTAGGATCACTGATTCAGTGCTTTGAGTGTGAGAGAGCTGGCGAAGGGCTTCTGGACATGAGTGAAGGGGCAGGACTCACAATGCCAAAGGCTCGGCCATTGCTGGCAAAATGCAGGCCCCGCCATTCCATGGAACACGTACTGTCCCAACTTTGAACAATTTGTTGAGTGTCCTAATCATTTGTCGGTAGTCTTATTCGGTGCACAAGCCTCAGGGAAGGTTAGCCCCATTTCTTACAATTTGTGTTGGCTCCATATGATCTGGACAAGATTCCTTTGCAGATTTCTTGTCTCTTCCAAGTTTCAGCATATTCGATGGCGGAGGTATGATCACTGATTAATTGAAATTCTATCCTTTGTGATTAGTCGCAAGTTACGAAATTTGCGAGGAGAGTTTCATTATCTTAATTTTTCTTCACAAAACACAGTATTCTCTTTTTCAAACAATAGCGTAAGTTCAATGAAAGGGAAGTTTTTTTCAATCTTTAGAATTGGTTTTTTTAAGGGTTTTTTTNAGCTTTGGACTGCTCCTGCAGGTCATAAACTATATGCAAACGACTTAAATATGACGGGAACAAACATAATTTATTACTAATTCCACTAATACACGATTAGAAAATTGTAGGTGAGGAGTTAAAAGAGGTTGACATACGCGTTTATATTAAAGATAATCAAAAGGGATGAATAGGATAAGTAGATGAGATGGAAGTAACTCAAATAGCCTATTAATGGAGGGACCAACCAATTGCGTAGAGGGTAAATAGAGTAAATGCTCTCACCAGATAAGTACAAAATCTCTTACAGTGGACAAGTAATGCAGATATTTATGATATAGTGTTTGGACAAGTCAGTTTGCCAGCTACGACCGTTTGACACTCACGCCAGCTTATAACTTCCTAGATGCGGCCCGGAGAGGAGTGTGACAACCAAGGCAAAAGGGGTCTCCCAAGGTTAATGATTGTGATTGGTCATCACATGACCACGATCTCGAGAATGTCATGTACGCGATGCCCCCAGCGTGCTGCTACTCGGGATCCTCCCTTCCCTCATTAAACCCCTTCTTCGAGATCTTTGTCAAAGTGTCCGATAGATGAAACTCACATAATTTCGGTCCTTCAATCACTAATTCACATTATTCATGTTTCTCATTTCCCTAGTTATCACTAAATGTTGAAAATATTAACCAGTAATTTTTTTATAAATTTCTCATAATAGATAAATATATTCTCAATACATTTTACAAATTTAACTTTCTAATACTCACCATTGTGTCGCCACCACTAGCAAGGGTGAAGTTAGAAATTTGGGATAGTGGGAGCAAAAATTTTAGCAACAACAATACTAAGGGGATTAAATATTAGATTGTATTATTTTTTATTTAATCGGACTTAATACTTTATTTGATAAGAAAATTTGATACCGTATTAATTTCAAAAATATATATTTATCGTATATTTTTTATACGATAGGCCTGTATTATAGAGGTATTTTAATACCACCAAAAAATGTGGTATTATAATCTAGCTCAAACGTATTATTTTATACATTTACTATTATAAATTCNATACTAAGGGGATTAAATATTAGATTGTATTATTTTTTATTTAATCGGACTTAATATTTTATTTGATAAGAAAATTTGATACCGTATTAATTTCAAAAATGTATACTTATCGTATATTTTTTATACGATTGGCCTGTATTATAGAGGTATTTTAATACAACCAAAAAATGTGGTATTATAATCTAGCTCAAACGTATTATTTTATACATTTACTATTATAAATCCNGAACCAAATTTAAAGCGCCCAACTTTATGATTTGTCACAAATTTGTTCTGTAGCTTTGGACTGCTCCTGCAGGTCATAAACTATATGCAAACGACTTAAATATGACGGGAACAAACATAATTTATTACTAATTCCACTAATACACGATTAGAAAATTGTAGGTGAGGAGTTAAAAGAGGTTGACATACGCGTTTATATTAAAGATAATCAAAAGGGATGAATAGGATAAATAGATGAGATGGAAGTAACTCAAATAGCCTATTAATGGAGGGACCAACCAATTACGTAGAGGGTAAATAGAGTAAATGCTCTCACCAGATAAGTACAAAATCTCTTACAGTGGACAAGTAATGCAGATATTTATGATATAGTGTTTGGACAAGTCAGTTTGCCAGCTACGACCGTTTGACACTCACGCCAGCTTATAACTTCCTAGATGCGGCCCGGAGAGGAGTGTGACAACCAAGGCAAAAGGGGTCTCCCAAGGTTAATGATTGTGATTGGTCATCACATGACCACGATCTCGAGAATGTCATGTACGCGATGCCCCCAGCGTGCTGCTACTCGGGATCCTCCCTTCCCTCATTAAACCCCTTCTTCGAGATCTTTGTCAAAGTGTCCGATAGATGAAACTCACATAATTTCGGTCCTTCAACCACTAATTCATATTATTCATGTTTCTCATTTCCCTAGTTATCACTAAATGTTGAAAATATTAACCAGTAATTTTTTTATAAATTTCTCATAATAGATAAATATATTCTCAATACATTTTACAAACTTAACTTTCTAATACCCACCATTGTGTCGCCACCACTAGCAAGGGTGAAGTTAGAAATTTGGGATAGTGGGAGCAAAAATTTTAGCAACAACAATACTAAGGGGATTAAATATTAGATTGTATTATTTTTTATTTAATCGGACTTAATATTTTATTTGATAAGAAAATTTGATACCGTATTAATTTCAAAAATGTATACTTATCGTATATTTTTTATACGATTGGCCTGTATTATAGAGGTATTTTAATACAACCAAAAAATGTGGTATTATAATCTAGCTCAAACGTATTATTTTATACATTTACTATTATAAATTCATAACTGATAAAATCAAATTGTTATCAATATAATAAACCCTGATTGATGATATTTTTATTAATTCAACATTAATACGATAAAATAATTTCCTAACTAAATAACCGATTATATTAAATAACTATTATCCAACGTTTATATTGTATATTGTTAAACACTAGATAAAATTACTTATTATTCTAATACCTTATTTAATTTTGTCTTTTATCATTCCGTATTATATTAGACTGAATTACTTTATTTAATCTATCAATTTTTAATACGGCAACCAAACGAGTCCTATATGTATTAAATTGGAAAATCTAAAGCATTATTACCCTAAGATTAACAATTAAAATGTACTTAATGTTGATACCCTACGNTTTTATTAATTCAACATTAATACGATAAAATAATTTCCTAACTAAATAACCGATTAGATTAAATAACTATTATCCAATATTTATATTGTATATTGTTAAACACTAGATAAAATTACTTATTATTCTAATACCTTATTTAATTTTGTCTTTTGTCATTCCGTATTATATTAGACTGAATTACTTTATTTAATCTATCAATTTTTAATACGGTAACCAAACGAGTCCTATATGTATTAAATTGGAAAATCTATAGCATTATTACCCTAAGATTAACAATTAAAATGTATTTAATGTTGATACCCTATGCTATTTCAACAATAACAGTGTCTTATATTATAAAAAAAAGCCTTTCAATTATATGCTAGTAACATTTTTTTAACAAAAGTAAATTTTAAAATTTTGATGTAATAATAAATTAAATGAGGTGGCCCAACATGTGACTTTTGCTATTAGAAGGTCTGAAGTAAGATGTATGTATTCTTATTCTGCATGTGATAATATTTTTTTTGCAACNATTTTGATGTAATAATAAATTAAATGAGGTGGCCCAACATGTGACTTTTGCTATTATAAGGTCTGAAGTAAGATGTATGTATTCTTATTCTGCATGTGATAATATTTTTTTTGCAGCNTTGAAACGAAATTTGATCCTTTTTGTGTGCTTCCTGCATCTGGTTATATAAACAATATTGAGGCTCTCACCATATATTCCCTTAGATTCTGAAACCAATTGATTAAAGTTAGTTCCTCAGCTGTAAATTCACCTTTGCCTCATCATTTAATGTCCATCTATGTCCAAATCCTGGCGCAATGGAAAGTGTTCCTGCAGATAATAGTAGAAGTTGCATGATTTTTCATGTGCAGGTCATGTTATCAGCAGGAACTGACACTTCAGCTGGGACATGAGAGTGGGCAATGTCACTTTTACTCAACAACCCAGAGGTGCTTAAGAAGGCCCAAACCGAAATTGACACCAAGATAGGGGAATCCAGACTGATTAATGACACTGACCTTTCTGAGCTTCCCTATGTCCAAGCAATCATCAAAGAGACACTCCGAATGTTCCCAGCTGCCCTAATCCTACCAACACACGAGTCATCAGCTGAGTGCACTGTTGGAGGTTTTCGTGTTCCCCGTGGCACGATGCTATTGGTGAATGCGTGGGCAATACAAAACGACCCCAATTTATGGGAAGAACCCACAAAATTCAAGCCTGAAATGTCCATCAGTCTAGGAGTAGTAAGAGATGGCTTCAAGTGGATGCCATTTGGGTATGGAAGGAGAGGTTGTCCCGGGGAGGGTTTGGCAATGAGAGTGGTTGCATTGGCATTAGGATCACTGATTCAGTGCTTTGAGTGTGAGAGAGCTGGCGAAGGGCTTCTGGACATGAGTGAAGGGGCAGGACTCACAATGCCAAAGGCTCGGCCATTGCTGGCAAAATGCAGGCCCCGCCATTCCATGGAACACGTACTGTCCCAACTTTGAACAATTTGTTGAGTGTCCTAATCATTTGTCGGTAGTCTTATTCGGTGCACAAGCCTCATGGAAGGTTAGCCCCATTTCTTACAATTTGTGTTGGCTCCATATGATCTGGACAAGATTCCTTTGCAGATTTCTTGTCTCTTCCAAGTTTCAGCATATTCGATGGCGGAGGTATGATCACTGATTAATTGAAATTCTATCCTTTGTGATTAGTCGCAAGTTACGAAATTTGCGAGGAGAGTTTCATTATCTTAATTTTTCTTCACAAAACACAGTATTCTCTTTTTCAAACAATAGCGTAAGTTCAATGAAAGGGAAGTTTTTTTCAATCTTTAGAATTGGTTTTTTTAAGGGTTTTTTTTTTTTT
>CAUOFW020002702.1:145202-257635 GCA_963454935.2 Ilex paraguariensis
GCTATTTCAACAATAACAGTGTCTTATATTATAAAAAAAAGCCTTTCAATTATATGCTAGTAACATTTTTTTAACAAAAGTAAATTTTAAAATTTTGATGTAATAATAAATTAAATGAGGTGGCCCAACATGTGACTTTTGCTATTAGAAGGTCTGAAGTAAGATGTATGTATTCTTATTCTGCATGTGATAATATTTTTTTTGCAGCTTGAATCATTGACATTCAAATCATAAAGGAGCAACGTATATCTTATATTTACCATCTTATTAACTAATTTTTATATTATAAAAATATTACATAATAATATTATCATTCAATGTGTCAAATTTTACAAAGATGAGAGTAAGAGGGCTTCATAAAAGGGGAGAGAACTAAAAGTTCTAATATTTTTTGAACACATATTGAGAGATTCAACTAAATAATCAATAATCAAGTAAAGAAATTTAATCTTAATGTTAGAAATTATTAAATAAATTAAAATGTATATAACTTTTAGAGGGGGCAAATTTAGAATATATTAAAATTTATATAAAAAAAATGTTTAGACAAAAAAATTGAGTTGGGGCAGTGCAAGTGTAGCTCCGCCCCTGTTCACCATTACATAATTCGAGTACTTTATCCAAACATTTTTATAAGTCTAAGATAGAGGTCGTCAGTTAAGATGTTTCCAACAATTTTTTCTATTTTTTTTGAATTGAAAACTAGTTTGAATTTAATCTGATCAAACTGAGGTTTGAAATCAAACTTTTCATCAAGAGAATAGATGGAGCGATTCCGGTGAAATTTAATGTAAATTTAATTTTCGATTCACTTGTGGGATCGATTTAAAGTTTAAGATTTTGTTTTACGTTTCTTTATATTTGATTTCGCATAATCTTCTACGTTAACTTTTTGTTTGTTTGAGAGAAAGGATCCGAGATTTTTTTGGGTTTGTGCATATAAACCGCTGTCTTGTCGGTATGGAGTTCTTTTTCTTCTCAATTTCTCCGAATTTTTTTTATTCATATATATTATGTGATTTATATTTGATAAAGTCGTCGTAGTTGCCTTGATTTTTCTGAGTGGATCCAATTGTCAACGACCCACTCCAGATAATGTAGAATAATTTTCTATCGTGTTTTGTGGGGACAAGTTTGTGTTTAGACAAAATTACGTAACTGTGATGATTCTTGATTTTCTTTTTTTTTTTTTTTGTAAAAATCACCACCACATACGAAGAAGATTGACTTAGTCGTCCTTAATTCATTAATCCATTAAAGAAAGAGGTGATACTAACGAATAAATTTTTGATACTTAGACAGAGGAAACTTTATGGTACTGAAAAAAAATAATTTGGTATCAATACCATCGGTTATTATTGTATATGATAAAATTAAAATTTAAAAGAAAAATTACAATTGCTCAAAAGAGGTCATTATTAATCACAAACACCTATAATTAATCATAAAAAATATAATACTGATTTTAATATTTTATGATGAATCATATTATTTGAAATTATAATTAACACGTTTAAAAAATTATAATTTTTGGTACCATTATCAGTTAACGGACCGATGTTGATTTGTCAAAGTCTCGCTTGATGATTCTGCCACTCGATTTAATTTTGGACTTTAGCACAATATTTATACCAGTCAACATATGCGACTTGGAAGATTAAACCCAATTTTTTTTTCCCAAACTGCCCCTTTTAAATCCAAACGTTTTTAACTTTTATCCACTCCGCCAACATTTTCACTTTAAAATTATGTTATTGAAATTTAATTTTTTAGATTTTTCTGTGGATTTTTTTAAATATTAGAATTTTGTGTTGATCTAATAATTCAAATAAAATTATATCATTAAATTAATAAATTAAATTTAAATTTTAAATTTAAAAAACTTTATTCTAAAATTATGCAATTGAAATTGGAGATAGTAAAAAGTCTAGAATCCCATACAGCGTTAACCAGTTAGTTTCCTCGAGTCCTTCAGGAGAAGGCAAGATGATATGATATTACCAATTAATAGTATTAAAACAAATAAGTACATGAAATTCACAAAAATTAACAACTAACCTGCCATGTAAACAAATAATTTTTCACCCTCCTGTCATGTAAATTCAAGTGGAGTTCACCTTTTCTATTTGAGATTTTATTATTAATAAGTGATACAATGTCATCAATGATGACGTGGTATCACCGTTACATTCAATATTTACTCATCCTTCAGAATGAGTAAATATTGAGTCTAACAGTTACACTGTTAAATCATATCCAATGAAAATTTAATTTTTTATCCAAATTTGAGTAAAAAAAAATGGGTAAAAAACTGGACTTGTTATAAAGCCCTCTGGTGGAAAAACTCAAATTTAATGGAAGAAAAATTTAAATTTAAATGAGAATAAACTCAAATTTAAAAAATGGTAAAATATAATTATTGGATTTTTAAAGAATAGCGAAATCTCACAATTAAAAATTATTGTATAGATTTGATTCTCCCTTGATTTGAGTTTATAATTTTTTTTTTTATTTTATATGAGTACGAGTCTAACATTGAAAAAATGATTTAGACCATTTTTACCCAAAATTTAAATTTGGGTACAAAAATAGGTAAAGCCTAGAGAGGCTCTTAGCATTCCTGATGTGGTGTAACCATTCAATAAAAATAATTACAAAATAAATAAAATGAGGTCCATTTTTATTATGAAAGTAATTATGTATTATATAATTAGGTGATTATAAATTTTTGTTAGATTTATTTATTTATTAATAAATAATTATACTACGTAATATTACTAACGTGATATAACGGTTACAATTTTTGACTTCAGAATGCCTGGGCATAACATTAGCCTAGCCCAGTAGATAAGTTTGTTGATAGATAGGACTTTGAACAAAGTCCTTATCTGTCTGTTTTTTTTCCATAGCTTAACGACAAAAGATAGATAGGACTTTGATCAGATTGGAATTTGAATTCAATTTGTCAAATATATTTTATTTTTTATTGATTATTTGAATCTAATATAGATTTGAATAAATATACTATAATAAAAACATATTCTTATTTTAAAAAAATAATTATATATCGAATTTAATTATTTTTAAGATAAAAAATTTAACTGAAATTCAGTTCTATTGATTTCCTAATTTCTCAATATAAAATGCCAGCCACCAACAACAATCAGAATCCCATATCCAAAACTTTCATTACAGACAGACATGGCCACTGATCTGTACATGTACCTCTCTCTTTTATTGGCACTCTACATCTTCACCAGGCACATCCTCCACAAAATTCAAAAACTACCACCCAGCCCCTTCCCTACCCTACCCATTCTAGGCCATCTCTACCTCATCAGAAAACCCCTCCATAGAACCTTATCAAAAATCTCAGCTCGTGATGGTTCCATACTTTTCCTCCAACTGGGTTCACGCCGGGTTCTTCTGGTCTCCTCTCCGTCGGCCGCCGAGGAATGCTTCATAAAAAACGACATCGTCTTTGCCAACCGCCCTCACTTGCTCGCCGGAAAATATCTCGGCTACAACTACACCACCCTGGCTTGGGCCCCCTACGGCGACCACTGGCGAAACCTCCGCCGAATTGCCTCGCTAGAAATTCTCTCCTCCCATCGGCTCCAAATGCTCCATAGCATACGTGTGGATGAGGTCAAGTACATGATACGAAGGCTATTTCTGGCTTCCGAAGCTCAACAGACGGTGGATATGAAAAGGGTGTTCTTTGATTTGATGTTGAATGTGATGATGAGAATGATAGCTGGGAAAAGGTATTATGGTGAGAAGGCGGAGGAAGTGGAGGAGGCGGGGAGGTTTTGGGAGATAGTGGTGGAGACATTTAGGGTGGGTGGTGCATCGAATATGGGGGACTTCTTGCCGGCGTTGAGGTGGGTGGGAGGGGGTGGTTTGGAGAAAAAATTGAAGGCGTTGCAAGAGAGGAGAGATGGGTTCATGCAGGAATTGATTGAAGAATGTAGAACAAAAATGGAGAGAAGTAGCGGTGGTGGCGATGATTCGGAGTTGGGAGGGAGGAAGAAGACGATGATTGAAGTTTTATTGTCGCTGCAAGCAACGCAACCTGAATATTACACTGATGAGGTTATCAGAGGCATCATGCTGGTAAGCTTTCTACTTGCAATTTTCCTCATTTCTGTGCATATTGTCTCAAAAATTCCTAAATGCTTTACCCAATTGGATTATCAGAGGCATTTTTGTAGTCTACAAAGATTGGATCTAAAATCTACCGACAGGGTGTAGTTTAATTACCTATATTAGAATTTTTCCGATGGTAGAATCAATCCTTGGCAAATGAAAAAATTTATGTTTCTGTACCCTTCCGTTGGGTGCTCTATTCTTTGTTCTGCGTGACAGTTGGGCCCGTCTCCCTCCAGCTTTAAAGATTTTCTTAACTACTCGTTTGATTTTTTTTTCGGTTGGTTCAACCATCAGGTCTGGGTTAGGTAGGGTTAGTTTATGTACCTCAACTAATTCCCTAATTCCCTCTTTGTTCAGTCAAAAATAATTCCCTGATTCCCTCTATGTTTCGGTCAAAATTAGGTTATCCACCCCGAGATTAGGATATTCACGACGATAAATTCCTCATGGCCTGACTCCAAGGATTGTATATATGTATTTATGCATTCTTTGCAGTATGAAATTGTGATACCCACACATTATTTCACATAAAGAAAGATCGGATATAAAGTATTGTAATTAGGTGTAGGGGACAAAGGTCAGTCTAGACACGGGGAGTTCACAATTCTTATTAATGTCTTGGATCACTATCAGGGATTCAAGATTGCCAACACCATTAAACTTCTTTATTCTTTGAATATTTTGATTTTTTATTGTATCAATGCCCCTGTCTTATATAGTACATGAGAGTTTCATCTACAATATGATATAGGAGAGAGATAAGTGTTAGGCAACTTGCTCACATTTTGAAAAAAACTTATTTTCGAATTAAAATCAGTGATATATCATGGGGACGGACGAACATTTATAATCGCTTTAAGTCCAACCTCAATTACCCTGCCCTATACCTGGTGGTGCATTTATTCCACTCTTATTAATTTATCTCAATCTTAACTTTAGTTTTAAAATCTGATATAGAAGGTACACTTGAATGTGATGTGAGTGATGGTTACTATAATTAAGCGGGGAAGTTTCATCCCTTTCCTATCTACCGAGCCATTTGTATAATGTATCTAACTATACATAACCATCAAATTAATTAGGGGAGAGTGGCATTGAGAAGCCTTCCCCTATATTTTTCATAATTTTTCCCCCTATATTTTTCAATTTTTAGTTTATGTAATAACCAAAGATGGTTTCATCCAATCAGGACCCACCGGAGGATTCAGTGGTGACCTAATGGCCAACCACCCTGATGTTGGACCTCTAGGTCACGGGTTCGAAGTTCAGCACCCCCTACTTGGCTCATATATCACCCTTGTACCCTCTCACTAAACTAACCCCAATTCATTTAGTTTTTTCCAATAATCTCGATGGTTCTTTAACTTTTCAAATGTGCGACTCAGAGGGCAGAAGGAGCGGAAGGTAAAAGGTAAATCTTGTGCAATGCATGGATCTACCACATCTCATTGATTTGATTTTGTTTCATGATTTTGTTGATTCCAAGTGGAGGGCTTAGTATTCTGCATTTATGGTATACATTAGACAAACATGGTTTATAAATTCTTCATGCTGGATCACATTGATTTGAAGTGTGAATCTTTCATATTTTGCATATACAACATATTTTTTGTGGACATGGTTTACAAATTCTTCATTTCCGTAACATGTTTAGTAATGAGCACGACGACCATTTATCAAAAAAAAAAAATGAGCACAACGGCCTATTATTCCGATGGATTAAAGAATATAGAATCAGCTTCTCAGGAAATTTCAAAACGAAATATCTCAGCAAAATCAATCAATTTATGTTGAATCTGAATAGTACTGTTTACATCACAAACCTACTGTTCTTGGTATCTTTAAATTGATTACCTTAATGTTATCTCTCAGTTATCATGTCTTTTTCCATTAAGCGAACTTAACGTGTTTATTTAATTTCATTGTAGAATCTATTAGCAGCAGGGACTGATACTTCAGTTGGAACAATGGAGTGGGCACTGTCTCTTTTGCTGAACCATCCACAAGTTCTAAAAAAGGCACAAGCCGAAATTGACAATCACATGGGGCAAGACAGTTTGATGGATGAATCCAACATAGCTGACCTCCCTTACCTCCGCTGTATCATCAATGAGACATTACGGATATACCCACCAGGCCCGCTACTGGTACCTCATGAATCATCAGAGGAGTGCATTGTAGGAGGCTATCGCATTCCCAAAGGAACCATGCTACTTGTGAATCAATGGGCTATACAAAATGATCCTAAGATCTGGGAGGACCCTATAGAGTTCAAACCAGAAAGGTTTGAAGGCCTTGAAGGTGCAAGAGATGGATTCAAGCTGATGCCTTTTGGCTCAGGGAGGAGGGGATGCCCCGGTGAGGGCTTGGCCATGCGTATGATTGGATTGGCGTTGGGTTCACTTATTCAATGCTTTGATTGGGAGAATGTAACCGAAGAAATGGTTGACATGACTGAAGGAACTGGACTGACCATGCCCAAGGCTAATCCTTTGATAGCCAAATGCATTTCTCGTATGTCCATGTTCAGCCTAGTTTCTCAGATTTGAAGCAATTTGGTTGTCTATGTTGGAATGCTCATTCCGATATTAGTGAGGTTTGTTAAAGCCAGGCATTGATGTATCTAATTGTTCTGGATTTGTATATCAACTGAGGGCACCTTTGTTTGGGAGTTTTAGTAGTATTATAGAGTGAGATATTAAGAAATAGTACTTGGATCCACTTATTATCTTATTTGTTTGGGATTTTATGTGCAATATTATTTTTCGGATCGTAATATCGACCCGGTTTGTATAATAGTCTTTAACCCTTATACATGACTTTTATGAATACCACCTATCAGATGGTATTATTTGTTGGTATAAATTTACCAACAATACAAGCACAAAAATGACACAAATACCCTCCTGTGTAGAGTTCATATATACAAATTTTATTTCGAATTTTTGTCTTGTATTATGTTTAAGTGTACGGTGTCATTGATTTTTTTTTAATTTTTTGTAAAAAAATTATTTTGAATTTTTTCTTTGTATTTTGTTTAAGAGTACGACAGTTTTTTATTTAATTTTATTTAAAAAATTATTTTGAATTTTTTCTTTATATTATGTTTAAGCATATGGTATCATCGGTTTTTTTTTAATTTTTTTTTAAAAAAATTATTTTAAATTTTTCCTTGCATTATGTTTAAGCGTATGGTATCACCGAAATTTTTTTTTACGGTATCATCGATTCCTAACATTAGATTCTTTATATTTTTATATAGATTTTTAACATTATTCGAAATTTTTTGGGTATGAATTGTCATACTATGTATTATACCAAATATTGTGCAAAAACGTTACACAAACGAAGTAATAAAATGAATGATGTTAAAGATAAAATGATATATTTGTTACACAAGATGTAATATAATAGATGGGTTATTTGTGAGACCCACCATAATATATATTAAACAAACAAATATGAAAAGAGATTGAAATAGTCTCTATTGTCGATACTAATTTTAATTGATAGTAGAAATATAAGGAATATATTTATTAATACCATGCATTGCAACACTCAAAACAACACATGGCCTAATGGTATAATGCATCACCTCAAGCTCGGTAGTTTGTTTCTTTAATTTGTTTTTTCCATTATTCTCGATTCGAATCAATATCTTTCTAGAACAATAAGGAGACTAACTAAATACAATTTATCATTTCAATACACGATTCATTAATACAACATAAAATTAGAGAATTTTAATCTTTTTTAAATCACATATTTTGTAAATAAGTAGATTTGATATGACCCGATTAATAAACAAATTGAGTATGAGTAAAATCAATCAAATAAAATGCGTAACACGTTTTAATCGTATATTAGTTATACACGATTAGTACACGATACAAATTCAATATAAGACAATTGATTATACACAAATTAATAAAAAAAATAAAATATAGATTAAATATTTTTTTAACACGAACCACTGTCGTCCAACACAGTGAATAGACCTACAAATAGGGCAAGAGAACAACGAAGGAGGGGAGGGCCGACGACAGTGTTTAACAGTATGGTTCAGATTTTAGATAAAAACGTTGAAAAATCCTGTGGCTGTGGCTTGAGATGCGACTAACAAACAACCGCAACGCAATATCTGTTACTTTTTAGAACTTTTTGTTACCAATTTCAAGTGTTGAGTCCCACTAAGCGTTTAGTGGGTTATTCCACACCATTTAGTGGCATTATACGAGCAATATGGATATAAAGAAAATAATTTGTAGGAGTGATTTAATGGTTGAATTTGACATCCTTTAATTCAGACATCAAAACTTCCCCAACTTTTTAAGGATTAATCACTCTTATTTTATAGAGTATATATTCTAAACTTATTCGGCCTACGGTAACCGATGTTTAAGCTCAAACCTAAATATTTCGTAACCAAAAAAAAAAAATTCTTCGCTCAATGGGAGAAAAAAGATGAGTAAAAACTTGTCATGGCCACTTTGTATATCGTAACTTTCTGAGTTCGTATGATCTGTTCCCCAACATTCCACTTGGCATGTTTGGCTGGAAATCGCATCGCAAAATGCCGGAATGCTGCAAAATTGGCCAAAACAGTTTCCTCAAATATCCTTTTCACTGACGAAGGAGGCAAAGACATGAGCAAGATTTTGGTAATAGAACAGACAACGATACAATTATTTAATACGAATCGACACGAAAGTAATGAATTTGAGTTTGATCTTAACAAGATTAAGTGATAATCAAGTTTATGTCCATGTACCCAATTATCGATATATCACTCGATTACCGGCTTATCACCTGAACTCAATTTATTGTAAAATTATAACTTTTAATTAAAATTTTTTGAGTTATAAAATTAACGAGCAACATGAGNTCGTATATTAGTTATACACGATTAGTACACGATACAAATTCAATATAAGACAATTGATTATACACAAATTAATAAAAAAAATAAAATATAGATTAAATATTTTTTTAACACGAACCACTGTCGTCCAACACAGTGAATAGACCTACAAATAGGGCAAGAGAACAACGAAGGAGGGGAGGGCCGACGACAGTGTTTAACAGTATGGTTCAGATTTTAGATAAAAACGTTGAAAAATCCTGTGGCTGTGGCTTGAGATGCGACTAACAAACAACCGCAACGCAATATCTGTTACTTTTTAGAACTTTTTGTTACCAATTTCAAGTGTTGAGTCCCACTAAGCGTTTAGTGGGTTATTCCACACCATTTAGTGGCATTATACGAGCAATATGGATATAAAGAAAATAATTTGTAGGAGTGATTTAATGGTTGAATTTGACATCCTTTAATTCAGACATCAAAACTTCCCCAACTTTTTAAGGATTAATCACTCTTATTTTATAGAGTATATATTCTAAACTTATTCGGCCTACGGTAACCGATGTTTAAGCTCAAACCTAAATATTTCGTAACCAAAAAAAAAAAATTCTTCGCTCAATGGGAGAAAAAAGATGAGTAAAAACTTGTCATGGCCACTTTGTATATCGTAACTTTCTGAGTTCGTATGATCTGTTCCCCAACATTCCACTTGGCATGTTTGGCTGGAAATCGCATCGCAAAATGCCGGAATGCTGCAAAATTGGCCAAAACAGTTTCCTCAAATATCCTTTTCACTGACGAAGGAGGCAAAGACATGAGCAAGATTTTGGTAATAGAACAGACAACGATACAATTATTTAATACGAATCGACACGAAAGTAATGAATTTGAGTTTGATCTTAACAAGATTAAGTGATAATCAAGTTTATGTCCATGTACCCAATTATCGATATATCACTCGATTACCGGCTTATCACCTGAACTCAATTTATTGTAAAATTATAACTTTTAATTAAAATTTTTTGAGTTATAAAATTAACGAGCAACATGAGGTGTGTGTTGTGTAATTAAATTGTGTTAGATGGAGGTTAGTTTGGCGGTGTTTTAGGTTTGAGCAATACTATAAAGATTTAATTTATTGTAATTGTTAGATTATATTTTCAAATTAACTCTGAATATCATTTTCGTTTAGGTTTTGATGGTTACGATACTGGGATTTAGATCTCCTCTATTATCTTTTCTCTTCAATTTTTTTTCAATATAGTGTTAGATGAGTTACACGTGTAAGATTTTAAATTTTAATGGATAAGATGTTTCCTCATTCATTTTTGTTGTTGGTGGAGTGTTAACAATTATTAAAGAATTTTCTCATAAGAGAGAAATTTTATTCATTGAAATTCAAAATCTTACACGTGTTACTCATGTAACATTGTATTGAGGAAAATTGAAGGAAAGGGATAATAGAGGGGATCTGAATCCGCGATAGTGATATATTGATGGATCCTTTAATGGAGCTCAATGTTAGAGGTTAAATCATATCGCTTACCAAAATCTTCGGGGTCGTAATGTTATTTTCCAAATTATAGGGCCGCCTTATTACGTCACAAACATCAAGGAGTGTGGATGCAATTACGTATACGTATAAATACAGCACCAGCAATGACCACGTTACCCGTTCTTCGATCTCCCCATTCATTACGATACCAGTTCTTCGATCTCCCCATTCGGCATCACCGCTTCTGACTTCTCTCTACCCTAAGCTGCTATAGCCCCAATTCTTATACCATCTCTCCGGCGACGGAGAAAGAAAAAGAACTCCGGCGACCAGTGGACTACAATGAGCTCCTTTCCACCACAAGCCAATACAAGCACAGAATCCAATGAAGACGAATCACACCGTCTCTTATCCTCCCCATCTCCATCTCCAACATCACAATCACAATCACCGTCACCTCCACCGCCACTGTTATCCGACGGTGAGAACGATGAAAAAGAAGTCGCATTCGAATCCCGGGAAAAAATCTTGATTGTTGACTTTGAATCAGACACTGTAGCCGATGCCGATTTCTCGGTAGTCCCACCGTTCTCGTGGAAGAAGCTATGGCGATTTATGGGCCCAGGGTTTTTGATGAGCATAGCGTTTTTGGATCCAGGAAATTTGGAGGGAGATCTGCAGGCCGGAGCGATTGCGGGTTACTCGCTGTTGTGGTTGCTGATGTGGGCCACGGTTATGGGGCTGTTGATCCAGCTATTGTCAGCAAGAATTGGGGTGGCGACGGGGCGGCACTTGGCGGAGCTGTGTAGGGAGGAGTATCCATATTGGGCGAGTCTATTGTTGTGGTTCATGGCGGAGTTGGCTCTAATTGGGGCTGATATTCAGGAGGTGATTGGTAGTGCCATTGCTATTCAGATTCTTAGTAACGGTTTTTTCCCTCTCTGGGCTGGTGTTATAATCACAGCCTCTGATTGGTAATTTTCTTCTCTCTCTTTTTTTTTTCCAATTTTGATTGACTATCTGTTTGGTAGCTGAGACAATGTAGGAAAACAAAATAGCTTGAGCTATGAATCCAAGTGGTTGTTTTTTTGTTGGACTTGAAAGAATTTTATCCGAACCAAGGTTCCTTTTTTTCCCCGAGAAAAATCTTTATACAGAATTTTCACCATTTAACACTGTTCTAAATTTATGGTTTGTTATTTGTTAGTACAGTTAGTTGATTAGATGTTTCTTGATATACTTATTCCGCACAAGATGAAATTTCATTCTGTTTATTTTTTCTTTTTTGTTGTATTACTTTTCCGAACAGTTTCATATTTTTACTTCTTGAGAACTATGGGGTGAGAAAGTTGGAAGCTGTTTTTGCAGTTCTCATTTCAACTATGGCATTGGCATTTGCCTGGATGTTTGCTGAGGCAAAGCCGAGTGGAAAGGAGCTTGTAATAGGTTAGAATTTTTGTGTTTAGACAGCCCTTCTTCTTGCAAGTAGTTTTGTCCACATGTCGATAAAATCACATTTGATGCCATTTGCAGGTCTTTTGGTTCCAAAACTTAGCTCAAGAACAATTCGACAGGCTGTGGGAGTGGTCGGCTGTGTTATAATGCCTCATAATGTGTTTTTGCACTCCGCTTTGGTACAGTCAAGGAAGGTTGACCCCAAGAAGAAAGGTCAGGTCCAGGAGGCCCTGAATTACTATTCACTTGAATCCTCAGTTGCCCTTCTTGTCTCCTTCATGATCAATTTGTTTGTTACAACTGTCTTTGCGAAAGGATTTTATGGTACTAAACAAGCGGATAATATTGGCTTAGTAAATGCGGGGCAATATCTTCAAGAGAAATATGGTGGTGGACTGTTACCAATACTTTATATTTGGGGTATTGGCTTATTAGCAGCTGGGCAAAGTAGCACAATAACGGGCACCTATGCTGGGCAGTTTATAATGGGAGGTTTCATCAATCTTCGATTGAAAAAGTGGTTGAGGGCATTAATTACAAGAAGTTGTGCCATTTTTCCAACTATAATTGTAGCTCTTGTTTTCAACAGATCTCAAGGTTCACTGGATGTCCTGAATGAATGGCTTAATGTGCTTCAGTCTGTGCAGATTCCCTTTGCGCTCATCCCGCTTCTTACTTTGGTGTCTAAGGAGCAGCTCATGGGTGTCTTTAAAATTGGACCTACTCTGGAGGTAAATTTTTCTTTCCCTATCCTGTAATTTGGGTGCAGAATAATCATTGCTTTGTGCAAATGGCCTTACCGAGGATTAAGTAGTAATCCGTGGCTGGCACGACAATTTTACCTTGATCCTAATAGTTTTGTTCAAGACCTTGTAAGATAATGTAAAGGGATAGAGTTCATGAAGTTAACTGTAGTAGCTTTGGATACGGGCAGTGCACCCTATCAAGTGAGAGAAAGTTAGGAGAGAAGTGGTTGTAGTTGGCCCCATGACCTAAACTCAAGAGTCCAACAAATTTTCTAGGATGTCCAACACATTACACTAGGCTGCTTATGGTTTTTACTTTTTTTCTTTCTTTGGGGTATGTGTGTGTGTGTGTGTGGAGGAGGGATAGGGAGATGGTACTGATGACTGCCTGTATTTAATATGGTGCTGATTTACTTTTCCTTTTCCTTCTGCTGGTAAGTAAATAAGAGTAGTTGGCTTTGTAATTTATTGTAAACTCGCATGCTTTTTGCCATGGTTGATGGTTACAGATAAATAGGTCGTTAATCTGCCTAATTGTATCAGCTGACACACTTGAGCAGCAAGAATCAAGCTTATTTTTAAGGTTTCCACAGCAGATTATTGGCCTGGTGACATGTTGAGCCACCAAAAAGAGTTTTTGCAGGCATGATTTACATTATGGGCTCGTTTGGTTGCCTTATTAGAAATAAATGGATTAGATATAGTAATTCAGTCTAATACAATACAGAAGGACAAAAAANTTTGCTGAGGCAAAGCCGAGTGGAAAGGAGCTTGTAATAGGTTAGAATTTTTGTGTTTAGACAGCCCTTCTTCTTGCAAGTAGTTTTGTCCACATGTCGATAAAATCACATTTGATGCCATTTGCAGGTCTTTTGGTTCCAAAACTTAGCTCAAGAACAATTCGACAGGCTGTGGGAGTGGTCGGCTGTGTTATAATGCCTCATAATGTGTTTTTGCACTCCGCTTTGGTACAGTCAAGGAAGGTTGACCCCAAGAAGAAAGGTCAGGTCCAGGAGGCCCTGAATTACTATTCACTTGAATCCTCAGTTGCCCTTCTTGTCTCCTTCATGATCAATTTGTTTGTTACAACTGTCTTTGCGAAAGGATTTTATGGTACTAAACAAGCGGATAATATTGGCTTAGTAAATGCGGGGCAATATCTTCAAGAGAAATATGGTGGTGGACTGTTACCAATACTTTATATTTGGGGTATTGGCTTATTAGCAGCTGGGCAAAGTAGCACAATAACGGGCACCTATGCTGGGCAGTTTATAATGGGAGGTTTCATCAATCTTCGATTGAAAAAGTGGTTGAGGGCATTAATTACAAGAAGTTGTGCCATTTTTCCAACTATAATTGTAGCTCTTGTTTTCAACAGATCTCAAGGTTCACTGGATGTCCTGAATGAATGGCTTAATGTGCTTCAGTCTGTGCAGATTCCCTTTGCGCTCATCCCGCTTCTTACTTTGGTGTCTAAGGAGCAGCTCATGGGTGTCTTTAAAATTGGACCTACTCTGGAGGTAAATTTTTCTTTCCCTATCCTGTAATTTGGGTGCAGAATAATCATTGCTTTGTGCAAATGGCCTTACCGAGGATTAAGTAGTAATCCGTGGCTGGCACGACAATTTTACCTTGATCCTAATAGTTTTGTTCAAGACCTTGTAAGATAATGTAAAGGGATAGAGTTCATGAAGTTAACTGTAGTAGCTTTGGATACGGGCAGTGCACCCTATCAAGTGAGAGAAAGTTAGGAGAGAAGTGGTTGTAGTTGGCCCCATGACCTAAACTCAAGAGTCCAACAAATTTTCTAGGATGTCCAACACATTACACTAGGCTGCTTATGGTTTTTACTTTTTTTCTTTCTTTGGGGTATGTGTGTGTGTGTGTGTGGAGGAGGGATAGGGAGATGGTACTGATGACTGCCTGTATTTAATATGGTGCTGATTTACTTTTCCTTTTCCTTCTGCTGGTAAGTAAATAAGAGTAGTTGGCTTTGTAATTTATTGTAAACTCGCATGCTTTTTGCCATGGTTGATGGTTACAGATAAATAGGTCGTTAATCTGCCTAATTGTATCAGCTGACACACTTGAGCAGCAAGAATCAAGCTTATTTTTAAGGTTTCCACAGCAGATTATTGGCCTGGTGACATGTTGAGCCACCAAAAAGAGTTTTTGCAGGCATGATTTACATTATGGGCTCGTTTGGTTGCCTTATTAGAAATAAATGGATTAGATATAGTAATTCAGTCTAATACAATACAGAAGGACAAAAAATAAGATTAAATAGGGTATTAGAATAATATGTAATTTTATCAAGTGTTTGGTAATACACAATATAAGTGTTGGATAATAGTTATTTAATTCAATCGGTTCTTTTCGTTAGAGAATTATTTCATTGTATTAATGTTAAATTAACAAAAATATCCTCAATCAGTATTTGGTACATTAATGACAACTTGATTTTATCAGTTAAGGGGTTATAATAATAAATGTGTAGAATAATACGTTTGAGTTGGATTATAATACCACCTCTCTTGGTGGTATTAAAAAACCTCTATAATACAGAGCTATCGTATAAAAAATATACGATCAAGAGACGTTTTTAAAATTAATATAGTATCAAATTTGCTTACCAAACAAAATATTAGCCCGATTAAATAAAAAATAGTAGAATCCAATATTTAATTCCCTCATAATATGTTTACCAAACGAGCCCTATATTAATTAGAGAACTAGTTACAATATTGAGCTGGAATGGATAAATTGAGTTAGTCAGTTAGAAATATGTGGGGTGTTGAAATGTATTTGAGTTGTGATTAATAATGAACTTACGGATGATGAAGTCTGTGAACAATGGCATTCCCAGGTTGAGCCATAAATTGGAGGGAACCATGATTGAAAAAATCGAGCAAGATAAAGCTGCCGAGCAATTTACAGAATGTTCACTGGCTTTATTTGTAGGACTACCTTCCTCTTAATACCTTGAAAGATTGGAAGAAAGAAATAGTGGTAAAAATTTTCACATCAAGTATAAAATGTGGCTGGTCCAATGGAATGGCATAAATAATTAAATATGGACTAATCTGCTTCAAGCTAAAATACTGCATGCTCAACTTAGTCAAGCCCTTCTCCCAATGGCAAATCCTGTTGAAGTTGGAATATACCGAGGTTGTATGCATGACCAGCTGGTTACTTGGATATGGATGTTTCTCTAAACTTGGGATGTGATTTTGTAGATATGGGGTGCTTTGTTATGGTAGTGGTTAAATCAGTTGCCAAATGATTTAAAAACAAGAAACTGTCTTGGTTCCTATTTTCTCATACTTTGTTGATTTGTGTTGTAGAGAATTGCATGGTCTGTGGCTGCCCTGGTAATAGTGATCAATGGCTATCTGTTGCTGGATTTTTTCATTTCTGAAGTTGATGGACTGCTGTTTGGTTTTCTTGTCTGTACGGGGACGGCTGCATATATCGCATTTATATTATATCTTATTTCACATGGTGAAGGCCTCCCTTCCACTTGGTTCAATTTACTACTGTCCAAGGGGTATGTTTATGTAGGGAATTGAGCTGACAATTGTCATTTTGCCTAGACGAAACTTCCAACTGTCAAGGTCTGTGGTCCAGCCTTGGCAAGTAGCAGATGGTCCAATGTTCTGCTTTTCCGAAGCTGAAGCATTCCTTTAATCCATTTACCTCTGAACTTCAGCTTACTGACTGTGAGTTACAAGTCAAACGATTGAGAATATACTTTCATGCATCGCACCTTTGTGCATAATGACAGATTTGAAATATACCATTCAAGACATTCTTTATCCTTTCTGGAGGATGGACAAAACATCTTTGTCTGCTGGATGAAGGTTTTACTTCTCTACCACTGTATTTCCCGTTGATCTAGACCCAACTTTTGTTGTATTCACAATGTACCAAGAAGATATTTTTTTTTCTCTGAAGCTGTGAAGATTTTTTCTTGTGCAACAGTCAAATCGTAATTGTCTGATATCCAGAAGGGGGACTATTCTATAGATGCAAGATGACATGCGTTCTTCAAATTTGTTTTCATGACGAAGCTTTTTCACCTCTATTCTTTACTGTCATTATGTTTTTGTGGTTCAGACATTAGAAAGCATGTTCCTCTTAAATTTATGCAAAAGATAAGCTCTTGATATGCTGACCCTAACTTTATTGGTTGACCTAATATTTTTTTATAATTGAATTGATAGTGGACCTTACTATTGATTTTAACTTGTTATTAATTCAGCGATTAATATTTATTATACCAGTAAATTAAATTCAAATAATAATTTGTCTTTTTACTAGTCTTCTTATATAACTTACCAAGGCCAGGGTTGTCACTTACAGGTAGAAATGGTCTTTTTCCTGAATCAAGGACTGGACCAACATACTAGGCAAACTCTTTACTTCGGCTTTCACATCAAAGAGAGGGTGATGCAAAATAAATATTTTTTTGGTCACAGACGTGAATGATGAGATTCGAATCTATAACTTTGAGATTGAATATTGGAAGTGGTGACCAGTAGACCAACTGTTAACCTTGGTAATTGTTATGCAAAATTAAGAACAATCGCTTGTTCTTTTTTTCCAACCATTTACACGTCTAAAAGAAAGCAGCCCCTTTTCTCTCTCCCTTTTCCCAAAAAAAAATAAAAAATAAAAAATAAAAAAAGAAAGCAGTTCCCCCAACTAACTAACAATGAGAAATAAATTTTAACACACAGTTCAAGTGATAATAATAAGGATAAATGGTAAATTTATATATCTTTAATTCAAATTTTGATAACTATTGGGGTCAACTACGAGAAATTTAATTTAAACCTTGAAAAAAAAAGGATTAATTATAAATTATACCTTGAAAGATTGTTCAAATATTAATTTTCACCTTAAAGATCAAAAATTTAAATTTATACCATTAAAAATAGAAATTTGTATCAATATGCACCTCCAAAATCAAAAATCTCAATCTGCACTCTCAAATATAGAAATTTATATCAATATACACCTCCAAAGATCAAAAATCTCAATTTACACCCTCAAAAATAAAAAAAAAATTAAGATTCAAACAATGTATAATTTACCAAAAAAAAAAAAAAAGCAACGAGAAATAAGAAAAAAATACGTTACTAGTCTAAAGCCAGTTCCCAAGGCACAATTTTCTCCCCCAAACATGGAATCAGCAATTTGCGTTGGATGATTTATTTGGCAATGGCATTCAGCTCCAAGTTTCATTCAATACCCCTCAAAACACTCCACTCCTTTCATCGATTTAGCCAAGTTCTACAGTCTACAAGCTTCCATGGTACTAGAGACACCATGATTGACTGCTGTTAATGCTCGAGTTCTGCGTAAAACCCCTGTTTAGCAACTTTTCAGATTGATTCTCCACTTCATTTCCCTCTAGTTCCTGAAAATTACAGGGTTTCCAAGATCGATCAATGAGTGCTCCTAAACGAGAAGATGGCAATGAAGCCCACAGTCTCGTGGCCTCTCAACATCCGCCATCACCTTCATCATCATCATCTAACAATGGTGATGACGAAGCGCGAGGGAACATTCTGACATTCGATGTTGATTTGAGCGACGAAGATGATTATTCTGTGATGGCTCCACCTTTCTCGTGGAGGAAGTTATGGGAGTTCACAGGACCAGGGTTCTTGATGAGTATAGCGTTTCTGGATCCCGGAAATTTGGAGGGTGATATACGTGCTGGAGCTCTAGCCGGGTACTCATTGCTGTGGTTGTTGATGTGGTCCACGTTTTTGGGCTTGTTGATCCAGCTGCTGTCGTTGAGAGTGGGTGTTGCAACGGGGCGGCACATGGCGGAACTGTGTAGGGAGGAGTATCCGTATTTGGCGCGGCTGCTGTTGTGGTTCACGGCGGAGCTGGCCTTGATAGCGGCTGATATTCAGGAGGTGATTGGGAGCGCCATTGCTATTCAGATTCTAAGTGATGGAGTTTTGCCTCTTTGGGCTGGAGTCCTAATTACCGCTTCTGATTGGTAGTATTTGTACCTACTTCTCAATGTTATCACTTTCATTGGTTGCTCAGAAAAAGCAGGGGAAAAAAATTACAATATAAATGGAAAGATTAGTTGATCTTTAATTATAAAATCTGCATGTCTCCTTATATTCGATCATCGGTTCCGTTATGATCAGAAGGCTCCTATCTTAATAGTATATTAATGCAGCCATTATCTTATTGTACCCATTGGTCTAGAAAATACCCACTACTAAGGTTTTTTGATTTCATCCAAACTACTGAGCTTAGCAGTTTTTGTTAGTGATTTTGAAAATGTTAGTTCACTTTGTTGACTGTGTTGTTTGTGTATTTTACCTTCATGAACAGCTTCATCTTTTTATTTCTTGAGAACTATGGGGTGAGGAAATTAGAAGCTGTTTTTGCTGTTCTTATTACAACAATGGCACTATCATTTGCCTGGATGTTTGCTGGCACAGCACCTAGCAGAAAGGAACTTCTAATAGGCCAGAAACTTGTTTACTCTGCTGTTCTTTCTTGGCTTTTGGTTAAGTATCATTAGAGGTTGCATCCATTGACAGAACTGAATGTTGTCAATCCTGTTTGCAGGTCTTTTGGTTCCACGGCTTAGCTCCAAAACACTTCAGACAGCCGTGGGAGTTGTGGGTTGTGTCATAACACCTCACAATGTATATTTGTATTCTGCCTTGGTACATACAAGGAAGATTGACCCTAACAAGAAAGGTCGGGTCCAAGAGGCCCTCAATTACTACACAATTGAGTCCGCAATTGCTGTTTTTGTCTCCTTCATCATCAATTTGCTTGTCACAACTGTCTTTGCAAAGGGATTCTATAGCACCAAACAATCCAGTAGTATAGGGCTTGTAAATGCTGGGCAATATCTTCAAGGGAGGTATGGTAAAGGCTATTTCCCAATTCTCTATATCTGGGGCATAGGGCTATTGGCAGCTGGAACAAGTAGCACCATTACTGGCACTTACGCAGGACAGTTTATCATGGAAGGTTTTCTTAACCTTCGTATGAGGAAATGGATGAGGTCATTGATCACAAGAAGTTGTGCTATCCTGCCAACCATAATTGTAGCTATCGTATTTAACAGATCGGAAGCTTCAATAGATGTTCTGAGTGAATGGCTTAATGTACTTCAGGGTATGCAAATTCCATTTGTGCTTATCCCACTTCTTACATTGGTGTCCAATGAGCTGCTCATGGGGGTTTTTAAGATTGGAACTGCCATGAAGGTAAGGAGTTAATTTCATTGCTTTGTCAACTTCATTGCTTAATAGTTATTGCATTGTACAGATGGCCTCAAGAAATATTTAATCATTTATCTACAGCAGTTATAATTTAACACTAATATAATACAATTTTAAATGTTCAAGATGCTGTTTAACAAGAAAGCCTGATGTAATACAAAGAAAATAAAACCCTCTTTAAATTGGTGCCTTTCTCAACTTGCCTATAATTGGTCCTTTATGAGATTGTATTCTTATAGACTCGAAGGATAATATTCTGTTACGAGCTAATATTGAAAATACCTGCTTACGTATATTTTCGCTTCATTACACATCAAACTACAAAGCTATGTACTGTTTTTTTTGTTTTTGGGGGGGTAAGTATCTATGTACTGTTTTACTATAGGTAGAAGCATGCTCATTGTGTGATTGATGGTAACATGCAATTAGGCCTCTAAGAATCTGCTGGCACATTGGAGCAGAAAGAGTCAAGCTTGCCTATAGTGTGTTATATTATCAATCAGGTGGATGCAGCCCCCATATGGTAACCAACTAAGCTTCTGATAGTTTGCCACAACTAGTCTGGTCTGGTGTTCTTGTTAAGCCCCTTATCTACTAGGAGTGTTTTGGCTTTCATGTCCTTTGACATGAATTTGGTAAGAAAGATGAGTTCTACAACTTTAGAATTGATCACTCAAGTGCAGGTTGTACAACATAATAAATTTTTAGGGAGTCCAAGGTCGAACCACATTGAATTAGAAAAACAAGAGACACAAAACAAATAAAAAGAAATTGGTTAAAATTTGTTTGAGTAGGAAATTATTCAACAGAACAAAGATGGGTTGGTTAAAACAATAATTGAAATACTAAAGCATTGGAGATATCCTTTTAAATTCACACATTAATTATTAATGGTCCATTTTCGAACTCAATTAAAAATCAGAGGAGTAATTCCAATCGGAATATTTAGCGGTGATAATATGAAAACATCAAAAGTTATAATTAATGAATTATTTGAATAAATATAAGAATTTACTTGTAGATCACAATCATTCACAGTATTCGGAGTCTACGATAAATCAAGTTTTCCAACAGGTAAATCTTACTTTATTTGCAAATAATAAATCAACTATCTTATGAAAAATTTTAATTAATTAATTCAATTATGGAATAATTAATTAATTGAGTCGCTGGAAATCTCAAGTATTCGATGTACATGGCACAACGAATCAAGAAATTATACAGAGCAAAATTTTTACTAAAAGACAAGAATTAAATTAAAAGAATAAATTTTGCGTTAAAAAGAACATTGAATCAATAATAAATATTGTGTTTCATTGAAAGTATATTACCTAGTTTTAGTTGGGTTTTTAGCGAGCCTTAAAACTAGAACAAAAATTAGAAAAGAAAATATGGGAAAAGAATAATAATCCTCTCTTAATCGATGAAAACTTTTATTTATACTAATATTAATCTTAGATATGGGTATAAGATATAAGGTTGGCTTGGGAGGAATTTTTTTCTAAAAAGAAGTCTTTTAAGGTTAAATTTCGGGTATAAAATTTTGGAGGCACAGGTACAAAATATGTCCAGACTTCATACTTGAATTTCACATATTTAGATGCTGACTCACGAAATTTTCGTAATACACTTCTGTAGCCCTTAAAGTCTTCTTTCTAACCTGCAAAAATCAGGTCAATCAGATATCAGAGTCAAAAGTTATAATCAAAATATTGAAAACGTGTTAAATCTTTATGTTCTATAATACTTTTCTAATCTAACTTTAAATGAGTTTTCTTCTAATTTGGACATTAAATTGCTACTTTATCGTCAAATTTTCATTTCTTAATCTTGACTCTTCAATTCTGATCAATTGTGATGTTTCCTGTAGTAATTACTTTACTTGCATTATACATTATTACTTTAAATCAACTAATTTACTTGTAAAATAAACCAAACAACTAAAAAAATTATCAAACTAAAAAATTAAGAAATTTAACACATTTAATCACAAATAATATGTAATTAACTAATCATTAAATATAATAAAAAATGACTTTTGATGGTTAATCAATGAGTGAACCTTTTGGGAGTTTGAATGGTGTACATGGAGTAGAACATTTATGGGTGAGGTATAGCCGGAACTAAAATAAATTACATATGCGATCAATGGCGCCCCAAGGTAGGCTGATGTATGAGAGGAGATTCGCAGTTCTCTGTTATGCGTTTAGCAAGGGAAGACGGGATATATCAGCTATCCCAGTGCTTAAACGATGATTGCTGTGTGCATTACCACATTTTTCAATTTTCAGTTGGCCATTTCACTACAGCAGTTGAAATTTGTATTTTCTCATCCTCTGAAGAGAAAGTTGCTTTAGATGCCAGTAGCTACAGTCGAGCTTTTCCCAATATTAATCATATATGATGGTGGTTGTTTTTAAAAATGTTGATGATAGTGCCTTTTGGTTAAATGTACCGCCTAATATTTGAAAATAAGCAAATACATGTGCCTAGTTTCTCATAGTTTTCTTCATTTGTGCTGTAGGGGACCATGTGGACCGTGGCTACCTTAGTGGTACTGATCAATGGGTACGTTTTGCTGAATTTCTTCGTTTCTGAGGTTAACGGACTGCTGTTTGGATTTGTGCTCTGCCTCGGCACTTCTGCGTATGTGGCATTTATCATATACCTTATTACACGAGGTCGTGGCCAGCCTTACACTTGGTTCAGCCACATACCCGCTCATGACCTGAGGGACTGAGTCCATGAAGATGTTCATGTTTGCATGAACAAACTTCAAAATGTCTTGGTACACAGTCCACCAAAGCCTTGCTGAATCAATTTCAGTGCATATTGTGAACAAGTAACAAGACTTCTAGCTCATAGTTCTGTTAGACATGTAGGTTATATTCATACCGGTTTCTCATGTGAAACCATATATGAAGTTCAATCACTCCCCGGTGAAAGATTTTACCAAAAAAAGTTGATTTTTTTTTCTAACCATAATTATGTCAAAGATTACATTGTATGCTGGTTCGGACACCTCTAACCGTTGAATCAAAAAAAAAAACAAAACAAAGCAAAAGACTACAAGCCAATACCCTAATTTTACCCAGCCTCCTGAGGTCTCAAAAATTCTACATTCTTCGTAACTGAGCTCACTGTAATTTTTATTTGACCCCCAAAATGATAATATTTTCGATTCTGCACTAACAATTGAGTTTTATCCAATCTCCCATGTCTAAGAAATTGCATTCTTCATAATTGAGTTCTATGTTATTTTTATTTCTTCCCCTTTTCATCATTGTTTTTGGAATATTTCAAGGTATTTCATAATGTTTTAATATATATATATATTTTGACAATGAGGATGTTTTGGTATATTTCGACTAATATTTCTAAATAGTTTGGAAGTAAACGCTTAAATTTTTTATTGGTTTTCATGTTATTTTTGAAACATCTCGAAACATTTTTATTTTTTAAGTGATCGAAATAATACACCAAAATAAAAGAGGATCTCAAGTCCCTATCCAAAGCTAATGTTAATGGATTTTAGTTTTATCAAAGATAAGATTTGTTTAAATAAGACACATGGGCGGAGCTACCATTGGGCTATGTGCCCCCTCTCAAAAATTTTTTCTTAACATTAGTTATGTATTTTTTTAAAATAAAATTTAAGTATATTTTGTTGTGCCCACTCAATTATTGTGTTCTTGTGATATAGTTTAGGATAAAAAATTCATACCTATATGGTTACTAACTTTTGATCAATGCTATTAGAACCTAATTTCAATACTTAATATATTGTGATATTAAATCTAATTAATAGTGAGACTCAATATTTAATAAAATTCACTATTTATACGATGGATACGATGTAGACATGAATGAATAAGTTTTAGACATATTAAAAGTATTTTGTAATTTTTTAAAATTATATGATTATTTTATTATTATATAGAAATAAGTGTCATTATGTAAGAATCTACAAAGTCATAAATAAAATATTGTTACCGTGATTTTATATATAGAAAAAAAATATTTATTGATGGCATTAATTTGTAACATTTTCAAAAGATAAAAAAATCATCAAAGTTAATTATAAATGATAATAATTATTTTCTTTTTTTGTACCAAATTATAATTAATTTTTTTTTATTTCTTGTGTAAACGCAATGTAGATCAATTTATAATTTTTTATGTTTAATAAACTTTGAAGTTTTTATATATGATTTAAACAAATACAAATTTATAAACTTGTATGGCTCTGATAAAAAATAAAAAAACTTTTACGATCAATTAAAAAAAATATATATAACTTATTAATGTGCCCACTTAAATTAATTTTCTGGCTCCGCTCCTTATAAGACATGTACCTAATGCAATTCGAACACCGTCATACATAATTATAAATTAATAAAGTATGAGTTTAGCAAAGTTTTACGAAAAGAACTCTAATTGAATGGTTAAAATTCAGGCCGCTAACATTTTATGATTGTAAGTTTGAAACTAGAGAGTAGCCAATTTGTGAACAAAATAACTATTTTCCCCCAACCCTATTCCTCCCCAATAGCACAACGCAACGCACACAATTTCAAATCGCTATAAGACACAATCCATTGATAATCTTTAGTATAACTCTAAGGCATAGCTTAAATGATAAAGACGGACGAATTATAAATTCAGACGTCACGAGTTTGAAATTTGGTAATTTTTTATCTTCAAGTCATGATAAATTTATTTCTCATAAATAATTTAGTTTCGATATGAATAACCTACCTTTTACCGAATAGAAGACAAGATTAGTCAAAATATATGTAAAATNTTTTTCTTAACATTAGTTATGTATTTTTTTAAAATAAAATTTAAGTATATTTTGTTGTGCCCACTCAATTATTGTGTTCTTGTGATATAGTTTAGGATAAAAAATTCATACCTATATGGTTACTAACTTTTGATCAATGCTATTAGAACCTAATTTCAATACTTAATATATTGTGATATTAAATCTAATTAATAGTGAGACTCAATATTTAATAAAATTCACTATTTATACGATGGATACGATGTAGACATGAATGAATAAGTTTTAGACATATTAAAAGTATTTTGTAATTTTTTAAAATTATATGATTATTTTATTATTATATAGAAATAAGTGTCATTATGTAAGAATCTACAAAGTCATAAATAAAATATTGTTACCGTGATTTTATATATAGAAAAAAAATATTTATTGATGGCATTAATTTGTAACATTTTCAAAAGATAAAAAAATCATCAAAGTTAATTATAAATGATAATAATTATTTTCTTTTTTTGTACCAAATTATAATTAATTTTTTTTTATTTCTTGTGTAAACGCAATGTAGATCAATTTATAATTTTTTATGTTTAATAAACTTTGAAGTTTTTATATATGATTTAAACAAATACAAATTTATAAACTTGTATGGCTCTGATAAAAAATAAAAAAACTTTTACGATCAATTAAAAAAAATATATATAACTTATTAATGTGCCCACTTAAATTAATTTTCTGGCTCCGCTCCTTATAAGACATGTACCTAATGCAATTCGAACACCGTCATACATAATTATAAATTAATAAAGTATGAGTTTAGCAAAGTTTTACGAAAAGAACTCTAATTGAATGGTTAAAATTCAGGCCGCTAACATTTTATGATTGTAAGTTTGAAACTAGAGAGTAGCCAATTTGTGAACAAAATAACTATTTTCCCCCAACCCTATTCCTCCCCAATAGCACAACGCAACGCACACAATTTCAAATCGCTATAAGACACAATCCATTGATAATCTTTAGTATAACTCTAAGGCATAGCTTAAATGATAAAGACGGACGAATTATAAATTCAGACGTCACGAGTTTGAAATTTGGTAATTTTTTATCTTCAAGTCATGATAAATTTATTTCTCATAAATAATTTAGTTTCGATATGAATAACCTACCTTTTACCGAATAGAAGACAAGATTAGTCAAAATATATGTAAAATGACCCGGATATACATGGCATTAAATTAGATCTTTAATAACATTATTGAATTTGTTAAGACGTATCACTAGTTGACTTGTAACCAGAAAGGTGTGGTCCTTCATTTTGTCGGGCTAAGCAAAGCAGCATGCATGGACAGACTTGAATAGTCTTAATTTCAAAGGTTACCAATTATAGTTAAATTCAACGCTTCATTGTTACGCTAATTGAATCCCACCTCTTCTTGTTCAACCTAACATGCATTTTAGAGTGTCGTATGGGGCGATAGCCACATAACAATCACGCATTCAAACAAGAGATTTTCTTCGCTATGTAAATGGAGAGCCAAAATAAGTACTAGACCTTCAATAAAAGAATAGATTAAGGTGATAAGAGTGTTATCAAGAGACGTTAGATTTTAGAATTGAAAAAAAAATGCTCTCCTTTTTCTTTCAAATAATAATTTTCTTTTCCTTCGAACAACCTAGCTTCTTATAAAGCATAGAAAGCCAATAGCCAACGAAGTTTGAAGGCATACGTTTTGTGACCAACTTTTGTCCTCAATTTTCAAAAGAATTAAATTGATGTTGACCAAAAGAAAGGGAATAAGAAAAAATGACACTCAATTCATTTTTTTTTTATTCAACGGTCAAGGTATTCAAATCAGTTTACGCGTGATTTAATTAATCATTTATGCGATCTGATCAAAAATAAATCATTCATACCAAAATTATTAAAGGTTGCCAAGATTCCTCAAATCATCCTTTTTTTAGAAGGTGGAAACTAAACTTTGACTCTGTTTCGTTTTTTAGGTTTTCTTCTTTGACCAAATCCATCACATTTACTAATTGATAACGTAATGGTCTTCATTGGTATAACGCAGTCATCTTCTTTGTGCTTTCCTCCTTACTATTTAAAGATATAGTTAACCATGACAAGTAAATTTTTTAGTGTGGTCATTATGACCATGCTTTTATTTTTGCCTATGTTTAATTCCCGGTAAACGTCAATACAATTTCCAGTCGTCTGTCATAAATTCAAAATTTGACAATTTATCAGAGTCAGATCATCAAAAATTTATCTTTCGTAAATATCTTAATTTTAACGTAAATAACTTATTTTTAATTAAATCGAGGATGAGATTAATCTCAGTACTCCGCGTTATCTTTTCATTTCAGCTAAAGGTTGGCTTATATCACAAGTCACAGCTTGACTTGGACTTGTACACAAATCTAAAACCATTTCGATATCCTCGTGCTGATGGAGACTAGTATATTATATATATAATATTAAAAGTAAGAACAATAATATATACAAATTATTAAATATTCACATGAGCAACAAATTATTATCAATCTGCCAATCGAACTGTAATGAATAACACATGAAACGCTTGGAGGTGATGGAATTTGTATTTTTTATTATTATTATTATAATTTTTAGTTCAGATTTTCTTAATAAAAATTATGATTTATGAATTCAGATGAAATCCCCAACCAATATCCTGTGTGATCTATCCATGATTGATGAGAGATTAAGAACATTATTAAGTGATGGGACTCTAATTCAAAGTCATATGTATAGATTGATTAGATTGTTTATAATATTATTATATTATTACACACCAAAAAATAAAATATAATATATATTGAACTGTGAAATTCGACCAGGTGATTACATGTGTACAATAATTTAACATATATAAGATTTTATTTTTTTCATATAAATGAGTTTAAAATAGTTTAGAAGTCCTTATAAAAAAGTTTAAATTCAAATAGGTGTAAAAAATATAAATAAAATGAAACTATATAGACAGGTATAATAGACTTTATCATACTAATTAAAAATAAAATAGAAAATCTTTGTAGTTCAGAAGAATTTAAAAGTCTTTATAAAAGAGTTCAAAATAAGTTGAGAGTTAAATAAGTGTAAAAAAATATAAATTAGATGAAAACTATGTAGACGAGTATAATAGATTTTATCATAATAATTAATGATAAAATTAAAAATTAAAAAAATTTCACACATACTGACATATATAAATAATATAAATATACATATAGACAAAAGGAAGTCTTTTAAAGTTGTTTATTCAGAGTTATTTATCTTCTACAGTTGTTGGATTTCATCCAATTTTTGGATATAATTCATTGGTTGGAGTGAATTATATTAATAAATGAGAGAATATTTAATACAAAGGTGATATTAAATTAATATTGATGATATAATATTATTAATTATTAATAAAATATTAAATAAGTAAAAAAAAAAATTTATATGAAAAAAGTGTGACAGTTATCTACTTTGATAGATGGGTGAGGGAATGAATATGAACCCGGTTCACGCATGAAGACCTTTCCCCATATTGCATGCATTCTCTCTCATCATCAGTTCTAGTATTTCCCTTTCTCTTCTATTACTCTCCTACTGCTCTGGTTGGCTCCAACATCTATCAAAATCTCAATACATCTCGAAATTTTCGAACCCCAAAAAATCGCATCAGTAATCACTTCCGATATATTTTTTTCAATATTAAGATTCAATGAACCACATTAATCGGCTATAAAACCCTCTCAAAACCCTCATTAACCCTCACCTGTGTCTCGCACACAGTTCTCTTCCTGCTTCCTCAATATTCCTGTGTCCGGTACTGAGTCTCCAACGATGGAGAACAGAATAGGCGCCGGAAACGGTAATACTCAACGCCACCATTCCAAAGACTCTCCGTCTTTGTTTCCAACATCTGGGTCTTTTTCTTTCCCACAAAATTCTTCCCAAAACCATTCTCGATACACAAATCAATCGCCAAGAAAAGCAAATAGCCCTTTTTATCCTTATCAAACTCTAGATTCAGCTTTCTCTGGTCTCGATCTTTCTTCATCTCGTCGCGATCAACAGTTCTCCTCTCCTCCAAGGAGTCTCTACGATGAAGCTGGTTATTCTACTCCGCTCGATGACCGGATCTTCGGCGAGGATTTTCTGCGGTTTTCTTTTCATGGAAGAGAGCAAACGAATTGGAGCTTGGAAAGGTCTAGGGTTCAAAACGCCGTGAACGGTCAGTTGGGTGATTTTGGTGGGACCCATCGAGATCCGATGGTGGGGTCGGAGAGTTGGCAGGGTTTACTTACCCCTTCTAATTCAATGGCTGTCGCTGGTGAGCCACGGTATGGAGGCGACTATGTGAATCCTTGCTCTGACATTATTCTAAGAAATAATCATGTGTCTTTCTTGCACCGCAAGGAACAATTGCCTAGACAAATTGGGACCCAAGTCCCAAATACGTCCTGTTTGTACAGAGATGGTTTTGATACGAGATTTATGGGTAATTTTGAGGGGCCAGTGAATGGTTTTGTACCCAATAATTTGTATAATCAGACGCAAAATTCGTATAGTCGTTCTTTGTATCAACTGTCGCAACAATTGAATTCATTGTCTTTGGCGGATTTGAGGGGAAACATAGTTGCTTTGGCAAAAGAACAATATGGATGTCGACTTTTGCAAATGAAGTTTGAGGACCCGAAGGAGGAAGAGACTGAGATGGTCTTATCAGAGGTGATAGACAATGTTGTTGATTTGATGAAGAACCAATTTGGGAATCACCTTATTCAGAAGCTTGTTGAGGTGTGCACTGAAGAACAGAGGACCCGTATTGTTCTCTCTGTGACCAAGATCCGATTTCAACTCATTGTTATATGCCTCAATCCACACGGGTATGCCCAGTATTTAGTTAGATTGTTGTTTTCTTTGAATTAGTATTCTCTATTTGATTGGGTTTATTCAATCTACAGTATTATGGTGAAGTTGTAGTATTGCCATATGTATCGATGTTTCGTGTTCTTGTCACAGAGCTAGGGCAGTAAAGAAATTGCTGGAGCATCTTACTACTCCGCAGCAAATCTCCTTGGTTTTGTCAGCTCTAAGCCCTGGTGCTGCGGTATTGTCCAATGATCCTATTGCACATCAAGTGATTCAGTATTGCTTGATTCGTTTCACAACTCAAGACACGAAGGTAATGCATTCTTCTGGCTGTTGGTTTGCATGAGTTCTCTTATACTGGGCTTGTATAATGGTGCAAGTCTAATGATATTCTAGATTAGTAGTAATTGATCCCCTTATTGTTTTTATAAGTGGATGTATATAGCTTAGCTTGTGTAAAGCCATACACCTTTAATTTACTAATCTGTTGGGTCAATAGATCAGTGCACAGAGACATTTGTCCTGATAATATGATCTCTCTCGATCAATGTCTCTTCCTCTCTGAGGTATTGATCTGAGTAGATCCTTGTAATAATTTTCTGAGTTATAATTACAAGGTCAAATCACATGGTTCTTGCCATAAAATAGCTTTGAGTTTTATCTGTTGTTGCAACCTTGTCGGAACCAAGAGAAGCTGCATCACCGTCTATTCTCTGGCTGCAAGAATTGGTAAATGGTAGTCCTGAACCCAGGATACCACATTTCAAGTCACAAGAAATTTCATTCTGATATGCTTTTAACCATGTGTTGCATAAAAGTCTAGTTTATCGGTTTAATATAATTTTCAAAATGTGAGTAATGTTTATGCATCTTTGTGGTAATGGTGGCTTTATTGGGGCGTTATAACATATCTCTGAGAGCTGCTTTGTTTTCTTGTCATTGATGTGTTTCTGTATTCATATCAATGGACATATTGGTATTTCACATTCATGATCATCTTTAATCCTACTGCTATACACGTTTAGGGAAAAATTATCTACTACTTGTTGAATCTGATTCGAGGCTGTGGTGAAGATGACAATTATTGTTTGTAATTTTTGTTACCTAGAACTTTTTATTTTAGATTCTTTTCTTAATGAGAGGATGTTAAAGCTAAAATTAGGCTTATTCACGCGTTTTGAGATCTTTGGGTTGATGAAAGAACCAACTGCAAGCTTGGAACAATTATTAGATTGTTTATTAGGCTACAGTCACCAGACCAATTTTCTCCTACAACAGTCGCCATCTCCATCTTTGCTGCACTATGATTGTATGCTCTTAGTAAACATTTATTTGAGGATTCAACATAATAGTTCATGATTCTGGAAAATGGAATTGAGAAAGAGTGACAGAGAAGGGGGGGTTGCACTTGGTGAGGCATCTGCTGTTACAATGTGACCATGTGGTGTTATATTAATGATGAGTTGTAAGAAGGGGTTCCATTAATGCAAGAAAACTCATCATTGATGTACCCCTTTCATTGATTTGAGTAATTTCATGCGATTTTGGAATTTTCAATCAGCTTATCAATAGCTTTTATGTTTGTATATCTTCTATATGAAGTATTTTGTGTTTCTTGAACTTTTTCTGATACTAATTAATTTTAGTTTCTGGATCATAAAGTTTCTAACACTGGGTGGTCTTTAGCAGCAACTTCTCAATATGATAGCGATGAATACTATTGTAATTGCAAAAAACAAAAACGGTTGCTGCGTGCTACAATTATGTGTGGGGCAGTCTCAGGGAGAAAATAGAGAACTTCTAGTGGCTGAGATAATAGCAAACGCAAAGCATCTAGCCGAAGATTGTTATGGGTTTGTTATTGTAAAACCTTATCTATGCCTTTATACGAGCTCAATTGCAATAGAATATTGACTTCTGTTTTTATTTTTCTTTACATCTAGCAACTATGTGGTGCAACATCTGCTGGGGCTGAGGATTCCAGGAGTCACAGCAGCTCTTCTGAGACAGCTTGAAGGGAGTTATGTGCACCTCTCCTGCAATAAATATGCTAGTAATGTTGTGGAGAAATGTTTGACTGAATCAACCGAAGAGCATTCCACACGGATTATCATGGAGTTGCTTCAATGTCCGAAACCTTCCATGCTTCTACTGGATCCTTTTGGGAACTATGTCATTCAGTCAGCCTTATCAAGTTCTAAGGTGAACTCATGCACCTAATCCAGCTATACTTTGTTGCACCTTTGTCAAATATAAGAAATAGGTTTTTATGTGGAGTGAGCAAGACTGACTTGAATTTGTTAAACAGTCCAGGCTACGATTGTCTCTTGGACTAACGGAACTTATAATTTGGATTAGGGGGCAGGTTGTGCCCGGTTTGGGTAATTCCAAATTTCCCAAAATCAACCTGGTAGTGGGACGTCGAACCAGTACCAGCTATACCTAATATAAGAAGGGACATTTTGACAAATAAGAAAATACAAATGACTTCTTTCTTTATATCTTTAAAAGGAATCACTTCCTTGCTGAAAAGACAGTCTAAATATCATCCGGAACAGATGTCTGCCTGGTCTTTAGCAAGCCTGTCAAAATATGTATCGTAGTGCAGTTTTCTTAAAATAGTGTATCGTGTATTGTAAGTTTGTAACATATCATAGCTCTAATATATATAGACTGTTCCCANCAAGAAAACTCATCATTGATGTACCCCTTTCATTGATTTGAGTAATTTCATGCGATTTTGGAATTTTCAATCAGCTTATCAATAGCTTTTATGTTTGTATATCTTCTATATGAAGTATTTTGTGTTTCTTGAACTTTTTCTGATACTAATTAATTTTAGTTTCTGGATCATAAAGTTTCTAACACTGGGTGGTCTTTAGCAGCAACTTCTCAATATGATAGCGATGAATACTATTGTAATTGCAAAAAACAAAAACGGTTGCTGCGTGCTACAATTATGTGTGGGGCAGTCTCAGGGAGAAAATAGAGAACTTCTAGTGGCTGAGATAATAGCAAACGCAAAGCATCTAGCCGAAGATTGTTATGGGTTTGTTATTGTAAAACCTTATCTATGCCTTTATACGAGCTCAATTGCAATAGAATATTGACTTCTGTTTTTATTTTTCTTTACATCTAGCAACTATGTGGTGCAACATCTGCTGGGGCTGAGGATTCCAGGAGTCACAGCAGCTCTTCTGAGACAGCTTGAAGGGAGTTATGTGCACCTCTCCTGCAATAAATATGCTAGTAATGTTGTGGAGAAATGTTTGACTGAATCAACCGAAGAGCATTCCACACGGATTATCATGGAGTTGCTTCAATGTCCGAAACCTTCCATGCTTCTACTGGATCCTTTTGGGAACTATGTCATTCAGTCAGCCTTATCAAGTTCTAAGGTGAACTCATGCACCTAATCCAGCTATACTTTGTTGCACCTTTGTCAAATATAAGAAATAGGTTTTTATGTGGAGTGAGCAAGACTGACTTGAATTTGTTAAACAGTCCAGGCTACGATTGTCTCTTGGACTAACGGAACTTATAATTTGGATTAGGGGGCAGGTTGTGCCCGGTTTGGGTAATTCCAAATTTCCCAAAATCAACCTGGTAGTGGGACGTCGAACCAGTACCAGCTATACCTAATATAAGAAGGGACATTTTGACAAATAAGAAAATACAAATGACTTCTTTCTTTATATCTTTAAAAGGAATCACTTCCTTGCTGAAAAGACAGTCTAAATATCATCCGGAACAGATGTCTGCCTGGTCTTTAGCAAGCCTGTCAAAATATGTATCGTAGTGCAGTTTTCTTAAAATAGTGTATCGTGTATTGTAAGTTTGTAACATATCATAGCTCTAATATATATAGACTGTTCCCAAATGATATAACTGCTATTTCAACTTAAATTGCATACAAGATTAAAAAAAAAAAAACTCTTAGCAATTCAAGTTCACATGGTAATTCATCAATTTCAAACTTTAAAGATTAGCAAAATCTAAAGCAAATTCATTCTTGGAGTTCTATGAATCACATTTTCATCTTGATCTTCAGTTTCAATGGCATCACCAACAAGTCTTTACCACCTCTATCTTTTTCAGCCTTTGTTAGTTTAATGTACTGACCTGCAATTTTTATAATATAATTTTTTTAAAAAAGAATAGACCCATTGCTGCAGTATATTTGATTATTGCTAAACTCTTTCGGCTGTTTGACCATAGGAAGTGTGGCTTAAACTTATAACATGTAATTTTATGACTTTTTTGTCGATTTTGCAAGTGCAGGGACCCGTCCACGATGCTCTTGTTAATTTAGTTCGTATGAATGCTCACTCCATGCAAACCAATCTTTATGGGAAGAAGGTCCTTGCTTGGTTTGACAAGAACAAGTGGCAACCTGTATAGATATGTACAAGTAAGAGGTGTTCCAGGTTCAATCATATGCACTTTTGTTCTCATTGTTCTATTGCCTCTTCAATATAGTTTAGGCTTTAGCAGGTTGTGTTTATAACTTTCATCTCTAATGCGTCAGCGTAGTGTAGTTTTGGGTGTTTGTAGTTTTTTGTTGTTTTACAGTATTCAGAGGGATAGAAAGTGTTTTATTAGAAGAAAGGAAATCAGAAGGCGTCAAATATTTTGTAGCTGCATGGAAAGTAATAGCACAGATTGTGTAGGCCTTTTAAAGGGATGGATGACAAAGTAAGTGTTATTAAACTGTATATTCTGAGTTCTTCCAAATGTTGGTTGTTAGGATGTGAAAGATCCAGGTCAAAAAAGGGATTGTAAGATTTTATTCTTTTGACTATGAATAAGCAGTGAATACCTGTTTAATTTTCACCATGTTAGATTTAATCCATTATCATAAATATCATTTCAGAAAAGTTGCATTGTTTACATAAAGTTCCATGGTTTTATTATATTTTGTTCGCAATAGATTGATATGGTCCCCTTTTACCATTATTTGTGTATTGGCTTGAGCAAAGCAGAAGGATGTGATTCGTTTATTTTTCACTTTTATCGACTTTTTTTGAAGTGGCTTTTGAATGAAATTTCTGGTTTCTATATATGGCTGAATTTATTTCTTTTCCCGGGAATTATAAATTGGCGAAACCTTCAGCATTCAACATTTTTGTTAGGTAACCAATTGTTTTTCAATTGGGAAGTTGTAATCCAGACAGCCTTTTCCTTTCTTGAGCAAAGGCCGGGGAAAACATGAACCTCCATTTCCTACACACTTGCCCCCGAAATTCCCTAAAGTTGTGTTCCATTTCACGGACTTCCTTTAGATCATTGTTTCTGGCTTTATGCAATTCCTGCCTAGAGTTCAGCCTTTTGCCGACTATGATTAGGATTAGGTTTGTGGTTTAGAAATTGGAGAACATATTTGGTGTTTGATCAAGCACTGCATGACAATATCTTTTGAGGTACATCACTCTCATAAAATATTGTGTATTAGGTTTGTGGTTTAGAGATTGGAGAACATATTTATGTTTCGTTTGGTAGGAATGATGAAAAGTAAGAGAGATAGAAAATAAGAAGAGTACATTTTCTATCTTTTAAAGAAATAAAATAAGAATTATATATATTATATTTGATATGATGGATGGAATAATAAAAATGATTAATTTTTTTTTTTTGTGTTTGGTAAGATGGAAAAAATATTTTTCTATTTTTTTATTTTTTAAAAAAATATAAGTACATATTTTGTCAGTATATGAAATTAATGTATACATAATATATGTATATATCAAAGTATATATCTATATAATAAAACAGTTAGGTGTTTGAAATTTGATCTCATAGATATTTTCTCTCCCAAAATCATTCCATCACTCATTTGTATTTTATGTTTAATTATTTAATCTAATATTTGATTAATTTATAGTTTAACATAATTTTTATTTCAGACATTATTTATAAATGATAGTATATACATATTATAAATATTTGTCGAATTTCGTATTTTTGTCTATATTTTTTAAAAAATAATGGGTAAAAAATGACGTAATCAAATAAATGAAGGAAAGAAAAATTATTATTTAATATAATGAGATTAATTTTTTGAACACTTGAATTTTGTATTTCATCATGTCTGGCACGGGTTATCACTAGTAAACAAATAAGATATATTTCAACACAAATAATTAATTTTTCATACACTTTTTTTTCAATTTTAGAGAGATTGATTTTAGTGAATTAAAAAAAAAAATTCATTCATCTATTTTTCTATTATTCCTATTTTCTTTCTTTACCGATATGTATTCCTCCAATTTTTCAAAGCATAATTTCTTTACCAAAATTCTCTCGAGTTTGTCAAAGCATAATTTAGCCAGAGAGATTGGGGGTGAGGCTTGCTTCTGACGATTGAAAACCCAACAGGTTTGTTTTTATTTTGTATACAACCATGGTCCATGCCTCTCCTGTAGCATATTTTTTAGAATAAGTGGGTGGGGTCTACCAAGTAACTTTAAGATTTTAGATTTTACACGAATTTGCCTATTTTGTGGGAGTCATTAAATGATTTAGATTTTTTTATTACATTTTTATTCTATTTAATTTAATCTAAATAAATAATAATGACTCACACTTAAATTCAAGATAAATAAATCTATCATTGAAAAATTGAATAAAAATATAATAAAACAGACTTTTAGCAAAGCCAATTAGATACAAGAATAACCCACTACGGCTAGGCCACTTGCACACTGATATAGCTAACCATTGCAAATGAGTAATTACAAAAGAGTAAGTCTGTAAGATATGAATGAGAGAGATAGTCATAGATATAGGCGATTGATAAAAAAATAAAAAATTATAAATGATTACTGAGAGTTAAAATATTAAACTCCTATTCTCCCTTAATTAGTAATTAAATAGTGCAGAGATACTAGTATTCATTTGGCATGGGGACCGCCAGATAAATAAAGCATCTTGAAACATCGTACACCTTGAATGTGACTATGCCTGCCAGACATCGTACACTTTGCACTTTGCGGTTGGTAGATTTTGCTTTATTATGGAATGACAGCTTTCATCCACTCTTTTTTCATGGTAATTAAGATAAGACTAGCCCTCTATTACCCACAAAAAATAAAATAGCTCCTACCCTATTTTTTTCTACATGAAAATCGATCTTAATATGGGATAACAACAAACATTATCAATTCAACTACAATAATATAATGAATTGAAGCGAATCATTATATTTGAAAACACAATTGATTGTTCGAACTTATCTTACCATAACTCCTACTTTAATAGTCTTAAGTGGCTGAAAATGTTACCATTTTTCATATGTCGGAAAAATATATGTAATAAAATAGTTTATAATTTAAATTTTAAAAAATAAATAAAATAATTTTTATTTTTTACAGTTCATATCACTTTAAATTTTATTTTAAAATTTATCTGACGGTTAATATTAACACTCTCAATTTAATAGGAAAAAAGATCTCTAAAGGTGTGTTTAGAGTGATTTTGTAAAAGTATTTCTATGAATTATTTTCTTATAAGTACTTTTAAAAAAAATAATGTTTGAAACCGTTTCACCGCTACCTCTACCGCCACCACCATCGCTGCCATCGTCACCACCACCACCAACATTGCCATCGTCACCACCGCCACCATCGCCGCCACTATCACTGTCACTGCCACTGTTGTCGTCGTTGTCGCCACCACCTCCGCCATCGCCACTATCACTGCCACCGCTACCACCACCACCACGGTCATTGTCACCCACCACAACCATTACCGTCACTTATCACCACTACTGCCGCCCACCACTTCTCACCCTCACTACAATCAATTCTTAAATTCATTTATTTCTCGTCTCTATTTGTGATTTGATTTTGAATATGAATATAATATATGTTTATTGTTTACCATTTTTTATTATTTTGTGTCTTCAGGCACAGGTAATAATTAATTCTTTTATAAGGGTCTGATTGTGTGTTTGTAAAAACTTCAAAAATAACTCCAATGATAATCTAAGTAAAAATAAAAATGAACTGTAAGACGTCTTTATTTTCAATCTTGGTATTTCTTTGAAATCAAGTCATGAAAAATATTTATTTTTCGTGAATGTCCTAATCTAATCCTAATGTGAATGTCTTGTTTTTGACCAGATTAGAGAAATAATTAATCAAGGTGCGTATAAACTGATTCAGATATTTTCAACCATTACAAAAAAAAAAATCCTCAAATGTTAAAAAAAAGGCTGCTTCTTCTTTAGTTTCCACTTCATCTAGTAAATGATTATATTATTAGGAAGTTCAAACCGATAGCTAGTACAATATATGATTCCTCACCAGATTTGAAAGAGAGCCATGGGCACCATCAGACAATGTCTACAACAGGAGCATCACACGAACATATAAAGCTTATAAAGAGAGCCAAAACATCCCTTCTATTATTCCCTTGCTAATCAGCACCCATAAATACGCCAATCTTCCTAGTTATGTAATATTAATCTATGAATCACCACATAAATAGATTATGTTCATGTAGATATAGATATAATTTAAGGGGTCCATGACTCTGCTGTTCGTATTGATATTAGGCTCAGAAACTCTCAAGGGCACTTGGGCTTGCCCTTGGAGGTCTTCTTGTCCCTATAGCAAGGGCACTCGTTCTTGTTCCCGTAAGTCCCAGAAGGCACGCAATTGCACTCTTCACAGCAAATCCCACAGTACTTCAAGCACCTGTCCTGCAGCCCCGCCTTTGAACACCTCACCCCACACTTGGAGTCACAGAAACCTACTCAAACACATACAGATCATCTCCCAAATCAGCACAAAACCCATAGATTCGTCTCATTGTTAGGTATATGTGTGTGTGTGTGTGTGTGAGTGAGTGTGTGACAAACCCATGAAAAAAAAGGGGATGACAAAGAAATTGAGAAAGATATTAGGGTCCTACTTGAACCAGCCATTGTAGTCTGAATGAAAGAGGAGCTGAGGACAAGAGACACAAACAGGAGAGTTGCAAAGACAAGCTTCATTTTTCTCACTCCTGATCTTCTTTTACTTGCGACAATCCTAAAGGATTCAAGCAAGAAATGGACTAAAGTGGTTGATCAAAGAGGGGCTATATGTGTTGGATTAGACTGAAGCAATGAATGGAAGAGCATTATAGAGTGGTATTTATAGTGAGGAAAAGGTAGGTGGAGAAGGAAGGAAGCGTTTCTAACAAAATAAATTACAGTGGACTACAGACTGTCAGGTGCTTTTGCTTTTGAGGTGGCGAGACATACGTGAATATGAACTAATGTGTTTTAGAGTCACAAGGCCGTCCAAATAAAAGCCACGAAGGACAAATCAAATTGCACAAACTGTTATGTTCGTTTATATGGCATTTGGTGATTAGTCCTTCCTATTTTCTAGTCCTAATGTCCTGTCCTCTACACAGTCAGGTGTATTATCAAGTTGGTTAGCTTTAACATACGCGGTTACGCGAAGATTAAAGCCTTCTTGTCTACATTGCTGCCATGATTTCAAGCCAAGTCTCCTACATTCGAAGAAAATATTCTAATATCATGTTAACATTGATAATATAGTATCATCAACCAATAATAAAACTCTAAATAGACAAAGTGACTCTCATTTGAATAGTTAATAACTTATATGGAAAAAAAAATGAGTAATTATCTACTTATATGAACGGATAGATATTGACTTGTATAGGTTCCACTATCTTATTTGTTTGCATATTATCAGTTACCGTTACAATGAATATTTTTTCAGAGTCGAACCCAAGAATGGGCAAGTATCATCAATGGATAAGATCTTAATGATACTTACCAGCTAAAATTATGGTAAATTCACATAATTACTTTTTGTGGATAATTTTACGAGACGTAAACTTACACTTCTAGAATTCAAGTGATCTGATTGTCTAAAATTTGATTTAATAGATGAGTGTGTTTGATGAGTGATTATATAATCTTCGAATTTGTATGGAAACTATATCGCTCAAATGAATGAAAAAAAAGATGATAATTTTTTTTTTATAAGTAAGAAAAAGATGAGATTGATTGGGATGAACTAGAATCTAGCTAGGAAGGACATTAGTTGGAAAAGGTCCTAATTGTCATAGACTCGTAGCTCTTTTGATCTTGTTGGAGATATGTTGTTAGGCCATGATGCAAACATAATCTCCTTTCATGGTCTCTAGCCCATGCAAGCGCTAGTGATCTTTCCCAAAACTTCATTAGAAACAGCGTAGGCAAAGTGGACGAATTCAATTCACCTCTGGAGTTGGTGTTGCATCTCTTTCCTATGTATTGTGAAATCTGCATAGCTGTAGAGCATTCTGGAATATTAAGAGAGAGAGAGAGGGGTCACAGTAGAGTAAATTCCTCATTCTGGTACGTCGTTGGATACATGAATGAATGGTGGCTACCAAAAGAGAAAGATGGACCCAATCGTTTGGCATTTAATGCGTGCCCCTTTCTCTTTCTTTATAAAATGAACGAACTCAACCGCGGGTTGACGCACCTTACTCGCACTTTGAATAGACAAAAAAAATAAATAAATAACCCTAGTATAATTCAAATAGTAACAGAGATGAGTTGAAAAATTCAGATATTTTGAATTTGAATTTTGGTAATTTTTTTAGGTCAGACCATGAAGAATTTATCTTTCATGAATATTCTAGTGTCGACGTGGATGACTTACCTTTGACCAAATCAAAAAAAAAAATTAATTAAGGTACACGTATGATGATCCAACACTATTGACCGTTCAATCAAAAAACAAAAGAAAAAAAAATGGTAAATTGAGAATTCTCCTAACTATTTAATTATGATATAAACACGAGCCAAACAATTGTCATTAATCACGACCCTAAAGTTAACTACGACGTTTTTTTTTTTTTTGCAAGATTTGAATTTCAAATTTTAGAATTCTAACTGCTCAAACGATGTATTTCTATCAACTAATCTTTTGATTTTCGAGAGGAGTGTGTGCGTTTTACATATTATTCAAGTAAGTGTCAATCTATTATGAGTTGAATGTCGAGATCTTTTACACCATACACAATTTTACCGAGGCCGTCCCCAACCGTATAAATAGATGATTCACCAAAATAAGTTTTGTTATGTCGATAGCAGACACTTTTTATGGTTACAATGGAGCATCGCTGAACAGGACCACAAAAGTAAGAGTAAGAATGTGCATGGAATTTGATCTATCACAGCACTAAGATCGAGTTGGTGGAACAGACTATTTAAGGTATCAGAACTCACTGCACTACTAAATTTTCCAAAGTTTTATCAATTCTAAATCATCCGTTGTGTATTAGTTGGACACATTGTGGGGTTTTTTTTTCAGTCAGACACTATTATATGGACAAAAATGACGAGGTTCGATTCTAAAACTTTAAGATCCAACAACAGAGACAGTGGTCATTAGGTCAACCGCTAACTGTATTTGTTGGTTGTTATAGCTTAAAATTTGCTCATCAGTGCTAGTAACCATCTTCCTACGACAAATATTTAAAAGAAATATTATGTCAACAATACAAATATTAAAAAAATGCATTACTATATGTGCTGTGTATTTTAGTACAATAGAATAATTATACTATGTACTAGGGTTTTTTTTTTTTTTAAAAAGGCATTGTGGGCCTTGAGACTATGAATTGGGCCCGCACCAAGGCACTTGCCCAAGGGCTCAACTTTGACAAAGGAATGTTAGCCCGAATGTCAGCCCATTCTAGCCCTGACCTGGTCTGTGGCTCAGCTAATTCAGCAAAGTCTGACCAAGTTTGGCACGGCCATTACCAAGTCTCATCGACAAGTTACATTTAACAATTCGTATGGTCTTTGGCTACTCGGAACCCTCTGCAATGAGCTATTTCACTCTACGACTGGGGTATACTTTAATCGTGAGATACAACCATTTTTGGCTAACCTTTTTTTTTGGCTAACATTTCAACACCGCCACAACCTGTCTTGTTTTTTATTAATAGGAGAGAATATCCTGCCCGGTTAGGCTCGATCGGAGCATGCTTTGATGGTAGAACCCGTCAAAAATTACGGGGTCATTTGGAAACGTTTTTATTTTCGCGTCTTCAAAACAATAAAAAAAAAAAGATATTTTTTGTCTTTATTTTGTAATAAACACTGAAACAGAAAACATATTTGAGTGTCATTTTTGTCTATCAAATTATGAGAATAAAAAACAAAAAACATATTTGGTAACGTTTTATCCTAAATATGTTTTATAATATCTTATACAACAAAATACAAATTCAATAATTTCTTAAACTAAAACATCTACTATTTAATCAAAAAACACTTAAAGAAAGATAATTAGATTACATAAGTCATTAATCACATTCATACATCATATTAATGATAACCATCATATTTGTGGTTCTATTATGCCAGCCTACATAGGATGGTGTGTGACATGTGTTGATAATGGAATGTAGGCTGGCACTCCCAATGGGTAGAAGAATGAGAGAGAATAAAATAAAGAGGTATTCTACATGGAAACAATAGAGATAAGCCAAAGTGCTCCTAATGTAGGCAAATAGAGAATTATTTCATCCCTAGTTAACCAACCTTGATGTCACAAAATGTATAACAGAGATCACAAAGTGTGTAGTCATTTAACAATTGCCTATTATGATTCTTCAATCTTAGCTCTTTAGCTATGCTACACAATAAAATAGAACAACACCACAACTCAACATGTAACTACTTGGATGGGTCTAGGCTCTTTGGCTCCAACTATCCGATTTGGCTGACGGGTCTAGGAGGAGAAACTGGGTCAGAAGGAAGAGTTTTGCTCCCCTCAATTGCAAGAGCTCCATCTGTTGCTGTGCCAGATGAAAGCTCCATCTTTACTTCCAAACTCTGAGTTCCCGTCATCAATTTTGGCATCCATAATTGCAGCCTCTTTAGCTTCGGAGTTTATGAGGATAGATTTCTCATGACTTTCAGCTTCCCCTATAGCACCATTTGAACTCCCACCTCCTGATGGCAATTTTAGCAAAGCTACACAAAAAGGAAAAAAATAGGGTCCCGAATGAAAAGCATTTGATAAATTGCACGCCACATAGCGTCAGTTGCCGAGAGCAATAGAAGCACAAGGACACACAAGCTAGAGAAATTTAGAAGAATTGAATAAGTTCACTCATACTAATTTACTATTTAAAAAGGTCTCTTTGCAATTGAATACTAGTTTTCTCGCAATCACTAATTCTCCGTTTGGTACGATAAAAAAATAAAATGATGAAAAATTAGAAGGATAAATAAAATATCATGTTTGGTTAGGAAGGATGAAAAAGTGGATAGATTAACTTTCCTTTCAACTCACAAAAATCAATCCCTCCAAAATCGGAAGGAAATTGGATAGANTTTTATTTTCGCGTCTTCAAAACAATAAAAAAAAAAAGATATTTTTTGTCTTTATTTTGTAATAAACACTGAAACAGAAAACATATTTGAGTGTCATTTTTGTCTATCAAATTATGAGAATAAAAAACAAAAAACATATTTGGTAACGTTTTATCCTAAATATGTTTTATAATATCTTATACAACAAAATACAAATTCAATAATTTCTTAAACTAAAACATCTACTATTTAATCAAAAAACACTTAAAGAAAGATAATTAGATTACATAAGTCATTAATCACATTCATACATCATATTAATGATAACCATCATATTTGTGGTTCTATTATGCCAGCCTACATAGGATGGTGTGTGACATGTGTTGATAATGGAATGTAGGCTGGCACTCCCAATGGGTAGAAGAATGAGAGAGAATAAAATAAAGAGGTATTCTACATGGAAACAATAGAGATAAGCCAAAGTGCTCCTAATGTAGGCAAATAGAGAATTATTTCATCCCTAGTTAACCAACCTTGATGTCACAAAATGTATAACAGAGATCACAAAGTGTGTAGTCATTTAACAATTGCCTATTATGATTCTTCAATCTTAGCTCTTTAGCTATGCTACACAATAAAATAGAACAACACCACAACTCAACATGTAACTACTTGGATGGGTCTAGGCTCTTTGGCTCCAACTATCCGATTTGGCTGACGGGTCTAGGAGGAGAAACTGGGTCAGAAGGAAGAGTTTTGCTCCCCTCAATTGCAAGAGCTCCATCTGTTGCTGTGCCAGATGAAAGCTCCATCTTTACTTCCAAACTCTGAGTTCCCGTCATCAATTTTGGCATCCATAATTGCAGCCTCTTTAGCTTCGGAGTTTATGAGGATAGATTTCTCATGACTTTCAGCTTCCCCTATAGCACCATTTGAACTCCCACCTCCTGATGGCAATTTTAGCAAAGCTACACAAAAAGGAAAAAAATAGGGTCCCGAATGAAAAGCATTTGATAAATTGCACGCCACATAGCGTCAGTTGCCGAGAGCAATAGAAGCACAAGGACACACAAGCTAGAGAAATTTAGAAGAATTGAATAAGTTCACTCATACTAATTTACTATTTAAAAAGGTCTCTTTGCAATTGAATACTAGTTTTCTCGCAATCACTAATTCTCCGTTTGGTACGATAAAAAAATAAAATGATGAAAAATTAGAAGGATAAATAAAATATCATGTTTGGTTAGGAAGGATGAAAAAGTGGATAGATTAACTTTCCTTTCAACTCACAAAAATCAATCCCTCCAAAATCGGAAGGAAATTGGATAGAAAGTTAATTATTTGTGTTAAGATGTATCTTATTTGTCTATATATTATGTATACATTAATTTCATATAAAAATATAATGATTATATATATATATATATATATATATATATTAAAAAATTTTAAAAATAAAATAATAAAATAAATTTTTTAAATTAAAAAAAAATATTTTTTTTATCTTAACTAGGGATGAAATTTTCGATTCAACCCGACGACACGACTCAAACTCAACATAAATTTTAAGACACAAACTTGAAAATGACCTAACACGAGAACAAGAAATATAAAAAGTTCATAATTTTATAACTCAACCCGAATTTGACATGACGCAACTCGATTATCATCTCTAATCTTAGCCATCACAAAAAAAAATAGTCATTTTTATTTTTTATCCATCCAATCAAACACAAGTAAAAAAAAATGTATATCTTCCACTTTTCATCCTCCCTACCAAACGGAGCATAAGGGACTAGCCTTGGAAATGACATATAAGCAAACAGACAACAGATCAAAGTCAATCCATTTAAGGCATCACGTCACTCTACAGCTCACACTCACACTCACACTCACAAAACATACACACATACACGCAGAACACACACAGACACAGAATACACTCACAGAAGCAAAACACACACGGACCACAAAATAAAGACATACAAATATACAAATTTATGTATATTGTGGTGAAAAAAATACAGATAAAACAAAAAAAAAATCGATTAAGGTCTGTGATGTACAAATCTATGTAGATTTATGCATATATATACAGATCTATTTATATATATACCTATATCTATACAAGTAAAGGGATTACCCTTACCTTCACACTGAAAAGAAGCTTCTTCTTCGCCGATCTGTGAGTGGAAGCCCCTTTTTCATTGAGAGAGAGAGGAGAAGACAAAGTCGTTGAGAGTTCCGGAGAAGAGAGAGTTGCAAAGAAAGAGAAAATAAGAGAAGAAAAGGGTTGTTCGAGTGTGTTATGTGAGGACGAAAATGAGAAAGACCCATATTTATAGTTCTGCACATGAAATTATATTTAAGGCTAACAAGACTCGAAGTTGAGATCTCATTTAAACCCAACACCCGTGTTTTGTGTTTCTCATGTTTTCTGAAACACATTTTTTTTGTTCTCATTTTTTTGTCTTTATATCCAAAGCAACTAATATAAAACAAAAACAAAAACAGTACTCAAATATATTTTTGTTTTCATTTTTGACAAAAATTGAAAACAAAAACACAAAATATAAGACAAAAACAAGTACCAAACAACCTCGATGAATTGCCCATTTCTAAGTCGTTTCGGAAGATTTAATGTAAAGCAAACAACATTGATTCAGATTGCTGCCTAAAAGGAATCTATGTTCCAGCAATTTTCTGCATATTATTTTTATCTTTTCTTTCTTTTAATTCTTTCCGATATTAAGTGTCGCTCAGACCATTTTCAATAAAGATCCAAATCCTTACCAAAATTTAAATAAAAATAATAATAAATAATTTAATTTGGTATAAATCTCTCAAATGGTAAAATTCAAATTTAAAGAAAGAGAAACTCTTTTTTAAATAAGGATAACCCCCAATTTAAAAGAGGATAAATATGATTATTGGATCTTTAAAGGAGGGTGTAATCTTACCATTAGTGAAAATGGTAAATACTTGAATCTCCTTTGATTTGAGTTTAAAAAATGATTTTCCTTCATTTGATTTGGGTGTTGGTTTAACGTTGGAGAAAATTTTTAAGAGTTTTTATTTTTTTTTAAAAAAAGGGTACAAAAAATGGTAAAAGTTAGAGAGCATATCCAATCATGACTTAAATTTAGACTCAAATTTGAATAAAAAACTTGATTTTGTATAGAGTACTCTAATAGGTAAACTCAAGTATCTATTCAAATCTTTTTAAAAATTCTTTTATTATCTCAAAACTAATTTTTTTGTATCATTCAAATCATGAAATCTAATAAAATAAATGAATTTTTCATATCTCTCCATAATTGGGTAATTTAAAAAAAATAGGGTTAATTGCACTAGAGATCCTCAAAGTATGGAGTTTGTCTCATTTTGGTTCCCAATGTTTCAATTGCATCATTTTGGTCCCTGAAATATTGAATATGTTTCTATATGGTTTTTCAAGCAGACAGTGTCCAAATTGTTAATGATTTTTTTATCATAAACTTGTCACATGATACTTAAATATAGACAAAAAAAAAATTTAGATAACTTTTAACCAAAATGAGACAAATTTCATACTTTGATAACTTTTAGTGCAATTAACCTAAAAAAATAAATATCAAACACCACCTAGGAATAAGAAAAATATAAATAATAAAATAAAACCACCCTATAATTCTCAGGTTGTTTTAATCCATTATCTTGTTCTATAAATTCAAATAAAAAAATATTCACTTTGATAATTGAAGAAATAAAATGACAAATTTTTTTAATTTATAGATAGTGAAGGCTTGAAATTTTAGGAAGAATTGGAGAACTATAATTGTACTACCGATAATATTTAACTCTACAAAAATAAAAAATAAAATTGATGGGTAGGTTTAGGGTTTATATAGATGAAAAACATATGAGATTAGAGTTTTGAAAAATATAAGAAATCAAGAAGATGGAAGATGAAAAGAAAGAAACTTACTTACAGGTTTTTAAAGGATCTATGAATGCTTCGGTTGCGATCAACGATGCAAACAACGAAGAAGAAAGAAGGAAGAAAAGACAAAGAATAAGTTATCGAATAAGTCTTTTAACTTTAGATAAGATAAAAAATTACTATAGAAAATTTGATATAGAATTTGAGTTTTCTTTAATTTTGGTTCAGAATAAGTTTTTTGTTGATTTGGTATAAATTTAAGTCCAAGGTTGGAGAATATTTTTAAACCATTTAAACTCATTTAAATTTGAGTGATAGTTGGAGATACTGTTAGGAGACCTATTACGGTAAATGAAAATGAAATTTTTTTCAAGCTATTGATAGAGAGTGCTTTTGACACACTCTTGTCTTGAAGTTTCTATGTTGCTTTTTTTTTAACGATCAGAGTGTCGGGTCAATTTATACGTACTTTGACTACGTTTTTAATCTAATCAAAAGTAATCCGTCCATGCAAAGACTAGAGTATTAATGAAGCATAAATCTTTTATGGTCTAATCTCAAAAAATTGTTAAAATTTAAATTCAAGACGTCTGAATTTATAGTTCATATTTGTTACCACTTGAACAACCTAATAACTTTTTTGGTACGGTGTTTTATTTTTCATCGGTTAGAAGAGGCAACCTCCAATTTTTTTTGTATTTTATTATTTTTTAGATCAATGATTATAAATAAATTAACACAAAATTAATGATCCATGACAAATTTTGGTATGCCATCACTTTGATACTATAATGCTCTCCAAACTTATAATTTAATCTTAAAAATTATAAATTTTGGTACAACGTAATTTTCCCCTACCTATCAAGAAAGGAAACACAAACTTCAACTTCTTATCACTGGTGAAATTAGCTTGCCACAACCCTAATGATGGTTTAGTGGGGATAGACATAAACGGTAAATTTAAATATTTTAAATTTTAAATTTAATAATTTTTTTAGGGTAAGATTATGAAAAATTTATCTCTAAAAATTTCTTAGCCTCAACATGAAAATTTATTTTTAATCAAATCGAAAAACAAAAATCCAAATATGCTTGAATTGTCGTGATACCTCTTAATTCCATTTCCTAAAAAACAAAAAATGGAAGGCAGCTTGCCATTCTCCTCCGCCATTTGCGGCTGAAAGTCCAAACCCAACCCCACCACTCTTTGACCCATCTTTTTAGCCCCACTACCATTTAAATATCATCAAGGTATAGTCAAATAATATTATTGAAATCTAAAAATTTAAATATTTTGTAGATATAATTATATAATTTCATTGTTATCATTGAATTAATATCAAATTTTAATATTTGATGAGATTCAAAATTAATATAAGAATTATAGTAAATTAAGTCTACAAATTATATCAATAAATCAAGCTCAATAGCATTACTCATCAAATTATCACCCCCATAATCTAACAAAAACTTAATGAAAAATATACAACTAGGGTTAATAGTCGAATGAGCTTGAGTCGAGCCTAATTGTTTTTTTCTTAATTGAGTTTAACAAGTTGTTCAAGTTCGATTCGTTTAGAAAACAAGTCGAGTCTGAATAAGCCCAAAACGAACCGAATCAGAATATTTACACATAAATAAGTTGATTTTATTAAATTCGAACCGAGTCTGTTGGACTCATTTTTTAAATGAATCTAAAAAATTATTCAAATTGGAGTTCATTTTAAAATGAACCACACCTGAATGAGTCGACAAGATTAAATAATTCGGTTCAATAAACAGCCCTAAATGCACGAAGGACTCCAACATTCCTGTCTCTTCTTTTTGTTCTGTTGGATTTTTTTTGGGGGTCCAAAAACATTTTTTTCCAAATTTAATCAATCACGTATAAAATTTCAACTCTATATTCGATAAGATTTCTTATTCTGAAATGTTATTTTAGGGAGGGCAGTGCTATTAGAATATATTTTGAGAACCTGATAAATTCTTATTATTGAATTAATAACCGATCTTAATCTTAAAAGAAATTTATCGTCAAATCAACAATAAGTAAATTAGCAATGCATTAGGGTTCAACTATATAGTACCCCAAATGTATTTTTGCAATATTATACTTCCACTTTTTTATTTAATAAAAAATAAAAATATTATTTTATTATTTTTAATTTTGATTTTGATTTTGAGAACCGTAGAGTCTGTGTAAACGAATGGTTTTGTACGTTGGATTATGAGATGTTTTTGTCCATTTGGCATCGTATACTTCAGATGATGCCCTTTTTTTTTTTGAACCTTTGACTTTGACTTCTTTCTTAGCTCTTTAGCCTTTAGTAATTTGGCGGGATTTCCGCCATTTGTCCGCTAATTACTCCCTTAGTCAGTTTGTATTAATAATATATATTTTATTTATATTTAATTTATTTATTAATTTATATCTAACAAATTATATTATATTAAATTCACATATATATATATATGATTAATATATAAATAAATTATTTCATATTTTTTTAATTTAAATTCATTAATATTTAATTCTTTTATTAATGGTGTAAAGTTCAAGCGATTTAAGTAAAATTTAAACACTCTAATTTTATACTTAGATTCGTGTTTATTTTGACACATTTAATTAGTAAAGAACGCGCAAAAACATAACTAGCAGTAACCACCCATCACTGTGCTACTGCTCTACAGCCCAGAGTAGGACTGTAGGAGTGTCTTTTTGTCTCATGACCTTCTTTCATGGAATATTATACCAGCAAGCATGTTGAATCATTACAAGGAAAATGCTAAAAGTCCCTCTTCACTGCTTTAGATTGTCTGAAACCAGGAGAAGACTGACACCATCAAAATACATGTTTTGCTTCTTCTAAACGGCATTCCATCACTTTGCTCTTTTGGTTTCCTTTTTCAGTGACCACCACCGACTGTGTTTGGCTTTGTTTTCTCTCTCTCTCTCCATATCTTTCTATTTTACTTCTTCTCAGTTTGAAGAGTTGAATACATTCTGAGTTTGATAGGTGGTGGTAGGAGTGCTATAAATATGGAGAGAAAACAAAGCTTTTTTTCGGCTTTGAAGCAAGAGGTGGTGAGGGGTTTGTCGCCGGGAAGGTCCAGGGGGAGGAGCCCATCTCTCGGTTCGGGACTGCTTCGGAGGAGGAAATCCGGGCACGTGGCGCAACCTGAGCCGTCGGTTTGGAGGTCCGGGAGTTTGAGGCCAGCGGCGGAGACTTTGACGCCGTTGAAGGAGGGTCCGGATCCGGATGGAACTGACGGCCGTGATTCGAAAATGGAGAGGTGGGGCCACTGGATGAAAGGCCAACTTATTCGGGCACCGTCAGAGTCGATCTACCAACGGTCCGATCTGAGGTTGCTGCTTGGTGTTCTGGGTGCGCCGTTGGCTCCGGTGCACGTTAGCACCAATGACCCTTTGCCTCATCTCAGTATCAAAAACACTCCCATTGTTAGTCTCTCTCTCTCTCTCTCTCTCTCTCTCTCCCTCCCCAGTTTAAATGATTTGCCCACTTTATTTTTCAATTTCTTTGCCTACAATTGTTGTATTTTTTAGATTTTTATATAAATCAGTTGAAATTGAAGGTGGGTAGTATTTTATTCGATGGACTGTGTGGNATATATATATATGATTAATATATAAATAAATTATTTCATATTTTTTTAATTTAAATTCATTAATATTTAATTCTTTTATTAATGGTGTAAAGTTCAAGCGATTTAAGTAAAATTTAAACACTCTAATTTTATACTTAGATTCGTGTTTATTTTGACACATTTAATTAGTAAAGAACGCGCAAAAACATAACTAGCAGTAACCACCCATCACTGTGCTACTGCTCTACAGCCCAGAGTAGGACTGTAGGAGTGTCTTTTTGTCTCATGACCTTCTTTCATGGAATATTATACCAGCAAGCATGTTGAATCATTACAAGGAAAATGCTAAAAGTCCCTCTTCACTGCTTTAGATTGTCTGAAACCAGGAGAAGACTGACACCATCAAAATACATGTTTTGCTTCTTCTAAACGGCATTCCATCACTTTGCTCTTTTGGTTTCCTTTTTCAGTGACCACCACCGACTGTGTTTGGCTTTGTTTTCTCTCTCTCTCTCCATATCTTTCTATTTTACTTCTTCTCAGTTTGAAGAGTTGAATACATTCTGAGTTTGATAGGTGGTGGTAGGAGTGCTATAAATATGGAGAGAAAACAAAGCTTTTTTTCGGCTTTGAAGCAAGAGGTGGTGAGGGGTTTGTCGCCGGGAAGGTCCAGGGGGAGGAGCCCATCTCTCGGTTCGGGACTGCTTCGGAGGAGGAAATCCGGGCACGTGGCGCAACCTGAGCCGTCGGTTTGGAGGTCCGGGAGTTTGAGGCCAGCGGCGGAGACTTTGACGCCGTTGAAGGAGGGTCCGGATCCGGATGGAACTGACGGCCGTGATTCGAAAATGGAGAGGTGGGGCCACTGGATGAAAGGCCAACTTATTCGGGCACCGTCAGAGTCGATCTACCAACGGTCCGATCTGAGGTTGCTGCTTGGTGTTCTGGGTGCGCCGTTGGCTCCGGTGCACGTTAGCACCAATGACCCTTTGCCTCATCTCAGTATCAAAAACACTCCCATTGTTAGTCTCTCTCTCTCTCTCTCTCTCTCTCTCTCCCTCCCCAGTTTAAATGATTTGCCCACTTTATTTTTCAATTTCTTTGCCTACAATTGTTGTATTTTTTAGATTTTTATATAAATCAGTTGAAATTGAAGGTGGGTAGTATTTTATTCGATGGACTGTGTGGTCTGGCTTAGTAGTTTTGGATTTTATGGTTTAGATGTGGTTGTACCGATGTTTGTTATTATTTGAAGCTTACCCCTGCCACTTTGGAGGTTTCCTAGGACTACAGTTTAAGGTTTCATGGTCAAATAAAAACTAAGGTTTTTAGATCTTTTTGCCAGTGAAATGTAAGTGTAGATGGGGAATAAGTAAGGTAAGGAAGAAGTAGAAGAAAAAAAAAATCCGATTTATTCAATCAATATAAGTGGAACAACCAAATTTAGTTCCTCGGATGTTAAGAGTTCCAATGAAAACCACCCAATTGAGGGGATTGTCAGTTTTTTTATATTTCTAGGATCAATGGGTAAGGTTTTGTTGTTCTAGAACATGGGATTCTATGGAAGCTATGATAAATAAAGTTCAATTACATTGAGTGTCTATAGTATATTTATTTTTCATTTAATGCTTCTATGAAATTAAGCACCATTATGTGTGCATCTCTTTTGTTGTTTTGCATTTCTAGCATTATTGTCTGCAATGTAGTCACTATGCTGTACATGTGTGGCTCAATGGAGAAATTGATTTGCAGTTTGTGCATGTAGAGGAATTTTTTTTTTATTTTTTCATTTTTGTATAGAGTGGGTGGATTTCAATGGTGTTATCTGCTATATTTACTCTCCGGACATTTGTGTTGTATAAACGAAATGGAAAATGAAACGATTCTACATATGCTGTTTAATTGGTGGATTTTCCAACAAAATAAATAAGTGTAACTAAAAGCAATCTGAAGTTGAATCAATGTTGATGGGTGTTGTGGCAGGAAAATTCATCTGCTCAGTACATATTGCAGCAGTACATGGCAGCATCAGGTGGACAGAAACTCCAAAACTCAATTCGAAATGCCTATGCGCTGGGAAAGGTCAAAATGTTAGCTTCTGATATTGAGACGGCTACAAAGGTCATAAAGAGCAGGAATTCCTCCAAAGCAGCCGAACCGGGTGGCTTTGTGCTCTGGCAGATGAATCCAGACATGTGGTATGTTGAGCTTGCGCTTGGTGGCAGCAAGGTCCATGCTGGTTGCAATGGGAAGCTAGTCTGGAGGCACACACCATGGCTTGGCACGCATGCCACGAAAGGGCCTGTTAGACCCTTACGAAGGGCACTTCAGGTGAAGCTATCTGTTATCAATCATGTGTTGGTTCAGTATCTTTGTTTTGCTCAGTCTCTAACCTGTGCTACGCGTTCAGGGTCTTGATCCCAGGACCACCGCAAACATGTTCAGCAATGCAAAATGCACTGGGGAAAAGAAGATCAATGGAGAGGATTGTTTCATTCTCAAGCTTTGTGCTGATCCACACACACTAAAAGCTAGGAGTGAAGGGCCAGCAGAGATCATAAGGCATGTGATGTTCGGTTATTTTAGCCAGAAATCAGGACTCCTTATTCATTTGGAAGACTCCCATTTAACGCGTATTCAAACCAATGGAGGCGATGCTGTTTACTGGGAGACCACAATCAATTCATTTCTTGATGATTACAGACCAGTTGAGGGGATCATGATTGCTCACTCTGGTCGATCAGTGGTGACACTTTTCAGATTTGGAGAAACAGCAATGAGTCACACCAAGACCAGGATGGAAGAAGCATGGACAATTGAGGAAGTGGCATTCAACGTTCCGGGCTTATCAGTAGAATGTTTCATTCCTCCTGCTGAAATAAGATTTGGTTCTATCAGTGAAACATGTGAGCTCCCTCAAGGGGAGAGGGTAAACTCTGCTGTGGCAGCTCATCGAGCCAAAGTCGCAGCTCTAGAGAAATCACATGACAGCAATGTCGATGGTATCATTTTGAAAATGGATATTTAAGAAAGGAGTAGAGTTCGGTGCAAATTTTCACACTGATAGACTAGCTTCTTGGTATGAATAGCCTGACAAACTTGGTTCATATTAGTGAGGTAGGATGTCACTCGGTCGAGACATTTTGAAGATCTTGGATGTGTAAATATTCACATGATGTCTCGGGTGCCTGACCAAATATTTAAGTACTTTAACAGAGTTGGGGTGTGTTCTTGGAGGATGCCTAGCTAATTGAGGTTTGTTTTCCCCTAAATTGTCATTCATCCATAAATTTAGTGTAACTATGGCCCCGAGACTCACTCTTGTAAAGTTGCTTAAGTGAAGACCTGCAACTCTGACTACCGAGGATTTTACTTTTTGTTTTTGAAAAATTCCCATGAAAAGGAATAGAAGAATTCTCACACCGACCTTCAAATGAAATCATTTCATACCTAATGTCCTAATGTTTTATTTTTATGTTCTACATCAGTAATATATATGTTTTTGCTGGTTGTTTAGTGCAGCATGAATATATCCAGAATGAAACTAAAAAAAGTGTTTATAATCTCGGATTTTATATCATCGCTGTTGTGTATTGATAACAACTCCTTTGTTATGGTTAGAAATTTTGAAAAGATTGGGCAAAAACTCTGTTTCCTCTCAAACAAGGATAACACTAGTCCCTATTATTAGTTCTTGGACATAGTTTCTGAATATGGAGTGTGAAAATGAGTGCTGCTGATCCAAGTGTAAGTAAATCATTGTGTTACATCACAAATGTTCAATACCCAAGAATATGTGTTTGCTTAATTTCTCATCTCTCATGTAAAATGAATAAATTACAACTTATGGCAACTTCACTGTAGAGCCGTAATTCGTTTCTTGTTTCATTCATAATACTCTCTTCTTGGTCCACCTCATACTCAGCTTTGCAGAAGAAGGAAAAAAGAAAAGGTGGGGAAAATATAAAGGAAAAAAACTATGATCCTCACATACTCCACTCCTGATATGTGTTTGAATTTGTGGGTTTTCTGTTGTTATCTGCTTTCCTATCAAAATGATCATGTTAAGTTCTAGAGTTGATTATACCCCGACCTGAGGTTTGTAAATCATAATTATACCACCCTGAGTTTGAATCTTCACCAAGCTATTTTCTCTCTGTGGACTTGTAGTGTAAATTGTAACCTGTGCTACCAAGCGAGTTTTGAAAACGGGAACTTATTCATGTCTTCTTTGATCCATCAGTCATCTCAGAAATAATTGGCAAATGAAAGAACTTAGAAGAGCTAAGGCTTGGATTCTTCAGGTTCATTTTGATGACATTTTTATTCAAAAACAGGCATAATTGCAAGAACTTTGTTGGGCTAAGGATTAGTACCTATGCTAATGCAGACTTTTATGCAACTATCTGGTTTTGTTTAAACTTGGAATCAAAACATTGGCAGAAACAAACTTCCACTTATCATTTACACCTAGTTTACTGTGATTAGATTTCGAATCAGGGTCTTCGCTCATCATGATCTTAGAAGTCGATGAAGTTAGTTTCCACGCGGATGGTTATAACAAGTAAATAAACAACAAATTAATATTTGCGTCCCGATAAAACCAGATGTCCATCTAGTAACTGCGCACTAAATCATGGTGACAGATATACAGTTGAAAAGCACCAGTCCGGGGTCCCGGAAGATAGTTTATTCCGATGTGCCATTACTTAATGAAGAATAAAATCTGTAAATCTGATTTTCATGCTTTACATCCACCTATAGTATGTGTGTTTAGCAGCCGCATATTCTTGAGACCTCCCCCATCTGTACTTGAAACTGTTTTTAATACATTCTGCTTCTGTTTCTGTTCTTTGCTTTGCTAGTTGTGGGGTTAAACATTAATTTTGATGATACACACCAGAAAAAAGTGAGAAGGACCACAATCTCACCTGTGAATTGAAGCGACAATACCCCAAAATCAAGCTGTGGTCCCTCGCTCCATTTTGCCATGCAAAGGGCATAAGCATAATGTTCAAACTGTTCCACCTGACTAACCATCATGGTCTGCTCAAGTCCAGAAATTTCCGGGATTCAGATATTTAAGCTCACAAGATCATGAAGAGAGTGAGGCCATCTAGTTGAACTGTGTATGCAACCACATTGGACCATGTATGGTTGTATACTAATCTTCTAGTCTCTCTCACAAGTTCGACTCAATGGTTTAGGAGTTCAAATGTTATCAATTTGCTGCATTTGTAGACAGCAGACTGAGTGTATAAAATTGTACAACCATGATGCATGGAGTCACCTGAGCACTTACCTGCAACACTTTTGTTCATCTCATTGTTGTTGCCCTCCTGGTACCTGAAGTTGGGGTAACGCTATGATAACCGAGACATCTTTTTCAATACCATGTTGAAAGTTAATATAAAATAAATGTGAAGTTATCGTTCAATTTAGTAAGACTAAGACAATAAGGGTGACATAACTAATTCTTTTCGGTCATAATTTAACCATAACTTGTAAATTTTGGTCCAATATTGAAGTCAAAAAGTTAGTCTACCGAAGAACTTGAAGCTTATGCTCAAAGTGGGTTCAATTTAGGACTAACCCGAGTAGATTGTGGCAAGATTGGGATGAGGAATCACATAATTGAAATCTGTCTGAAACTCTGACTAAAATGCAAAAAAAAAAAAAANGAAAAAAACTATGATCCTCACATACTCCACTCCTGATATGTGTTTGAATTTGTGGGTTTTCTGTTGTTATCTGCTTTCCTATCAAAATGATCATGTTAAGTTCTAGAGTTGATTATACCCCGACCTGAGGTTTGTAAATCATAATTATACCACCCTGAGTTTGAATCTTCACCAAGCTATTTTCTCTCTGTGGACTTGTAGTGTAAATTGTAACCTGTGCTACCAAGCGAGTTTTGAAAACGGGAACTTATTCATGTCTTCTTTGATCCATCAGTCATCTCAGAAATAATTGGCAAATGAAAGAACTTAGAAGAGCTAAGGCTTGGATTCTTCAGGTTCATTTTGATGACATTTTTATTCAAAAACAGGCATAATTGCAAGAACTTTGTTGGGCTAAGGATTAGTACCTATGCTAATGCAGACTTTTATGCAACTATCTGGTTTTGTTTAAACTTGGAATCAAAACATTGGCAGAAACAAACTTCCACTTATCATTTACACCTAGTTTACTGTGATTAGATTTCGAATCAGGGTCTTCGCTCATCATGATCTTAGAAGTCGATGAAGTTAGTTTCCACGCGGATGGTTATAACAAGTAAATAAACAACAAATTAATATTTGCGTCCCGATAAAACCAGATGTCCATCTAGTAACTGCGCACTAAATCATGGTGACAGATATACAGTTGAAAAGCACCAGTCCGGGGTCCCGGAAGATAGTTTATTCCGATGTGCCATTACTTAATGAAGAATAAAATCTGTAAATCTGATTTTCATGCTTTACATCCACCTATAGTATGTGTGTTTAGCAGCCGCATATTCTTGAGACCTCCCCCATCTGTACTTGAAACTGTTTTTAATACATTCTGCTTCTGTTTCTGTTCTTTGCTTTGCTAGTTGTGGGGTTAAACATTAATTTTGATGATACACACCAGAAAAAAGTGAGAAGGACCACAATCTCACCTGTGAATTGAAGCGACAATACCCCAAAATCAAGCTGTGGTCCCTCGCTCCATTTTGCCATGCAAAGGGCATAAGCATAATGTTCAAACTGTTCCACCTGACTAACCATCATGGTCTGCTCAAGTCCAGAAATTTCCGGGATTCAGATATTTAAGCTCACAAGATCATGAAGAGAGTGAGGCCATCTAGTTGAACTGTGTATGCAACCACATTGGACCATGTATGGTTGTATACTAATCTTCTAGTCTCTCTCACAAGTTCGACTCAATGGTTTAGGAGTTCAAATGTTATCAATTTGCTGCATTTGTAGACAGCAGACTGAGTGTATAAAATTGTACAACCATGATGCATGGAGTCACCTGAGCACTTACCTGCAACACTTTTGTTCATCTCATTGTTGTTGCCCTCCTGGTACCTGAAGTTGGGGTAACGCTATGATAACCGAGACATCTTTTTCAATACCATGTTGAAAGTTAATATAAAATAAATGTGAAGTTATCGTTCAATTTAGTAAGACTAAGACAATAAGGGTGACATAACTAATTCTTTTCGGTCATAATTTAACCATAACTTGTAAATTTTGGTCCAATATTGAAGTCAAAAAGTTAGTCTACCGAAGAACTTGAAGCTTATGCTCAAAGTGGGTTCAATTTAGGACTAACCCGAGTAGATTGTGGCAAGATTGGGATGAGGAATCACATAATTGAAATCTGTCTGAAACTCTGACTAAAATGCAAAAAAAAAAAAAAAACAAGAAGGTTCCAGGACAAGATCGTGACAAAATTCACTTATGAAATCAGTTCAACTTCAATGCCGAGAGCCAATGTTTTTCTTGTTTATGCAAGTATGGATATATGCAAATCTAGCTAACCCCCTCCCCTCCTTTGTCACATAAGACAAAAAAGCTTTTGGAACAGAAGAAAAGTGAAATCAGAGTAGATAGAGTGAGAAAGAGTCAAGATTTTTTAACTCTAAAAACTTAGAGGCCGCTTGTTTGTCCGACGTGGGAAGCACTGCCATGAAAAGGCAAAATCAAAGTTCAAAGATGAAGTGTTTATCCTTTTTACTTAAAGGCTAAATGGTGACTAGTGATTCTCTCTTCACCTTTTTATTGTACTCTAGTTAAGCATTTTCTCAGAAGTTGATATGAAATCTTCAAACCGTGTTTTGCAAATATATTTTTATATTAAAAAAATATAGGTTTAAATGACATTTTCATAAAAACTATATAAAACTTAGAAAATAAATCTAATACTAAGGTAGAATGAAAATAAAATTCTAAAAGAAGTTTAGAATGATAGAATATAAAATAAATGGAAGATGCTGGTTTAGTACTACCTCTGTCTTAGCTGATGGAATTATCATTATGAGTCCCACTTAACCTAACTTCAAATGCTAGAGAATTAAAGGTTAAGGCTAATTATTCTTGTCCTTTTTAAGAACATGATCTAACTCAATTCAAAATATGCAATCAGCCACTGAAGTCAAGAGAATAGTTAACGTAAATCTAAACACATGTAAGAAAGATAAAAAAAAAAAAGCACATAGGACTTCGGGGCATTATAAAATTTTCTCTGTGCTGGCTAGTTGTCACCGCACAATTAGGCCAATTCCACTAACCTCCTAACATTCCTGCCTTTCAGATCTTTACATGTAAACCCTAAAACCCTAATCCAAATCCAAAATTTCCATACTCAATCTTCATTTACTCATCTATGGATTCTCAGAAGAAAACCAAGAAAATATCAAACACCCCCACCCCCACCGCCGCCACTGCCACCAACCTCTCTGCAACCATGCCCACGGACCAGACTTGCACTGACCCTTCCTGTTTTTTTTGTCTCATGAAAGAACCAGACCCGTCAATCAGGAGACCAGAAATCACAAACTACTTCAAAAAAAAAGCTCTATTTGACGACCAAGAACTCGTTTTGGTTCTGAGCGGGCTGTGGAATATTGCCATGACTCAACCTGATGATCCAGAGCTTCCATCTCTGGGCATCTTTGAATGCATGGCAAGCCTGATCTCTAAAAGCATCAATAATAGAGCTTGGCTTCTAAGAAATCAAAACATATATATCCCTTACTATGCTGCTCATGTTATTGGTTCCTACACCATGAATAAGGTTGAGTTTGCAGAAAAGGCTGTTGAATCAGGTGTAATAACGCCATTAATGGAGCTTCTAAGAGGAAAGATGAGTTGGGTCGAGCAAAGGGTTGCAGTTAGAGCGCTTGGTCACCTTGCAAGCTATGAGAAAACCTTTGGAGCTGTAGCTGAATATGAAGATGAGGTGGTCAAGTTAGCCATGAATTTAGCTTCAACTTGTCTTGAAGAAGTGTATGTGAAGTTTGTAGGAGTGAAGGATACGAACAAGAGGTTGAAATATCACAGGGATTTGCTTACCAGAGGCATTGGAGGTTTAGAAACAGAGAACAGGAAAGCCGAGGAATGGGCTAGCCAACTTCAGTGCTGGTCTCTGCATATTCTCAATTGCTTTGCCATCAAAGAAAGATCTTTGGGTCTAATTTGCAAGCAGGAATTCTTGAAGGACTTGTGTGAAATGTGGGGTGGGTTGATGAATCAAACATCACCTGCTGGGGTTGGTCTCGTTAGAATTCTATGTTACAGTAAAGTGGGAAGAAAATCAATAGCAGATTCACAAAAACTTGCGGAGAATCTTTGTAACCTCTCGAGATCTTCAGATGATTGGCAGTATATGGGTATTGATTGTCTGCTTTTACTTCTCAATGATCCAGATACGAGGTACAAGGTTATTGAAATTGCCACCTTGTATCTTATTGATTTGATTGATCTTAGAGCCCTTGGAGGGAGATCAAACGTTGGTGAAACAATAACTAGAACACTCCTTAGTGATTTTAAACAAAGGGAGTCAAAAATCAAGAACAGTAAAGTTCGAAGAGCACTGGAGGATATTTGGGGTTTGATGGTGGATAGGAGAGAGAAAGAGCATGCGATCTCTGAAGAAAAACTCCAAGAGAAAAGGGTAATGGTGAGTCTGATAAAACAGCAAGGAAACCATAGCTTTTGGGTAGGAGAGATTAAAGAAGCAATCCTGAAGTTCACAGAGGCTTTGGAGTTGTGTCCATTGACATTCAGAAAACAAAGAATTGTGCTTTATAGCAATAGAGCTCAGTGTCATTTGTTACTTAGAGACCCAGATGCTGCCATTACTGACACAACCAGAGCTCTTTGCCTCTCGAATCCCCCAAACTGTCACGGCAAAAGCCTTTGGAGAAGATCACAGGCGTATGACATGAAAGGGTTGGGCAAAGAGAGCTTGATGGACTGTTTAATGTTCATCAATGGCTGCATCAAATCAGGAGGAACTTCAAAATCAAAGCATATGAAAATTCCATACTATGCGGTGCGTATGATCAACAAGCAAGTGGATTCAACTTGGATTTTCACAGCTGCTCGATCAAAGAGTCATGCTAAGAAACTACAGCAATCACATGGTGGTGGTGATCAGTACCTCAATGATCAAATGCTGAGAATGATAATAGAGAACAAGGGTTTCATGTCAGGTAATTAAGCCTCATGAAATACCATTACATATAGCATTTTATATGTGTGTTCCATAGTCAAATTGTGTTGGTGAATTCAGTGACAAAAACCCATATGTATATATATATAATGATCTTCTAAAAATATCACAATTATTGTTTGTAAGGAAAAAGACATAATAAAAAGTCCTACAAAATTAGGTAGTCTCCGATTTAAGTCGATGTCATATGTATGATTTTATAGTTTGTCAGCCGCTCCTCTCAAGTAAATGCATCTATTTATTTTTTAAAAATATTAAAGAATTTTTTGAGCCGGAACAATGAGCTATTTGTGTAGTAGAGAATATATTGAGTTATCATTTTTAGATTATTTGATGAATTTGCATTGAAATTATTGACAATCTAATGAAATTAAATTGGCATTTAGTGGTACACAAGTGATTGCTAAATAAAATTAAGTTGAAATTATTTATTATTGTTACTTGATAAGTATTTATAATTAATTAGACAAAATTAAATCAATTCTCTCAATTTAATTTAAATAGATAATATTAATGTATCGTGTTAAAATTTATTTTAATAGGTTTTACATAACTAAAAATTTAACATTAACGATAACTTATAAAATAATCTCATTAAATATCATTGTTCGACCAGTGATTCCGTCCCTGGTGGTGATACACCCAAGTTTCAAAATTTTCATGTTCTAAGATTTTTTGGAACAAATTTAGCGAGTGTTTTGAATCAAAATTTCAAAATTTTTTTTTTTGATACTGAAAATTCCAAATGTTTAAACCAATGTTACAAAACATCAATATCCATGTCCAAGCTAATTGAAACTATACGCTGAAAACGAATTTTTGATATGTTACACATCTACTTCTTTAACATGCAGTCAGTGTCCATGTCGTGGTGACTTTATACCTAATGTTGTATGTAAATGGGAATCACGTTTGTCATTGAACTTTTTTCAGGTCTGTCCACTATTTTAGAAGAATCCTTGATCGCAGAAGGTGGGAGCCATAGAAGAAAGATGGATAAAGCAAGAGGTAGAAAGAAAGCTGTTTTGGCTCGATCAACGTAAGTCAAAAAAATGTACTGCATCAATATAGCAGAAGAAAAAAAAAGTAAGTTTTAGTAGTACACCGCCTTACTATCAGCATGGCAATTTTGACGATGGAATGCTACATATGAACAAGAACAGGTTGGAAATCATCTATTTGATAGGATCATTCGTCAAAACTTGTTGAAGTTTAAATATTTAAATTACACTATCTCTAACAACTTAAAATTTTAGCCTAAGAAGTTATTTAACATGATATTAGAGCAAGAGATCATCTATTAGAATTTTATCACCAACCCAATGATTAAAAAAATCTCACGTGATTGGCCTAAAAGGAAGTTATACCATATTTAGGGTTGTTAATCGAGTTGAATTTTGTGAACTCGAGCTCAAGTTGAACTTATCGAGCTTGTTTTTTTAAATGAGCTTAATAAATTGTTCAAGTTTGACTTATTTAAAAAATAAGTTGATCTCAAATCGAATCCAAAATGAGTCGAGCCCGAATATTTTCATTATTCTATAAAAAAATAAGCCGAATTTTGTGAGCTTGAGCAGACTAAAAAATTATTCAAATTCAATTTGTTTAGTACACAAGTTGAACTTGAGTCGAATTCTACCCGAGTTGAGCTTAAGCCAAATTCGAGTAGTTCAACTCAATTATCAATTCTAACCTTTGTTAAACTACCATACTTTGAATCAACAAAACGATGGTAATGACAAAAAACTACAATCTTAGAGAGAGAGAGAGAGAGAGAGAGAGCAAAATATAGGAATATTTTCTTCCTTTTCATCATCGTGCAGGCATATGAGAAAGGGTGGAGAGGACCACAAATTCATATTGAATTAAGTACAACGAAACAAAGAAACTTGCCATTAAACAAAGTGTACTGTCTATATAATTACATGGCTTTCTGGGGTTGCTAAACTCAGTGTATACCATATGCACTGCAAAAAATAACTAATGAAAAACCATATAAATTAATCCAATATTTTTTAGTAAAGAAATGTACAATCCAGTATGATAATTATGATTCTTTTTTTTTTTTACACTAATAAGTACCATCAAATGAGAGTGTTATGCTGATAATCTAAGAAATAAGAATGCTCTGATGACTATGCTTTAAAATAAGAATGGCTTGTTGATTCTTCTGATCATGTCCCAGCATTTAGGTTATATTTCACTAATACCCCCTCTAGTTTAGGTCATTTTTTTTCTTTTTGGTACAATAGGCAAAGCTGTCCGGACTACCTTACACACATCTCGACTAATCCCCCTCCGTTCTAGTCAAAAACAGATTATCCGCACTAAAACTAAAGTATTCATAAGAGATAAATCTCTTAAAACTTTGATCTAAATAGTTGTCAATATTCGAACTTAAAACATCTAAGTTTATAACTTGTCACTCAAATCACCCTTTAAGATTGGTTTAGGTCATATTTATGTATATTGATATGTATATTTCTTTATATCAGCATACATACAAAAAAAGAAAAAGAGAGAAATTAGGGAAAGCAATTGATCAATTACATAATAGATTTCTTACAAATATTGGTGTAAGTACTTTAGACAGATTTACTGTTCCTAAAAAAATCTTTAAAAAAAAAAAAAAAGGTTAGGCAGATTTGCACCAACATAACTAAGAGGTACGTGTTTTCTTCTAAGGTAGGTTAGCCGTAGATTTAGACTTTTTAGGTTATTAAATAAGTAATTATGTGTACAGATCTTTTATTTCATCATCTCAATCAAATCAACTTGTAGCCTGCTAGAAGTTTTCTAATTATAGTGTACTTAATGCTAGTTTCCACCAAAATAACCGATCACCTTTTCTATTGGAATAAAGAGGTTAACACTTAAAAAAAATAAAAAAGAGAATAATATTAGATGAATTTAAAAATTAAATTTAAAAGTTAAATATAATAATCTCAATCATTAAATGAGTGGTGGGTCTCAATAAATACTGGAATCTAGAATAAAATAAATAATTATAATTATTAAATCTGATTTTTAAGTCTATGTAACATTATTAAAAAAAAAAGTGAAAAACACTTCCCAACCAAGTAAATAGCGTGGAAGAACAACTCAGATTGCGTGCAAGAGAAAAACTTTCATACCCACTGCTATCTGCCCTCTACGAACACACGACGTTATTGTACATAAATAAATTTAAATAATATTTTTTTATAAAAAAATAAATTATTTGTTAATTTTAATTATTATTAAATTTAATTATTAATTTATTTTGTAAGTCTTTTGATTATATATTCTATCTTTTATTTATGTATCTTTTCAACCCTTTTAGATATTTGCATATTTAATTATAGGATAAATTTTACTTACCCCACCCCCTTAGGTGTGATTTATAGGATAAAATTACGTATTCTGTTAGGTTTGTTAACCAACAAAAAATTATAATGGTATGCAATGATATTTCATAAATTAGAGGAGGTGTTAGTGAAATATGACTTAAATCCAGAGAGTGTCAGTGAAATTTATCCTTAATTAAATTATAAAATTATTAATTTTTATTTTGTTAAATAAATTGATTAGATCATTTATAATATTATTATAGTATTGTGGACCAAAAAATAAAAAATAACATATTTAACCGCAAAATTTGTTCTTATAATTTATTCTTATTTTAGTTTAATATATATCTTTGGGTCTGGGTCAATACTTCCCAAATAAAAATTTGAATAATTAAGTAAAAATATAAATAAGTAATAGCATGAATTAGTCAAATTCACGAATTAAAAAATTAAATTTATAAATTTTGTAAAATAAGAATACGAATTCACAGAGAGGTTTACTCTCATGGCACGGGGCCATTAGGAGTTTAGAAATGATTATGTGACTAAGGCCCAGTTTTAATCCTCCCTATACGAACATAATGGGCCCAAACTTATTCTTTTCAGTCTCAAAAAAAGCCCACTCTTAAGTTGTTAGACCAGGATATAATGGTTTCTTCCGAGGATAATTCTACATGCGTCAAATTTGTATATCAAAATCTACATCAATTGTTGTTGGATTAATAATCAGACCCACTTATCCAACTGCTGCAACTAATTCTATACAAGTTTTAGTACGTACGTATTTTTGGTGCACATAGCATTATCTGAACTGACCCAGTATATGGTCCAGATGTTACACTGTTTGTCTCATGAAGTCTAGTCCCTTTTTGAGTTGCCTTCGGGACTGACCCATGCCATGCAGGTACGAATCCAACCCTTAATTATTTGGGTTTTAAGGGAGTTGATACCCTTTTTAGAAATTATAGTACAAAAAGTATCACTTTTAAAAATATTGGTCAAAAATATACAATACATAACAAATGTCTAAAATAGCCCATTCGGAAGAAGGTGAATATTCTCCTAAATTTTTCCCTCCAAAGCCGAAACAACGGAAATGGACTGTTATCCATAACTCCTTCAATATTGCTGAAAATGTGGGCTCTTCAAAAATTGATGACATAACTTCCTAAAACTTCCATTCTTTTCAAAACAGGATGTTCAAAATCAATTCTTTTTTTTTTTGTTCTTCGAATGGGTTTCTCTGTGAGTTAGTGAAATGACACTAGTAGACAGTGAAGAACGAATCAATGAAGAAAAAGACTTTCATTGTGGAGATAAAGATATATGAAAACTTCCTAAACCCTCTATTCCTTTAAAGACATAATGTTCAAAAATGGGTTTTTCGTTCAACCAGTTCTCATTTTTTTTTTTATGTGTTTACTGTTCAATTTTGATGGGTTTAATTTAATAATGTTGAAAACTTTCGTTCAAGACATGATGTTCAAAATGGGCTTTCCTTTCAACCCATATTCAATTTTTTTTTTTGATGTGTTCATTGTTCAATTTTGATAGGTTCATTTTAACAATGTTGAAAACTTCCGTTCAAGACATGATGTTCAAAATTGGTTTTTCGTTCAACCCATTTTCAATTTTTTTTTATTTTATTTTATGTGTTCACTGTTCAAAATGGTTTTAAAAAAAATAATAATAAATTGGGTTCAGTATGAAATAGTGAAAGTCTCTGTTGCAGATGGTGACGACCACACCATTTTGTAAACGGTGAATAAAAAGGCATTCATTGGGGTGAGGAAGGATTGTTGAGATCATTGAATAGTGCTTGAAAATAACTTGTCGACATTGGGGAAGGTAAACTTTGATAAATTATGGCGTTGAATCAATAATATCTCCAAGTTTTTTTGGTAATTTGATTGATTGTTACAACTGCTATTTATGATTAAATTGTTAAATTTCACAAGGAATATTACATTATGATTCAAGTAAATTTGAGTATTTGTAAATTTGCAAAATTTGTTATTTGACCAATAATGTAATAACAAACTAATTTCAACTATATGTCAGGGTCGACTGTGGTGTGTACGTTTGCTACATTATGAAACAATTGGCAACAGGAGAAGACGTAGAAGAGAATTCGATACAAAGACAAATAAAAGACTTTCAAAGTGAAATACTGCCAATGTTTCTGAATTATCAAAATTCTTGGACAGAAGACAATTTCAAAACGAGACAAACATTGAAAGACAAATTTGCGGGTACATGATTAGTTCTTCAAATTGTTATTACACATTTGCAGTGTAAATGTGGTTAGTGAACAGTGTCATTGGGATTTTGATGTAATACTAGTAGTATTTATGTGACTTTGGGTTATGGCAATGTGATTTTGGATTCTAACAGTGCAATTTTGGATTATAACAGTATGAAATTGCACTATCAATTTTGTTAATTTGATTTGCAACAGTGGGATATTAAATTGTCACATTGAGGATTTAATTTGTAGCAGTGTGACATTATGTAATTGACCGACAGCAGAATTATATTTCTTTTGTATTAGTATGAAATTTTCGATAATATCAGTGCGTCATTGGTTGTATCAGTGTCATTTGAAGGTTAAAATATGATGACATTGGTTTGAGTGAGGATGACATTTGGCTAGAGGCAATGTGTCATTGGCTGATAGTTGTGTGACATTGATTGTTAACAGTATATCAATGTTTGATAACAGTGTGTCATTGTCTGTTTATCATGTTGATTTTGGGTTGCAGCAGTGTCTCATTGATTGATAATAGTGTCATTGGATGGTCTGACTATCTCATTGTATGCTTCTATATTGAATGTGAGTTATATCAGTGTTACATTAGGTTCGTAACATTGTGACATTGCATGGTCTGACTTTGACATTAACAGCGAATTTTGTGACATGTTGTCACACTGTGACAAATACAAATGGACAACTGGAAAAAAAAAAACATTACATGCATAGATAAGATATGAAGGATATTCCACATTTATAAAAATCATCTTCAATTCTAACACAGTTCAACACACTCCATCTCTAAACAAACCCCAAGTTTGATAACCACATTGTTAATTTATTATGTGTTCAAAGAAAAATAAACATAAAATAACACCAACTACATTGTCAATAATAACATTTAATCACAATGGTGCAAAGAGCATTACGAAACTGCAACACACCACACCTTTAAATTTCTGTCTTACATGTTTGATTTCATTAATCCACTCAGATGTTAACAAAACTTTCTCGTTATGTTGACTATAACGAGGCAGCAAATCATCTTTCGAATCAAAATCATCATTCGGATTATGCAAATCTTTAATTAAATTATTAAGAGCACCTCCATTTGAGTCATCATCGTTTACGGTTATCCTCACAGAAACATGATTGACGTTAAGAGAATGTGACATTTCAAACATATTTTTTAAGTCTTCATCATTCTTCAAGAAACAATTTGGGATTTCGGAGAGTGAATATGACAACCGTACTAATAAATCCCGCAACAACTCCCATGTATCACACACTCGATTTAACACATCTTCAAACGGTGATTACCTTCAAACGCGGATAATTAACGACTCATTCTCATAACTGCATAACAAAATGATCATATCCTCCATCAAAATTCTGTGAAAAAAAATAATGTGAAACATATATTCGTCATTAAAATTTATTTATAAAAAAAAAAAATTACAACAGTGTATAAGACATACCTGACACACGTCGTCTTCTACTGCAAGTTTGTGGAAGATGTGTAAAAACCCGGTAACGGTATGGAAACAATAGCGAACTTGTTAAAAAATATGTAATTAACTCAAGCAGACTAACATATGGATATTTGAATAAAACTTTTACAGACTATATAAAACATGGGTTAAGGAATGGATAAGGAAATTGTTTGTTAAATGAAGGAGGAAGAGGAAATTCAAAATTCAAAAATGATATATCATTAAAAAAGGAAAACTGAATTTAAAATATAACTGTCATATTTGTGTCCAATTAATAAAGGAAAATGACAATTTTGTAAGAGAAAAAATTAAAATTCAGCAAAAGTGTACCTCCTCACCAAACATTTACACACAAAAGTACTTATACACAAATGTTTTATATTAAGGTACTTTTCCACAAATAAGTATTACATAGTATACTTTTTCACAATTTTCCCTAATTATTTTGTCCATCTTCCTAATCTTTGAGGGATTTTTTTTTTTTTTGTCTATTTTATCTAATCAAGTATACTATTTTTTTTAAAGTGTATTATTCCTACTCGAATTCTGTCCAAAATAATCGAGTAAGAAATCGGGTGAATACATATATTTTAGTTATTATTTTTTAGATCATTTTAATAATTTAATTAAGTAACATGTACGAATTAACTAACAAAATAAATCAATAACACTAAATAAAATACAATAATACATAAAAAACTACAATAACAAAATAAATCAATAACACTAAATAAAATACAATAATACATAAAAAACTACAATAAGACACAACAAGAAAGTCATAAATATTAATACATCATATATAAGAAAGTCATAAACATCAATAAAACATTACGGTTTCTAGATTTTTGAATTTTAATTTTTAGGGATTAACATATATATGCTGATAGGATAGGGTAGTGTAGAAACACAAAAATTTTGTAGGTATTTTGCATTCATATTCAATTTTTTGCAAAATACTAAAAGATCTTCTGTTGGTCTACTCAATTCTTTTGGATAGTCAATCAATAAGGTAAGACAAGATCAAAATTTGCGAGTAATCAAAAATTTGAACACCCCTAATTTTGGTAGGGATGTCCAGCCTTGTTTTGCTCAAAAAGATTAATATTAAGTTAGTTTTTTTAAATAATCACTTCATTTTTTTAATATTTATATAAAAATATATACATGTTTTGGGTTAGATCATAATCTAATTGGATATAGGTATATTAAAATCTAAAATTTATGAAATATAAGATAACATATTCGGGTTTGAATTATCAAAACAAAATATCAATCCATTTTCGACTAATTGAATTCAAATTCAAGTTAAAACTAATCAATTAGCCGACCTACTTGTAGAGAAACTTCATGTCTTGACCTCCGTGAAATTGGATTTTTTAAATTTTAAAATGGTCATGCTATCCGTGCAGAATTTATTTATTCAATTATAATAAAATCGTTCAATAAAAATAAAAATAGGCCAAATTAGATCATCTGCACTTGATTTTGTCCGTTCGTTTGTCGTCCTGTCCTTTAGCAGCCATACGTTTTGGCTATGGAATATTTTTGCAATAGTAAAACAACGCATGCGATCCTCGCTTTATTTACTAATCTAAGAAAAGTGGTTCACTTATAATCATATATTTCGCATTATATCTTAGAATCAAATTATACTTTAGACTAAAATTATATTATTTTAAATTCTTATGGACAGTTTACTGATTAAATCTATATTTTGGTGATTCAGTCTTAGGTTCAATTCCTTTCCACAGTCTCTAAGAGCTAACCAACCTTATCCATTAAATGATATGTTTTAACCCAATTCAAGCAAGCTATTGTGGTGAGCTGCTGAGTTTGAGAGAATAGTCGGTGTAAATCCGAACACACTATAACTAAGAAAATTAATATTATAATATGATTATAGTAGTGAGTTCGGCACCATACTAAGATAAAACTTATTTAAAATTAAGTTACGGTTTTAAAAAAGGTCAATTATGACATAATGGGGTTAAATTACAACTCAAAATAAGTTAGGGTCTATTATATTACATTCTTTTACGAGGGGGTACAACACAAAAGTTTTTCTAACACAAGGGTCACTCTTTGTAGTATTATTCTCACTTAAAAATTTGCATGCATTAGTACCAATATCATTATATCCGTTATTGTTGATCTTAATATGTTAGTATCGATTCTCAACAACTCCATTTTTATGTAATCTCATCAAATGAATTCATAATTTTCATTTAATAGTGACTTTACATACCTACTAGAGTGTTTATGTGTAAAATACATTTTTTTTATTGTGATTAAAAATTTAAAATATAAGTCGTAATATAAGCAAAAAGATTTAAATGATTTGAATCGATGTTGTACTTTAGGGTGCTCCCATGCAAAACACTTTTTTTTTACTATTGTTTAAAAATTAAAATATGAATCATAATATAATTTGTCGAAAATAAATAATTTGAACTATTGATGTGTTTTGTGTAACCAGGAGTATATGTAATATTATATAGAGCAACAAAAAAAGTGTTAATCGTAAATTACGCATCGAAAGATTGTTCAAATTTTAATTTGCACTTTTAAATATTAAAATTCTTAATTTGCACTTTCAAAAATAAAAATTTGTATTAATGTGCATATGAAGCTAACAACCATCAATTTACAATCTAAAATTAAATTCATAAATTACACTTATACCCCTCATGCTTGTCACTTACTCACCTAAACCTCTTACATTTAAAATATTACACCTACTTCCCTTGAGAATTTATATATGACTAAAAATATTCTCTCAATTGGGCATCAAAATAATTTTGTTTAAGTGATGTATTGCATTGGATATAAATAATATTATATAAATATATGCATTATATTGAACATTCAAATGATAAACTTGATTTTGAATTTTAGAGTGGACCCAAAAAATAAGAGTAGTATAAAAATTATAATTTTTTATTAGATAAAATTATGTTTTTTAACGGTTATATTAACAAATATCAACAAAAAGATGTTATGTGTCACACTGAACAAACGTCAAAAGGTGTAGGAGTACTATTCTAAATGTGAGAGATTCAAATGATTAAATGACAAACTTAAGGATCTCTAAGTGTAACTTACCCAATTAGTTTCACACGGTAAATTGACGGTTGTTAGCTTTAGATGCGCATTGATACAAATTTATATATTTTAAGGTATAAATTAAAATTTTTTATTTTTGTAGTTTCAATTTGAGATTTGAATGATTTTTTGGGGGTGAAATGTGCAATTAACCCAAAAAAGGAAAAAAAAAAAAACAAATGTCCTCTTATTATGGGTAAAGGAAAGATATACTAAATGGCATGCTCTCCAAAACTGTACACACAACCACGCCCAACAAAAAGAAGCAATTTTTTTTTTTTTGAACTGTCAAAAAGAAGCAATTTACTTACCCAAAACAAAAACCAAAAACAAAAAAGCAATTTGTCTTTTCCTCCCTCGGTGTTGCTTTATATTTGCCACAAACCAAACACAACTCAACAAGTCATCGTTGGCAATCAGAGTGCGGCTTCTCTCTCTCTCTTCTATTCTATTCTGCTTCATCTTTTCCTTGTCTCGCACCCAGCAATCGGGCAAATGAGCTGGTGGTGGACTAGATCTCTTAATTGTGGCGAGGTATGTGAATGTGTATTGTATGCGGATCTCAATAAATATTAGAGACTATCAATGGCTCCCAGATACTCCGAAGTTTGGAGTCAGTCAAGTTGTGTTACATTTCTAGGTCATATAAATCCTGTTAGTATTTAAATTAGTTCATCACATATCTGAGTTATTTATAGCCGAATTCGTATCGTATATACAGGGGTGGCTTGATATGTATTGAGGCCTAAAGCGATAAATTCGACTGTGGTTGTTTTAATTTTTTTTTAATAATAATGTAAATTTTTTAATATTTAATTTTTTTTCCGGATGCATATTAATTGTTTAATAATCATATTGAAATTTTTCTAACATATCTTTTTTTATTGATAATATAACTAATTGACTTAATTTTTAAATTAAATAAATAATTCCAAAACTTTCACATTTACAGATTATTTGACAAATTATATTGTCTCGTCATTGATACTCTTGTAAAAATATTTTTCTATGAATTAGAGATTCCTCATAAAATATATGTTTGATTAGAATTTTTAAGATTATGATAAAAAATGTAATATTACATAGACCTTATTTGGTGACTTTATCTGATGATCTTATTATTTTTTGTTATTAGATATACAGTGGACCCTACTATTAGTTAGGATCTACTATCAATTCTATAGTTATGATCTATCATGTCACCAGATAAGATTACTAAATTCGATACAAAAAATATATATATATTTTTTTCTTATAAAATGTTATTGTGTGAGATTAATGAATTAAATTTTTAGGCCAAAAATTAGTCTAGAGGTTTTTTTTGTTGGTTTAGGCCTTTATAGGAGGTGTTTTTAATGGATTAAAATTGACTTTGAGTTATATTTATAAAATTTTTTAATTTACGAGTCCTTTTATTGGTGGGACCTAAAGCGACTTCTTTATTTCCTCCTGTGTGTGTTGGGCCGGCCTTGGGTATATAACTCATATTTATCAACTCTAGCTATGAAATAGTTCTCCCACTTCATCTTTTTGAAACCTTTTTTTTTTTTTAAGAAGTTTCAAACTCATTTACTTCTTCGCATGAAATGTGTTTCCAAAATCCGAATCTATACTAAAAGTTGTGTTTCGTAAACACGATTTAATTGAATAAACACTGTTATTTGCAGAAGAGAGATGAACAAAATGGAGCTGCAGGAAGCTCCCAGAGTGTAGGCCTGATCGTCGGGGTAACCGGCATCGTTGGCAGCAGTTTGGCTGAAATCCTTCCGCTGCCAGGTACACCCGGTGGTCCATGGAAGGTCTACGGCGTTGCCCGCCGCCCATGCCCCTCCTGGTTATCGAACCACCCAATTGAATACATCCAATGCGACGTCTCCGATGCCGGAGACACCATTGCCAAGCTCTCCCCACTTACTGACATTACCCACATCTTCTATGTCTCCTGGATTGGCTCCGAGGATTGTCAAATAAACGCAACGATGCTCCAAAACATCTTCAATGCAGTAACCCCCAATGCTCCAAATCTCAAACACATATGCCTACAAACTGGGATCAAACACTATTTCGGACTATTCGAAACCGATACTAAGACCGAACCACATGATTCACCCTTCACTGAAGATCTCCCAAGACTAAACCAACCAAATTTCTACCACAATCTTGAAGACATTCTCTATGAAGAGACTGCCAAGAAAGGCTTGACATGGTCCGTTCACCGACCTGCTCTTGTTTTCGGGTTCTCTCCCTGTAGCCTGATGAACATACTTGGCACACTCTCAGTCTACGCCGTAATATGCAAGCACGATAATAAACCGTTGGTCTATCCCGGCACCGAAGCTTCCTGGAACTGCTATGCAGACGCCGTGGACGCAGAGCTGATAGCCGAGCACCAGATATGGGCGGCGGTTGATCCAATGGCGAAGAACGGGGCGTTTAACTGCAACAATGGGGATGTTTTCAAGTGGAAACATATGTGGAAGGCTTTGGCGGAGAAATTTGAGTTGGAAATGGTGGGGTATGAAGAGGGTAAAGAGCAGGTGAGCATGGAAGAGATGATGAAGGACAAAGGACCAGTGTGGGATGAGATTGTGAGAGAGAACCAATTGGTGCCAACCAAGTTGGAGGAGGTTGGAGCTTGGTGGTTTGCGGACATTGCTTTTGCTTCTCAGAATTTGTTGAGCAGCATGAACAAGAACAAAGAGCATGGGTTTGTGGGGTTCAGGAATTCTATTAAGTCCTTTACTTCTTGCATTGACAAGATGAAAGCTTATAGGATTATTCCTTGAAAGAAAAATGGAAGTTTGAAGTTGGTTGCGATTTTTATTTTATNGAACAAGAACAAAGAGCATGGGTTTGTGGGGTTCAGGAATTCTATTAAGTCCTTTATTTCTTGCATTGACAAGATGAAAGCTTATAGGATTATTCCTTGAAAGAAAAATGGAAGTTTGAAGTTGGTTGCGATTTCAGTGACCACCACAGTATAAGTGGAGTGTTTAATCACTGGAATAGAACCTCAATCCTAAATTGATTGTAGTTTGCAGTGAGGTTTTTAAGAAAATAAGAGTGAATTATGTCATGGATTATATAAGGCAGGATTTTGTTGAATTGTGTTTTTAGTGTAATGGAATGTTTAAGAACAAGTACTTATGTGAAAACTTTTCATTTGAGGCTGCAAGACCTTATTGCACTGCAGAAGAATTTGTTTCAACACTTCTTAAATAGCCTTGAGAATAAATTAGATTTTGACGATTTGCAATGAGTAATGATAGATAGGTAAAAAATGAAACCAAAAAAAGAAAATCCAAATGATGCGACACTAAAATGATGTTGATGTTAAAAAACAATAATACTACATTCATCAAATTTTAGAATCAAATTTGGAACTCAAATGACGTGACAGCTGACTATTTGAAGTTTTTATTGGAGTGCAAATAACATAACACCAAATAAAGAAGCCCAAGTCAACTTTCATGTCATTTGTACTCTAAATTTAGTCCCAAAATTTAGTCAATGTAGCATTACTCGTTAAAAAATTTTGTCTTTTTGGGAGAAGTTTGGTACCGACAATCTAAATGTCGGCACTGTAATAAATATGTGATTGTCAATTTTTTGGCATTAAATATTATCTATTAAAGGTGATATCTTTACATCTTAAAGTCACACATTTTTCTCTAAGGGCATGTTTGGTTGAAGGATAATGGTGGTACAACGAGGTGGAATTAGAGAAATAGTATGTGGGGTCCACTTTATACTTTGTTTGCTTGATATTTTACAATTAATAATATTTTCTGGATCGTAATACCGACTCAGTTTAAACAGTACATCGAAACTCATCTATATGGCTTTATATAATATCACCTGGGATGTGATATTATTTTTCGGGTTTTGGCCACAAACGATATAAGGTGAGTAATTTATTACTTTACCCTTCAAACTCAGCCTTAACCCTGAAATAACGTCAAGCATCGCTAAAGAAGACGAAGACGAAGATGTCTCCATTGCCAACTCCAATTCTACCTTCAGTTAACATCTCTCACCTTATGCTCTCCTCATTTTTCACCACCCAAATCACAAACACATCTTAAATCGTCAACAACAGTGGTTGATTTCTATAATCGATCTGTGCTAGGGTTTTTAATACACAAAAATTTTTGATTTTCTACTTTGTATACCTACATCGCCCAATAAACCCTAATACCTAGACCCTCGGGCTAACATAGATGCATCCATGAAATAATTTTTCCAAACTTATTTTCCTCTTCTTTGTCTCTTCTTCTGCAAATTTTGGTACAATAGCTTGGTAGAATGACACTGATCATCAACAATAGCTCCAGAAACCTATGTCCCCCATCAACAATCAGTGCATTTTTTACAATTACATGTGTACTGGTTTGGGTTTTGCATATGAGAGCTTTTAAAAAGGGGGAAAATGCCTTTTGTTTAATTGTAATAACTTTTATATGTTTGTTTTATTGGATGCATTAACAATTACAAATTATGGGCTTCAACAAACTTTTATTTTTTTATGTTACTGTGGTGGAAAATTGATGTTGCACAATGGTATTTACAATTTTTTTTATGTATGTTTTTGATTTTGGTGTTGGTTTTTTCTGTTTGGGATTGATTTTTTTTTAAAAAAAAAAAATTGGTTCATTTATTTGAAACTTAGGTGTGTTGCTTACGAACATATAATTGCATGTGTATAGAGAGATTAATGCAATAGCTGATTTTCTTGCCTCGTTTGCAGTCAAAACTGAATGTTTTACTGATTTTTCAGTAAGAGGCATTCTGCCATTGGAGGGGAGATTGCTCTTGCAACAAGATCAGTCCACGATGCCTACTGCAAGGATGAGAAAGGTGGTGTTTGGTGGTCAGCAGGCTGGAATGTTGCAGAATTAGCAGCTATACGTGGAGGGACATGCAGACAGAAGATTAAAATGGTTTAAGTGTTTTTTGAAAGACTAAAGTCATTTCTTGGAGGTGATGGTACATGCCCTAAAGGTTGATAGGTGTAGCCCGAACTGGACAGCTGAACTATAATATCTGACATAGAATATTGGATGGGTGTAGCCGGGACTGGGCAACAGAATTACAGACCGATAATATTTTAATTTGGTGCGAGAAAATTGTACCCGTGTGAGTAGGTGGAAAAAAGAAATCGCTGAGTTTATGGAAACAAGATACTCCTGAAAAATGATGTTTGATTACTTGAAGGCTATGTAGAAGAAGGTGAAGATTTTGACATGATGTGTTTTGTGCCTCTTTCTTCCTTATAGAAGGCAATGTGACATTTCCCTGCATCTTGGCATTGAATATTCCACTCTTTGTATGATGTATCTGCTGGAATATCCCCCTCAAAAAGTTTTCCTTGCTTTCTTCAAATTTCATCCATTGCGCAAGACAAATTTTGAGCCCTACATCTCACCCGTATTTTTTCTTGAGTGAGGTTGAGGTACCCCTCATCTCAGAAGACTACAAGTGTTAATGATCCTTCTATACAACGCTTTTGAACATGTGGCTTGTGTGATGTTCTTGGCAATTCACCTAATGCTGAGGGCATTTGAAAGTTCANACTTTGTTTAGTCTAAATCTGCCAGCAAACTGGAAAAAAGCTGAGCGGATAATTGAGTAATTGACATAATAGATCTCTCATTACCTTTTAAGATATGGAATTCCTAAGAGAAAATTTCATAATATCAAAAATAAAGGATGAATTGCACTTTGTAACCTCAAAAATTAAAATTTTCATTTTATACCCTCAATATATTAAAAGTGTTGCAATGTGATTCTTACGTTAGTTATCATTACTCATTCTATCAACGTCAATAGAATGAATTTTGATTGAATAAGCAACAGAAGATAATAAAATGATCATATTACAACACTTTTAATACATTGATGATATAATATAATAAATTTCATCTTTGAAAGTACAAAGTGAGAAAACTTATATAAAGGTTTCGGAATGTAAAGTGAGATTCCCCCAAAATAAAAATTGGAAGAAAGAAAAAGGTTGTACTAAAGGAGATGGGAAGGCAGAGAGAGAGAGAGAGAGAGAGAGAGGTTCAGGGTTGCTTATGCGCTACATTAATTAGTATTAGAAATACAAATACAACTACAGCGGAAAAGTGCAGTTCCAAGTAAAAGAAACTATATTACAAGATCTTGCAACTGGTACGAACCTATAAGTTTAAATGGTTGTAAAACAGAAGTTTCCCAACACCAGCTGAGTCAAAAAATGGAAACAGAAAAGACATCGAACAAATACTACAGCATTTATGGTGCAATTCTGAGCACCAACTTACAAATATTAACATAACACTGCATTAAAGAGAACACCTACCTCCACCGGCTAACAATGTAAAGAATGCTCAGCAGTTTTTTCTTTTAACTATCCAACCCCGAATACCACTCTTGACTACGAATGCTGAATAAAGAATCCATCGCCTTCTCAGATCGCACGAAATGCAACCAAAACTGCAGACAAACAATACAGTATAAGTTCCCACATGAAAAAATTGTAAATCATATACTGCTTTTTCCCATTTAAACATCTAATCACAGATCTCATCAAAACAAAACGAATATGTAATAAATTCTATGTACATCCAAGTTTGGAATGGTAGGAGTTAGAACAGAAAAATTAAAGTATAGGATGCATTATACATCTGTTTTCGAACAGAATTATACAATTCATGTACAGGATTCAGATCTTAATCACTGAAACTGTTATAGAAGTATGCATTATCATATAATTAAACTTGAGCATATTCCACCCCCATTGTTGTTGTAAGGTCTTTCAATTAAGCATTCAACCACCTTGATTTTTAAGATAAGATATTCAATTTAACTTTCATCTGGGAACAAAAGAAACATAGCTTGATGCAAAATAGTGGAGTGTGGAGTGCATCAATACACATTTTTATTTTGCCCACATATCAAATATAGACCAGATAAATTGTGATAGAATGAGAGTTTACTTGGATATACAATCAAGATCAAACGTAATCAACATTGGAACCTATCATCCCTATCTTGATTATGTGGGGCTTTGTGGAGTGAGAATAATTCCAAAGCAAAAGGAAGAAAAATGAGAGAGATAAGAGTCCAAGTGCAACAATAACCTCAACCTCCAATATTGTTGATTAAAAATATCAAATCCTACCTATTCCAGAATGTAATTGACAATACTCGGTGCAAAGTCCTAACTTATCCGGTCATTCCCATCATGTATTAAGAAATTAATGAACAATGCTGACAACTGGTGTTCTCACTTTGAACTACATCCTTTATATTAGTAATAAAATTTGTTTCCTACCAAAAAAAGAAAAAGAAAAAAAGACCAGTGCTGACAATTAACCAGGCTGCAACTTAAGAATAATTCTAATGAAATTACTTCGATATTGTATCCAAGTAAATAATAAATATGAATAAGCTATGGTTAAAGTGCAAGCTCACCAATCAAGCATAGTAGGAAAACAATCCAAAACACCACTTGAATGGGTCGACCATATTGCATGTGATACTGAGACCTTTGAAGCTGTCTCTGAATGGATCCATACCAACCATAGAGTTGCTTGTCATAACACTCATCACAACCTTCAAGGCAACTCTTACTTCTTTCATAGCATGCATTAATGCCCTTTCCGGTCACAAGCAGGTTACATTGCATTAGCACAAAATGGAATCAAGAAGCAAAACTCATGACTACATCTAAATTCTATAAAAGCAAATCAAATACTCACTCTAGTCAAATGCTCAGATTTTGGTAATGAGATATCAGCTTCTTGGTGATCTGTAATCTTCAACTTCCTGTAAACATTCTTTGACCACTTCAACTTCGATGCAGACTCCATGGTATTTAGGAACCCCGAAAAACTTGGAATCTTTCGAGGAGTTGGCTCAGGCTGTACATTGGAGGAACTCTGCACAAAAGCATCATCATTGACTGCAATCTTCCAGGCACCAATGTCAGCACTAGCACTTGCCGTCCTCCGATGCCCAGGAACCTTCTCCTCCCTAACCTCCCCCTCCACCAAGTGAGACAAATTCTTCAAATGGTGGGATGCCATTTGTTTATCAGTCTCATGTTGGTTCAATGTTTGTCGGTCCTTAACATGAACTTTTAGAAATGTTTTGCCCCCAGAAGTAGATGGTCCTGAAATAAACAATGCAAGCTCATTGCTTTCTCCCTCATCCAACCACACCCATGGAAGAGGTGGCTTGCCTGTTGAAACAGCAGACTCGTGTAAAGAATTTTGCACTTTTGAAATCTGGCTCTTCATTACTATAATGAATTCTTGATGCCTGTCTTTTGCATCATCCGTTGCACTATCAGTGTAACTGGACCTAACTGCTCGTTCAAATTCCTCCAACTGCATTGACACCAAATTCAATAAACTCAAAATTGATTACACCAATATGGGAACATCCCAATAATCATCTCTCAACACTCATTGCACTAGTTTGAAAGAATATCCTCAATCCCCAACTCTTTCCGAAACCCCAATACAATTCCAATGCATGTAATCTAATACAAAGATATGGGGAGGAGGGGGTATGAATGACCTGCCATTTGCAAGTGCCAAGGGCAGTATATAGGTCCCTGCCGAGTTCTTCGGAATTCCAAGTACCGGAAGAGTCCTTGGTTGCGTGAATCCATGTTCTATAAGTCGATTCCATCCTTCACAATACAATGAACATTAATTGCGAGTGTATGTGAAAGGAAATTATACACATTCAAAGGTCTCTCTGTATATTAAGATACAGAACCAATAAATAAAATCCTAGAAATAATAAGGAATAAAATCGAAATTGGTACCTGTCGGCAGATTCCTGAACTTCTTCCGCTGCAGAGAAGAAAGGATCTTTCTCCCACCGATCGAAATGCGACGTCATAGCTCCCCAATATCACAGCCCCTTTGTGCAAAAACGTTAACAATTGGGAGCGAATACAAAAATAGATAAGATTGTTCAGCCAAAAACCCAAAAATCCCTAGCTACAAAACATACGAATCTGGCATTTGGATGGATAATCGAATCGTAAAACTGAATAAAATCATACAAAATGTGTAAAATGCGCTCGCCGGAGGGAGAGGGAACATAGATTTATCCGATTTGATCAAATTGGGTAGGTTTTTGGTAATGATATGAGGTGGGTGGCGCTCTCCGGGGACGGAAAAAAAGGAGTATATGAATATCTGAAAGTTTCGACGTCGTTGTCTCTGGCTTAGGTACACGGTCAAAACGTGTGTTGCTTGCTGGAAGGATGACATTAGCAATTTAGTATAAGATGCTAATATTTTATTTATTTATTTTCTTCATTTCTCTTGATCAGTAACATATATATTTCCCCTTTTTTTACCATTGATGTTGTTAATGCTATTTTTTAAATCATTTTAAAGAAATTAAATGAGTTAAAAAATTTATTTATACTCCGTTTGATATGATGAAAAGTTAGAAGGATAAATAAAATATCAAATTTGGTAAGGAAAGAAAATAAAAATGATGAAAAAGTTGATGGATTAACTTTACTTTTAACTCATCAAAATTAATCCCTCCAAAATCTGAAAGAAAATTGATGAAAAATTAATTATTTGTATTAAAATGTATATTATTTGTCTATATATTATGTATATATTAATTTTATATAAAAATACTATGGTAAAATATATATATATATATATATATTAAAAAATAAATAATTAAAAAATAAATTCGCCTTAACTAGGAGTAAAAATTTTTGATTCAACACGATGACACGACTCGAACTCAACACGAATTTTATGACACAAATTTGATTATAACTAGACACGAACTTGAAAATGACCCGACACGTGAACAAAAAATATAAAAAAATTCATAATTTTATAACTCAACACGAATTTGATATGATATGACATGACTTGATTATCACTCTTAATATTAGACAAAAAAAATTTTAAAAAAAAATTGTCATATTTATTTTTCATCCATCCAACCAAACACAAAATGAATAAAAGTGTATCATTTCTACTTTTCATCCTTTCTACTAAACGGAGCATTAAAGTACAAACAAAAAGATAGCGAAACTTAACAAATACGTAAGTCTATTCATTTAAAGGAAAATATTATTTGTATTTAATTTATTAATCTTATATATTGATTTAATATATTATAATCATTGCATTGTAACAAGTCTCAATTCTCCTTGTCAAGACAATGATTCATTAGTTCACGAAATGTAGATCAATTAAGGTCATTAGGACATAAAAATTTAATTTTATTTTTTGATATAATAATATGTTAAGTAATAAAATCTTTCGTTTTCGTACGAAGAAAAAATAGAAAGATGGAAGAATAAAAAATTAAAATATGAAAAGTTGAAAATGATGAAAAGTTAAAGGTATAGATAAAATATGATATTTGATAATGAAGAAAAATAAAAAAGATAGAAAAGTGGATAGATGAGTTTTTCATATAACTCATCAAAATTAATTCTTCTAAAATTAGAAGAAAAATAGATAAAAAATTAATTATTTATATTGAAATGTATCTTATTTGTCTATATATATATATTAAAAACAATGATAAAATATGTTGTTAAAAAAATTAAAAGTAAACAATTTTAAAAAATATATATATTATTTTTCATCTTACCAAACATAAAAAAAAATTAATTATTTTATTTTCCATTCATCCAACTAAATATAAAAGAATAAAAATATATCATTTAAAAATATATCTCTCAAACTTTCTATCCATCTTACTTTCAATCATTCTTACCGACACCGAATATAACTATAACTATCAGGGTAATCCAATAGTCAAGGTTGTCGTATTATAAATAAGACATCTTAAAATTGATACTTTTCGCATCGCAATGCCTAGCCACCTTTATTCACTAAGGTCATGTCTTTAAATTAGTTTAAATCTGTGCACATTATAACAAAAATAAAAAGGAGAATTATATCTAGATGTCATGAGATTTATCACTAAATCACTCAGATCTCTTAACATTTAAAATATTACACACAAATCCTCTAAAGTTTGTACGCATGTAACACTTACATTCCTGCTATAAATATATCCGTTAATAAATTACATTTAAACATCTCTGAAGTTTGTAAATATATAATATTTAAATTCCTTAAGTTTAAATTTTATTATATTTAGACAAAAAATACTCAAATCATATTTAGAATATCAAATATTTTAAATTTGATATCAAAAATTCATGTCATATTGTATTATTTATTGAAATAAAAATAAAAATAAAAATTTATTTTTTTCTTAAAAAATCGTAAATAGTATATAATTATACTATCTATTGGAATAAAACAAAAAAATTAAATAAGGGGTTTAAGTCATTCATAATATAAAATAAATTTTACATCCAAAATTCATATTCTATTATGTCATTTATTGAAATAAATCAAAAATAAAAATCTAATTTTTTAAAAAAAAATCATAGTTAGTATATAATTATATTATCTATTAGAATAAAACTAAAAAATTAATCTAAAAGTCAAACTGTAATGGACACCATATCTTTTAGCTTTAATTGAAATAGTTTAGTATTTTAATTTGATCGTTTAACTACCAAATTAAATTTCAATATACAATATAATTGTATACTAATTAGGATTTTTTAAGAAAAAATTGAATTTTTATTTTTTATTTTATTTCAATAAATGATACAATAGAACATGAATTTTAATTATAAAATTTAAAATATTTGATATTTTATTTTTGATTGAAGTATTTTTGGTCTCAATATAATATTTTAAATTTAAAGGGTTTAAGTAATATATATTTACAAATTTTAAGGGGTTTGTATATAATTTATTAATGAATATATTTATAACAGGGGCTAGGAGTTATATACGTACAAACTTTAAGAGGTTTGTGTATAATATTTTAAATATTAAGAGATTTAAGTGATTAGATGACAAACTTCAAAGAGTCTATGTGTAATTCTCTAAAAATAAAATAAAATAAAATCCAATAAAAAAAATAAAAATTATCGCCATAACAATACTACTGATCATGTTAGTGTCATATCTTTACTTTTGATCAAATGTTAGTGTCATATCATTATATTAAATTATAGGTTAATTTTCCAGTTGCCAATAAGATTATTCACTAAATTAGGTCATAGGGAAGCTCTAATTTACTGTATCTTAAATTAACTGAGGTATAGGTTTTGTTACTGTATCATCTTCCCAGTAGTGACCGCAGACATAGAGAACGAGAATCTGCTGTGCGACGCAGAGTTGAAATGGCGACGCCGACGAGGTTTGAGCTCTGAGATTTTGGAGCAGACATATTCCACTTTGCGCAGGTGGTCAATATTCTGCNTAACTGAGGTATAGGTTTTGTTACTGTATCATCTTCCCAGTAGTGACCGCAGACATGGAGAACGAGAATCTGCTGTGCGACGCAGAGTTGAAATGGCGACGCCGACGAGGTTTGAGCTCTGAGATTTCGGAGCAGACATATTCTACTTTGCGCAGGTGGTCAATATTCTCCTCGAAGCCGGCGCAACCTGAAACACCCTCCTCTCCTTCCATCATCTTTTCCGGCGGCTTCTCCATGGGACTCCGGCCACCAAAGCGCCTTCGACGTCTCCTCAACACTTGTGTAATTCCCCTCTCATCATCGCTTCTCTCTGCAATTCATATTCTTAATGCATGACATTATGACTTGTTCTTGCTGAATTTCTCTCCCAAATCCATGTTATGTATAATTTCTCATGTATGAATGGAATAGGTTTTGCCTATTTTTGCCAATGGATTTGTTCATCCATGCTAATATGCTATGAATAATCCATCTTCTTTTGAACGGAAGTTGATGGGGTTTAGTGCAATATTTTAAAGTTTAAGGAGGTTGTTTGCAAGCGCCCCAAATTACAGGGGTTTTTGTTGTAATTAACCCTAACAATTGCAAGGAGAGAAAATGCAAATGATGATTCTGAGGGGGACTATTTACAAGATAGGATTACTTGTAGCAAGAATAACCTGATAGACTCATCCAAAAGTTGTGTGATCAGGGATGACCACTTTGGTGTTATTGTAAGCATCTATGTGAAATGGTCAAGGACTTAACGCCACTTGAATGCCTTAAAATCAACTACTATAGGTTCTCCTTTGTAGTTTGAAATATAAGCGTACGACAAAAATTGCTTTCAATGATGCAGAGGTTAGTAGTTATTTGCAAACAAATGATAATTAAGTGCTGAACTACTAGCAATAAGAAGTTAAAGTTGATACTAAATTAAGGGTGGACTTACAAGTTGAAATCCTATGCACCAAACATTTTTCACTAAAATCGTTAAATGGTGTTAAGTTGCAAAGCAACCCCTCAGTGATCAGGATTTAGAGTTTTAATACAAAGGTGTTAGTTCATTGAGCCTTCATCCTAATGTATGTTACACCTATTTATCATCTTCAAAAATATTAAGGTTCAGTTCAGTGCCAATCTAGTTTGATTAATTCTGGAAAGATTACCCCTTAAAATAATATGTGAAGAATTATTGCTTAATAACGAAAGCCCACAAACCCCTTATCTCTATCTTTTGCTGTTTATCTAGTTCTGTTGTTATTTGATCTAGTGTAAGCTATTTTTGGAACGTTCGCTTTGTTGCCAACCCTATTTTGACTGGTACTTTTGCTCAAACCCAGTTTTCAACCCACGTCTTTGTGAAATACCATACTTGCTGGTTCATAGCATGTAATAGGCAGCCCTCTGTCATGCAATTGAAGTTGCTTGTTTACTGTATAAAATTGGCAGCCCAGTTGTCTTTCATTTGAAGTTACTTGTTAATATCAGTTGAACTCTCTGATACAATAACTCACAGTGGTACTTCATTTAGAAATGAGAAATGGATAGAGCCGGAGTATATAATCTTAGAACCCTGAAAAAACATTAGATGCAGTTTATTCAATGCTTATTGCTTCTGTATGTCACCATACAATCGTTTTCCTTCTTTTTCCCCTACTTTTGACACAACAATTCAATGTGCTTGCATAGTTGCCAAAATATGTAGTACCCAAAATAACCATTTGAAGCATGAGAATAATTATGTAAAGAAGACAAACATGCATTTTACAGGCAATTTACAATGCGTGATCAAGAACCATGCGACTCCAACATTATATTAATCAGGTCCAGCTGAAAGCAATTGGACTACTGACGATGTGTTTTCCATCTGACCATTCCAGATGAGCAAAGCTGGTTGTGCCTGATGGCATTGAGCTAGCAGTGAATGTCACGGTATAACTCTTCTTCTCATTTAGATTACTGAAAGTCAGTGATTGTGGCTCAACCAATGTCCGCACTGCCTTTGTTTCTGAAGACACTGAAACCTTGTACACTGCTGGGTTGCCCACATTAGTCAAAGTCCTTGTGAACTTGACTATGGTTGGTGCTCTGCTGCCACCGTTTCTGCCGGAGGCTGTCTGCAGGGCTACAGCAATACTTGGATAAGGAAGATCTCCCGGGTTCTGAACATTATCAAATCCCATCTTACAGTTGATATCACGTTTTGAGAGAAGCTTGATCTGAATTGAAGTATAGTTTAAGGAGCAAAGGAAGCCCAAGTAATCATCAACTGTGGCATCATAGACAAGGCCTGGATCAAGAGCTGATACTGGGTTCACGTGCCCAGCCCCATAATCAAATGGTGTTGTCGACATTCCAGTTGCAGCGTCTTGAAGGGTTTTGCCATTTTTGTATGTGCTGTAAGCTGTGGTCATGAGTGCTGACCGGATGGCGGCAGGGCTCCATTCTGGGTGGGCTGCCTTCAGTAGTGCTGCTAATCCGCTTACATGTGGGCATGACATTGACGTTCCGGAGATTATATTGAAGCTCACATGCCGAGTGTCTTCCTCTAACCCAGTAGGCCCAACCTTACCGGTCCAACCGGCCAGGATATTAACTCCTGGCGCTATTAAATCGGGCTTGAGTATCTCTGGCGTGACTGGGTTTGGACCTCTGGAACTGAACGCTGCAATGACCGGCGATGGTTCGATACCCAAGTGGGTGCTCCCACCTGCAATTGTGGCCATTGGATTCAATTCCGAAGATATGTACTTCTTTATTGCATCACCAGTTGTTAGGCCCACAGCTGCTGTAGGTATGAGATGCGCATCGGCAACCAGCTCTTCTCCATAGTACTCGGTATTTGCTAGGATCATCCCTACTGCACCAGCATCTTTTACAACCAAACCCTTTTCAACCCTGGAAGTCAGACCTCGATCACAGACCACAATTTTACCAGCAACTTTCCCCGGAATCAAACTACCTGGTACGCACAGATCGCCGGTTGATGCGTTACTGACATTAGCAGCGTATACCAGTGGCACTAAGGAGTCAGATAACGGTTTTCCACTGTAGAGTGATACACCAGGGAAATTTTTTTCATTTCCAAGTCTAACATTTGCCGGAAAATCCCGGTCCAAAGTTCCAGCACCCACCGTAGTTATCCATGGAGCCACATTAGACAAGCTTCCAGAACTAGGCCCGCCGTTCCCAGCTGAGCATGACACAAAGATTCCGTGTGACATTGCCGCGAATGCTCCAATGGCGACTGTGTCTCTGAAGTATTCGCTTATTGAACCGCCTAGCGACAGTGAGAGTATATTTACACCATCTGCAACTGCCATATCCATTGCAGCAAGTATGTCACTGCTAAAACATCCACCAAGCCAACATGCTTTGTACACAGCCACTCTGGCATGTGTAGCCATCCCTCTGGCTATTCCCCCAGCATAACCAAAGAGACTTGCTCCAGCTACAGCTACCCCGGCTGCCGTAGTTGCAGTGTGTGTCCCATGGCCATCATCATCCCTCGGTGACTTTGATTCTACTGTCTCATCAATTGGTCCCGAAGTTGCTTCATACCCTTTGGAAAAAAACCTGGCCCCGATTAGTTTTCTGTTACAACTAGACGAGTTGAAATTCTTACCTGTCTCACAAACACCCTTCCAGCTCCTGGGAACTGGGCCAAGACCGGTGTCATGAAAACTTTGTATCTCCGGCCACGCACCGGTGTCCAACACGCCAATAATGACGTCGCTTACCAAGTTTGAATCAGGAAAGAGTGCTTCTGTCTCATCGAGTCCAAGAAACTTAGGTGACCTGGTCGTGTGAAGCTCGTATATCACTTCTTCTTGGACTGAAAGAGTCCCTGGCTGCTGTTCAAGTGACTTGGCTTCTATAGCCGTCAACCTTGTGGAGTAGCCATGAACAACGCTGTATGTGTAAAGCATGTCAGCAGAGTCTGATACCGACCTTAAAGACGAGGCATACCACTGCAAGTGATCATCAAAGCTCTCTGGCATGATGGATTTGTCCATATGAACAATATAAGTCTTCTGCAGCTGGTGGTTCTCTTCTGCAACCACGCTCGCACCATAGAAGGTCAGCAGTGTCACCATTGAAATGAGCCTGAGCTTACATATCTTCATCTTTCTGCTAGCCCCAAATCTGAGAAACAGAGCAAGTAAGTGAATTCTGTTTTTCTGTCTATGTTCTTGTTTGAAGAGAAGAGTGGGAGAGATGCTAATTTACATACAACCCCAAAGTGGTGGGGCTTGAGCTGAGGAAGATGTTATTGTCTCTCAGCTAATTAGGTTTCATTTGATAGCTGATAATGGGTCTAACGAGAACACTCATCTCGGCTAATATATAATATTCTAGTCTCCCTACGCAAAAATCTTCCAAATTAAGAATTTAACAACCATAGATGTTTATTCAAACTCGTCGAATTGATTCATTATCTTTTTCGTTGATGTGACTACAGACGTATGTGTGATACGTAACATGTCATGTGTATTGTTGATTGATTTTGAAAGACATGTCAAATTGCAATAACTATATCACAAGATCGAAGACTTACTAACAGCTTTTTTAAGTCCCAAGCTGAGGAGAGGAGGTAAGCAAATTGATTTTGGTTGGCAAGCGATACACGAGACCTTCATCCAACGACAAGGTGGTATTATTTTTGGGTTTTGACCACCAACGATGATTGAATTATCGTCCGGCATTTAATGTTAGTATGAGATTTGACCATTAACTGTTTTTTTTTTTTATTTTATTAATTTTTTTTAAAATAAATTTTGATTTTGTTTAAGCTTACAGCGTCATCGNTTGAATTATCGTCCGGCATTTAATGTTAGTATGAGATTTGACCATTAACTGTTTTTGTTTTTTTATTTTATTAATTTTTTTTAAAATAAATTTTGATTTTGTTTAAGCTTACAGCGTCATTGTTTTTTTTTAAATTATTTTGATTTTTTTTCTTATATTATGTTTAAGTATACGGTGTTACTGGTTTTTTTTTTAAAAAAATTATTTTGAATCTTTTTCTTGTATTATGTTTAAGCTTATAGTGTCATTGGTTTTTTTTTGAAAATACATCTAGAGCATCCATATATATCTCTTAATTTTCTTGTATGGTGTCACCAATTTATTGCATCAGATTCTTTATTTTNCTGGTTTTTTTTTTAAAAAAATTATTTTGAATCTTTTTCTTGTATTATGTTTAAGCGTATAGTGTCATTGGTTTTTTTTTGAAAATACATCTAGAGCATCCATATATATCTCTTACTTTTTTTGTATGGTGTCACCAATTTATTGCATCAGATTCTTTATTTTTTATTTATGTGGATTTTTTACATTATCTAGAATATTTTGGGTATGGATTGTCATACCATGTATTAGACCAAATATTATGCAAAAGTGTTACACATATAGAGTAATGGAATGAATGTTGTTAAGGGAAAAAATATATATTTGTCATATAAGATGTGATAGAATAAATAGTTGTTTGTGGGATCCAGTACAGTAGCTATTGAACTANGTATGGATTGTCATACCATGTATTAGACCAAATATTATGCAAAAGTGTTACACATACAGAGTAATGGAATGAATGTTGTTAAGGGAAAAAATATATATTTGTCATACAAGATGTGATAGAATAAATAGTTGTTTGTTTGTGGGATCCAGTATAGTAGCTATTGAACTAACAAACATGGGAGAGAATTAGAATACTTCCTATTACCTATACTAATTTTCATTGGTATTGAGAATATAATTAATACATTTCTCAACACCATATGTAGCAATCATCAAAACAAACATGCTCCTGGGTTATAACTGCGAGCATCTGATATTCCTTGTACCTAGAATGATGAGAACAGCAGACTATGTTCTTGAAAAAGAAAAATAATTGACAGGTATATGCACCATTTAAGAAGATTAGGATGCTAATGGCTGATGATATATGTTCAGTTAGTGAATTATATTTTGGAAAATATTACCCAATACAAATAAAATCTAAAAGGCGTAATCTAAATGTATATTATCTATTAAATGAGTGTTGGATGAGTGGAATTTACTAAAAATGTTTAAAAACATTGATGACACTCACTTATCGAAGTGATGATATACATTTAAGTTGTAATTTTTTAAATGTNTGAGAACAGCAGACTATGTTCTTGAAAAAGAAAAATAATTGACAGGTATATGCACCGTTTAAGAAGATTAGGATGCTAATGGCTGATGATATATGTTAAGTTAGTGAATTATATTTCGGAAAATATTACCCAATACAAATAAAATCTAAAAGGCGTAATCCAAATGTATATTATCTATTAAATGAGTGGAATTTACTAAAAATGTTAAAAAAAATTGATGACACTCACTTATCGAAGTGATGATATACATTTAAGTTGTAATTTTTTAAATGTTATTTAGGTATTGTTCGTTTCGGTGTGTGATATAATGTCATAAGTTAGGTTCTCCTCACAGCATCGGATGCGTATACCAGATTTTTTTCATTGGGCAAACGCAAAATTTTTAATCGGATAAATAAATTATAAAATTACAAAAGTGTTAAAGAAAGATAATCTGTACGTTTCTTCTTTTCGANAAGTTAGGTTCTCCTCACAGCATCGGATGCGTATACCAGATTTTTTTCATTGGGCAAACGCAAAATTTTTAATCGGATGAATAAATTATAAAATTACAATAAAGTGTTAAAGAAAGATAATCTGTACGTTTCTTCTTTTCCACTTCTGCTTTTTAGGTAAACACCCTTTATAGTGGATAACTGAAGATCAGGCCTGCACAATGGACTGCAGATACCTGCCCAATTTCCATTCCACTATGCAAAAGTTGTAATAAAAAAAAAAGGAGATAAATTGGTACTTTGTTTTCAGACAGTTAGAGCAATGACAATTGTTTATCCATTTAAACGATCTTTTCTAAGTCTCGATATAGTCACAACTTTTGCGTAGTTAGCATTGCTGTGCGACTACGCTTCCTGATCTTCCGGTTTCATAAGATGAAAGTTTTTAAAAGAGTTGGTCTATTTTNAGGCCTGCACAATGGACTGCAGATACCTGCCCAATTTCCATTCCACTATGCAAAAGGTGAAATAAAAAAATAAAAAAAAAGGAGATAAATTGGTACTTTGTTTTCAGACAGTTAGAGCAATGACAATTGTTTATCCATTTAAACGATCTTTTCTAGGTCTCGATATAGTCACGATTTTTGCGTAGTTAGCATTGCTGTGCGACTATGCTTCCTGATCTTCCGGTTTCATAAGATGAAAGTTTTTAAAAGAGTTGGTCTATTTTTTTTTATTTTACATTAGGATAAGCTAAAAAGAAGGGGAAAGAATATTAGATANTATAAAGACTGATGATACTAAAAGAAAACGTAAGTTCGGATGATAAACAAGTCAAGTCAACAGTTTAAATAGTGGATACGTCAAACGGATCATCATGTATCAGACCGACTTAGAATGAGTTTAAACTAGCAATGAGGTTATAAAAGTCAACTATTAACGAGGAAACTAACAGAAAGATGACTTTCACCCGCAAATCCTACCTTAGGCAAATGGTCGATCACTTCCAAAAAGTCACTGCATATACTTTGAAGAAAAAGTCTTTGATGGCCAAAATATTCCCTAAATGTTCTCTAACATTTATGTTATAAAAGCAATGATTACCCATGCATGAAAGGTAAACATATACACTGCCCTAGGTAGTAGAACCAATTGTATTCATCTCCTACCTCAAGCAATGCACAACCTTGCTCTATTACATTGAGCTAACATTGCTCTTCAGCAAAACAAACCACTTAAACTTAGACATTTTTATCGTTTTATTCTCTCATTTACCACTCACTTAGCACTCCGTTCACCTCAAACTTCCCTGTCAATAACACCATCAAAGTCGAGTTTGGAACTTTATTAGGCTATGCAGTCTTTCCATCTGATGATAGGTTTTGTATATAATTTGAAAGTTGGGGCCACTTAATGTACAAATAATTATAGTTGAGAATACAATATATAATTTTGCTGGGGAAGTGACCCTTAAGCTAAATATTTATCTCATGCAATTATCATCACCACTGAAAAAAAGGAGAACAATGTTGATACATGAAAAAGACTCCTTGATTAAACAAAAAGATCAATTGATATGTCTAAGTAAAGGGACTACTGATTTTGAGTTTCTCCCACTTTCTCNAAGACTCCTTGATTAAACAAAAAGATCAATTGATATGTCTAAGTAAAGGGACTACAGATTATGAGTTTCTCCCACTTTCTCATCCCCACCCCCTAATAATTGCTAATAAGCAGAGTTGCTTTATTTTCTCCAATGTGATTTAAGTGCAGTATTTGTGGATTTGTATGATTAAAGAGTGAGATTCTCTTCGATACATTTTTTTTTTTATTTTTTCTTGTCAAATATCTATCATGTGTTTAAGTAGGACCTATTGTTTGTATATAAAGTGAGTTTGTCGCTCATTAATAATAGATGATACGTCAAGAAAAACATTAAAGAAAAAGTATATTCGAAGGGATCTAAATTCGATAACTAATTAAAATTCACTTATTACTTACCATAAGCTTAATTTTATTTTTTTTTGGTTCAACGATCGGGGGTGTTTATTTCAGTTTACGCGCACCTCGACTAATTCACTCTCTAATCTGCCAACAAAAAAAAAATCTCCTCTCCAATCCAATCAAAGACAATTCACGCTGAAATTAGAAAATTCATGAAACCCAAGAGATTGGTCAATTATTAGTTAGAGGTTGAGTGATCAACCGACGGATCCTATGTGAAAACAACGGGAAAAAAGGTAATACAAAACACTCCAACTGGCTCATGTTTCCGCCACTTGGAGTGACTCCCTTTTGCATCATGGTTTAGTGCAATTGCTTTTCAAACTTTCCCGATGCTTTTCAAGAAGAAATGGTTGTAGGGTATTCTTTAAAGCGGTATCCAAACACAATTCTCGTTTGTTTATTGTGAAGTTTGATATAAATAAATAATAAACAATTTTAGACACTCACGACATGTAACGTAGACATGTAAGCAATCATTATGGCTCTTGGTGTACCCTCTTTGATCGTGGTGTACAACATGCACGTGCGCATCTTCTTTTCACCTCTTTTACTACAATAAGTTACACAGTACAGACGTAGCCTATGCCCTTTATAATCTATAGAAAAGTGGTGAAAATGATGAACAATTTTGCTTGCTTTCTCTAATGTATGGTTTTATAAAGTTTTCCTTCATTTACCCAATTTGTCTTTCGGCGTGAACGAACATATCACTCTTTATAGAGCACAATGATAAAATATCATTCATGTAATCGACTTTAAATAGTTGAGATAATATTTTTTTAAGTTACGTTGACTTGAATTCTATTGAGATGATTAGTTGGCTTTAATAGTATGTATGGTATAATGGAAAAATGGGTTGAAGGAAAATGAAAGAGGAAAAATAGAAGGGAAGGAAAATGTTTCCATTGTTTGGTACCAAAGGAAAGTATGAGAGAGTGAAAAGTGGCAGGGGATCTTTATCCTTCCAGCCTACCAAATATTTTCAGTCCAAATTTAGGAGAAAGTGGAGGGAAAAAGTGAAAGTAAGGCAATAAGTACTAAAAAAATATATTTAAGGGTAGAATCGTAAATTGGACATATATGTTTTTCCTTTCCTTTCATTTTTTATTCAATACCAAACAATAGAAAATATATCATTATTACTTTTCATCTCTCTTTACTAAACAAAAAAGAAAAAAAATAATTTTCTTTCTTTCAAGGATAGAAACCTTATTCTTTCCACTTTTCATTATTTCCTTCTTTTCATCCTTCGTACCAAACGGACAATAAAAATTCAAAATAGTTATGCTAGTATGTGTATCAAATATTACAAAGATATCAACCCGTCAAGATAGTTTATAAGGCATGATTTTCGTTGTGAAGTCTTGTTTTTGACGTATTGATTTGACTTATTATTTTCGTTTATATAACACAATGGCTGAAACTACACCACCTAATTGCTACAATATTGATGATGATAATAGAAAGTCAGTATAACAATAATTGCATAGGCTTGAGCCCCTGCCCTACAAACTAATATATGAAAACAACATAATCTTTGGACCATGGCATGTGCAAGTTGCATCATTAATTTCCATGGCATGCTATCAGTTACAGTTACCATCGGTACCAGTTGGCAAACAGGAGGAAGAAAGAGATTGCGGTTGGCTATGATCTTCAAACTCTTGGCAATTCCTCAGCCTTATGAAGAGGAAGAAGGAAGAAGGAAGAAGGGGGGGGGGGGGGGGGGNGGGGGGGGACTTTTAAGTAGTGACAATTTTATTCAATCCAATACTAATTCATATATCATTATTGAGTTAGTTCTATTTTTAAGTCTTGGAAACAAAATTTTGGAATGATTCGGTGGCTGAGTCTAACATTTAATAACTCAAATGTCTTAGATTTAATATCTTTTCACATCCCCTAAAAATTAGTTACCCTTATTCATCATAAATATGTTTTAACTCAACTCAAGTTAAGTCACAATGATAGTCGTTAAACTCAAGAGAATAGTCGGTACAAACTTAGACACTCTATAACAAAAAAAAAATCTTATAAATGAGTTCATGTTAATTTATATATTAGACAAGTTTAATGGATTATTGTTTACAATTTAAACCTATTAAAACTAAACTCTTATTCATTAATTGGGTATCGGTTTTGAGTTGGGTTGACGAGAATTTTAAAAAATGTCCATCCTACTCAGCCCTCTTGTATAGTTGTTTTTTTTTTTATTCAATGGTCAAAGATGTTCGAATCAACTTATGCGTACTTAAGGCCAGCTTAACAGTGTTATCAAAAAAGCTTAGGTTTTTGGCCCTATTTTTAAAGAAAGTCTCAAATTTTTAGATATCATAAATAGTTCATATAAAAAAATTAAATCTATAAATATTTTAAACCCTACAAAAATGCCTTATAAAAACATAATTCCAATAAAAAAAAATGAATGTCCCATTTCAAGGAAGATCCTATTATCTATAAGTGTGCAGTAATANTTCCAATAAAAAAAAATGAATGTCTCATTTCAAGGAAGATCCTATTATCTATAAGTGTGCAGTAATAGTTCAAACAAAAAATTTAAATTCACGCCCAGACAAAAGATTTCAACCTAAGTAAATTGAGCCTATTAATTCAACCTTGAAATTAAAAGGCCCTAAAATATATCTTTTTTAAATAAAGAAAAAACTTAATCGTAAAACTAAAACTACTAGAAAATTTAGTTTTAACACCTAAAAAATTTAAGTTTAAACTTACCGTCATAATTTTTTAATTATTTTTTTTCTTTCTTACCATTAAATTCAAATATGGTAACTTGAATATAAAATTTTAATTAATATTTTAGTATTTAAAAAATAAATTTATTATTAATATTAAAAATATCTTAAATCATTTTTATGCTAACATTAATTAATTCTTTTTTCAATCTAATCGAAGAGAGGTGTAATTAAACTACCATCCTGTATAGTTGTGTGCAAACGGCTCAAATTGAAAATATCGGTGGACAGCCTACGAAATGAATTGACAACCCACCACCAACATTTCACGTCTCAATTAAAACTTACATTTTTTTTTTTTTGATAAATAAAAAAAGAGTGGAGACAAGAAAAAGTGCCCGGTGACCACTCCAATAGACCTTCACCGGTAGGATCATAAGGCCCTGATCGCACCTGAAACACCTCTCGGGACCAAATTTAATTAGGTTAGTATAGCGGTTAATTATCAAGTCACAATGAAGACTCTAAGATTCAAATTCCTAACCTCAAAGTGAAGAGTAAGACCGATACCACTAGACCGGTATCCCATCATTCGAATCAATTCAAATGGCATGTTACTATCTTGTCTAATCTCATAAAAGATTTGTGAGGTTTGTAAGCCCTGATGAATCTTTTAAGTTCAATCGGCCAGTCAATATAAATCACTCACATGAAAAGATTCGAAATTTGATTTTTTGCCACAGATCTATGATTTATTATTAATGGTTAATTACAAAATACTCTTTACAGCTTTGAATAATTTACAACCGACTGTTTCAGTTTTAATTTAAACAAATGATTTTTTTTAAGTTTGAATATTTTATAATTAATTCTAATAATTATTTTTAAACAATAAAAATTAACAAAAATTAAATATGTCAAATTCACGTTACATCTAATTTGTTAAAAAGAGATAATTACTTTTTTTTTTCTATACCAAGTATTCATACTTTCTCTTTTACCTTTACTCTATTCCATCCTCCATTACTTGCAGATGGTTTGCTCTCAATTCCTTTCTCTTTTCCATAAAAATTATCTTTTTCCTTTGATAAGACGGATGCGAAGATTTTCTTATTTTTTAGCATTGATTTTTATATTTTTTTTGGACAAAATTGGTTTCTCTACAAAAAATATAAAAAATAATATACAATATAGAAAATATAATAGTTCTTTCAAGTGTTCAATTTGCACTTTGACTATTGAGTTATACAAGTTAAGTTGAAATTCAAGTTCAATTATGATTGAATTCGGGTTCAAAATTATAACCTAAATAATACTCAAAATTTTAATTAGATAGAGAATTTTTGCCCCAAAGTTCGTATAAAAGAATTCTTGTTCTTAATAAAAAATATTTTAAATTGGGCTCGAATTGGGTTTGAATTGATTCAATGTCATAAATTCAAAAAAATTCATAGTGGGGTGGGGATGAATCTACGTGATTGAAAAAGAAAAATGAATTTTATTCGAATCTTGGTGACATGATAGAAGGAAGGAANGGTTAATTACAAAATACTCTTTACAGCTTTGAATAATTTACAACCGACTGTTTCAGTTTTAATTTAAACAAATGATTTTTTTTAAGTTTGAATATTTTATAATTAATTCTAATAATTATTTTTAAACAATAAAAATTAACAAAAATTAAATATGTCAAATTCACGTTACATCTAATTTGTTAAAAAGAGATAATTACTTTTTTTTTTCTATACCAAGTATTCATACTTTCTCTTTTACCTTTACTCTATTCCATCCTCCATTACTTGCAGATGGTTTGCTCTCAATTCCTTTCTCTTTTCCATAAAAATTATCTTTTTCCTTTGATAAGACGGATGCGAAGATTTTCTTATTTTTTAGCATTGATTTTTATATTTTTTTTGGACAAAATTGGTTTCTCTACAAAAAATATAAAAAATAATATACAATATAGAAAATATAATAGTTCTTTCAAGTGTTCAATTTGCACTTTGACTATTGAGTTATACAAGTTAAGTTGAAATTCAAGTTCAATTATGATTGAATTCGGGTTCAAAATTATAACCTAAATAATACTCAAAATTTTAATTAGATAGAGAATTTTTGCCCCAAAGTTCGTATAAAAGAATTCTTGTTCTTAATAAAAAATATTTTAAATTGGGCTCGAATTGGGTTTGAATTGATTCAATGTCATAAATTCAAAAAAATTCATAGTGGGGTGGGGATGAATCTACGTGATTGAAAAAGAAAAATGAATTTTATTCGAATCTTGGTGACATGATAGAAGGAAGGAACATGGTTTTAAATTATTGGAAGAAAGTCATTAGAAGTTGTTACTGATTTGATGGCCGCTGTCCTTCAATATTAGTATAAGTAATTCTCTCCAGCTTTTCGGATTAGAATTGACTACCAACAACTCCATAATGTCTGTCGTTGGAAATTAGAGGCCACTCTCAATTATTGAAAGCATTTGGACCCCATACCAACCATAACCCAACGTACGATAATAAATACGAATTATATATTTAAATTTTAAATTTTAATAATTTTTTAAATTAAATTATAACAAACTTATTCTTCATAAATTTTAAATTTTGATATAGACGACTTGTATTTGATCCGACTGAAAAAAAAAATTAATTAAAAAATACATAAATTGACTTAAATATTTCTAACCGTTAAAATAAAAAAAAGCACGTGGACCTCTCTACATACATAGCAAGCTCAAAGAAACGCGTAAAAGCCTCCCCCCCTATTTGATGCCACCACCCCCACTTTTACTGAAATACATTGTTTTATAATATGAATTGTATATGGTTCATCTAGTCAGCCATCTCTCTATTCATTGATGTATCCAAACACAAAGTTCATTTCCATCCATTGAATTCTGATCCTTGGTAAGATAGAGAGGCATCAGTTTATTCAAAGGGTTGCTTTCCATTGAAACTACTTTGTCAATTTGTCTTCTCCATGAATGGTGCAAAATGTATACATGTTGATTGATTGCAATGCATGCTTCAGATTTTCTGAGTTCGAGTTTTTTAGTCACATAAACATTATATTTCACTAATGCGCATGATTTATGAGTTTATAAGACACGTTCTTAAGGGTGATTCCGACACCCCAAAAATCTAAATTTTTTTTTTGGAGGGGGGGTGAATTTTTTTTTTTTTTTCAAAAATTAACTGTATATATTTTTATAAATTTTTTTAGTATATTTGAATTTGTCCAACCTATATTATTTTTTTGTCATATTAATTGAAATAAATATCTAAATGACTATAAACTTTTGGACATGTTTTAAATACGTAACGGAGATGTTCTTTGGACATATTGAGGTTATTTATAATTTTCAGCAGAAACTATGAAGTTATTTTGATATTTTATAAAAATTAGGATCATTATATAATAAAATAATTGGTCATTTTATAAGTCTATAAAAGAATTAAGAGTCACAACTTAAAATTATAAAATCATTTGGGTTTAAACAAAAATCAAATATGAATATGTTTAATTGACAAAATTATTATAATTAGACCAAAATGAACGATCGAGAGAAAAGTGATTAGCGAGTGTGTGACTCTCAATTATTGTGCGCGACGCTATGGCAACTATTCTATTCTCTGAGGAGACAGGACTTGCCTTTATTTGAGGTATAGATAGTCAATGACAATGCTACAAAACTCAGTTTTTGCTTGTAGAAACTTTATATAACAGTTTTTCATCTTTTTATGTTTAGTGAATTTTTTAAGTATCAAATAAATAGATAATGAGCATATCATCTTAATATCGATTAGAAGAAGAAAATTAAGTGTCCACCCCGAGAAGATTTTCTGGCTTATTTTTTTCACCCTTAAGTATGGTTACTTGCAGTGTTATTAAACCCAACCTGGACCAGCGGGTTGGCCTGGAAAACTAGGGCGGTTAAATGATACTGGACCCTAGTTGAAGGTTGTGTTTAGTAACGAAACACTCTATTCAAATACCAAACTTTTGGGCCTTGCTCTTAAGTAACATAAACCAGCACTCAAGTCCCTCTGCAGATCACAAAACAGGGGGGGGAGAGTGTAGTGGGGGTTTACCCAAAAATTATGTCCAACTTTCAATGTCATTTAACTAATCTTTTTTTTTTCAACGGGTAAGGATGTTTGGATTATTTTACGTACACCTCGACTAATCTTCTCTCCGATCTAATTAAAGATAAGTCATCCACGCCATTACCACTTGAACTATCATTTGTGTTTTTTTAACGGATCTTTGCTGTGCTAATAATGGTAACATTATAGGATGGTTACCGAAAACAGAGAGAATCAAAATTTATCAATGCCATAGTTGTTAAGATCAACTGCCACATATTATGGGTCCGAGTCTGGGAATGTATATTCCTAAAATAAGGTAACGATGCCCACTTACTTCTCTCAAACCAAGCGGGAAGCCTTGTTCTTTAGATACTAGCTTTACAACTGTTAAAATCAGCCATACTTAGAGGATTGGAAGGGCCTTACAAAACAAAAATGTCAAAGGGTTTTGATGGCAAGCTATATGGACTAATGCTTCGTAAGCTATTTTGATGTATAGTATCTATTTGCAAGTTATATATGNTGTTAAAATCAGCCATACTTAGAGGATTGGAAGGGCCTTACAAAACAAAAATGTCAAAGGGTTTTGATGGCAAGCTATATGGACTAATGCTTCGTAAGCTATTTTGATGTATAGTATCTATTTGCAAGTTATATATGTACTAATGCTAGTAAGATATAGAATCTGTTTGTGAAAAAGTATTTCCAGGCTCCAATCTACAATTGTTTTCTGCTCCTGCTTACTGCTCATCGTTTTCTGCTATATTCTCTAAAGCAAACTGAGATCAAATTTCACTCCAGCAAGAAGCTCTCAGTGATCAATGAGTTGCTCACATAGCACACGAACTTCACACCCCTCGTTTCATGCTTACTGTCCTCATTACCAGAACCAGCTCACACACATCATCTCATCATGCAAACTCTCTGCACCACCCACCACACAATCTGTTCCCACAGCCTCCATGAGCCATTACGCTATATCTAGAGGACCACCACCACCATCCAAAAGTATCTCCGTGCCCACTTAGCCCTGCTCCATTAAGGCGCTGACCTTTTTCCTCTAGAACTGAGATTTTTTAGCCTTTCCATTATAGGTCATAGTGATGGGGGCAGAGGACAGCAAGAAATAAGGTGGTGAGCACTAACCTTCAATTTGCCTGCTTTGGTTTCTTTTACATTCTCTGTATTTGTTTATTAGTTTATTTCCTTTCGGAGTTCGCTATAAAGAAGCGTTCTGGTTCTTTGAAGGGTGCAACGGTAGCACACTGAGGGTAGGATCATGGGAAAACATAACACCGTTTCCTGGAATCTCATTTTCTTGGCATTGGTGTGTTTAGGATTCTATGGTTATGTAGCTGTTGAAGCTACCAGAGAAGGGAGGTTTCTAAGTTACGAGAGTTCTGATACGGACAGTGGGTACCAAAATAAGTACGGTGAAGAGGCTGCCTATGGAGGGTTAACAGCTGGTGGTTTTGGGGGAGGTATTGGTGGTGGCAGTGGTTCCGGAGGTGGAGTGGGAGGTGGTGGGAGTGGATTTGGTTCTGGTGGTGGTAATGGTGGTGGATTTGGAAGTGGTGGCAGTGGTATAGGTGGAGGTGGCGGTGGTGGTGGTGGCTCAGGAGGGGGTGGGGGATTGGGACAAGGTGGTGCTTATGGTGGCTTCAGAGGGGGTGGGGGCTCGGGACAAGGTGGTGGGTATGGTTCAGGCGGAGGTAATGGTGGTGGGCTTGGTGGTGGTTATGGGTCAGGTGGTGGAGGAGGGAGTGGTGGTGGTGGAGGGAGTGGCGGTGGTGGTTATGGATCAGGTGGTGGAGGAGGTGGTGAAGGAAAAGGCTCAGGCTCAGGGTATGGTAGTGGCAGCGGTGGTTTTGGTGGGGGCGGTGGAGGGTCAGGTGGTGGGGGTGGTGGGGGATACGGTAATTATGGGGGCTCTGGATCTGGCTCTGGTGAGGGATATGGTTCTGGTGGGGGCTATGGAGGAAGATCCCAAGTTGCTCCAGGAAAGAACTGGTGATTATCTAATATAACTAGTTTCTACTACTGCATTGGTGCTGAGTATTACTAAGGTATAGAATAAGGATGTTTCTCCAATTATTGATGTTTTATTTCCATTGATAACGGTTATTAGGTCCAACCTTTCCAAGTAATAGCAAGAACTGTTATCTCATCCATGTTTTCGCACTTTTTAATAAAATCCTAGTATGCATGACAACCTATTTATCTACTCTGTGGATATCTTAAGACATTCCTTCCTAGAAATACATGATAGAAGCAGAAAACCAATATGCAAGGGCAACATTATTTACCTTACTGCAATACCATCATCATCAAGGCATACAAATACTTCATGTATACATATGTGCACAGCATAGTCATAAAATGAGATATCAAGTACCCTTATGGACAAATAAATGATAGTTTAACAGCACAAGACCTTCATTTTTTGAAGCACACTCCTACACTTGGCAGCAGGAATTAGCCTTGTCTCAAGTTGGGCTAACACAGAAGAATGGCAGTAGTGGTTGGGGAAGAAATCATATATCATTCTTCATCCTGAAATACAATATCAACCCAAGTTATGTAATGTTCATACAACTGGTTTGATTAAACATCTAGACATGGTATACCAAGACAAACCAGAAGAACGTGGGTGATTAAAATAGTGGAAACCCTTATAATTTTCAGGTGACAAAGTCCAATATTTAGTACATACTAGCCCTAAGTAGCACTTGCATAGTTTTTTTTTTCTACTTTATAACTCACACATACTTCTACCGAAAATACAAATACGTTTAGCAGTCATAACATTAACCCTACTACAATTCACTCAACAGTTTGCACAGGTACCCTTCTGGGAGGTGAACTTTTAATTGAAAATTATGCAGATGAAAAATTGGTAATTAGTATCAAGCCTTTTTTTAAGATGAGGGTGCTCGAACCTTTAGAACATCAAACTAGTCCCCCAGCACCAACCATCCACCACTTAGGATAGTATCACTCCTATTGTAGCAAAGCATTAGCCAAAAGTGAGACCAATAGATAAAGTGTATAGATCAACCCAGAATGCAAGTAAGCAATGTAACCCGCGACCATCCAACTGAAATTGAGAGTAGGTACCCCAGTTGGAATATTTCTGTAGATGAAATATTTCCTAGTGCCATCACTTCCATCATTGACTTAATAACAAGCATGACACTGGGACATATGAAAATTCAGACTTATTGGATTAAGTCATGATGCAGTGGGGACAACATTCGTAATTGATGTGGTGACCTAGATGTTCATTGAACAATATTTTGTCCAGTCAGTTTCCAACCAAACCACCAAAAAGAATTGCAAGTTGAACTGACTCTTGGGTCAAAGTTTTATGTCTTGTTTTAAGAATATTGTCACAATAAGAACACGGAATAGGGAATACATCATCTACTTCTCAAATAAACCGCCAGACTATTATTCATTCATTGTATTAGCTCACCCTATCTGTTGAATGCTCCACCATAATCGAAAATTTTGGGCATAAAAGTCTCTCCAAGAAAACCAGCTCTCATGAATGGGAAGGATGTATCTCATTCCCATTCATGCAAAATGATGATGTTAACTCGACCTTTCGATCTTGACTGAATTTGGCAAAATAAACTACTTCAAAAAGTGAGTGGAATAAACACCCATAATACCCAATAAGTGTGGAGTTGAGTCCAGGTACTGGGCAGCACAGAGCATGATTCATGAATATGGATTTGTTTTGTTTCATGCTGGGAAATAAGCTGATGATATTTTACCAAAATTGTTTTCGTAATCTATGCCTAAAGACAAACAAGGAACCTAAACTCAAGAGCCAAGGAAAGAAGAAACAGATCTGCAATCATACCTTGTTTGCGGAGTTTGAGCCCCCAGTCAGTTCACCTCCATCAATACCAACCTTCACTTCCACTTCTCTGTAGGGAAAGTAGTAGCAAGAAAGCAAAGAAAAATGTAGATACCAAAGGAAAAGGAAAAGGGAAAGATAAAAGAAATAAAATGAAAGAAATAAATCATGGCCTACATTTCATTAGTTTCTGGCTGTATGTCTAAAAATGCACTTCTGTTGGGATCTGGACCACTAGGCATGCCAGATTCTGAAGAGTAAGGTTTACCAGGATCGGCTTTTATCCATCCAGGAACTGTATCTGAAAGAATGCTGATATACTTCTCCATAGCCACTTCTGGACTCATGTTCCCCAGCCCTTGCCACGCATTCCTTGCACAACGTAAGCAGTGCTCTCCATCACTCACACATAGCATCTGTCAACCCTGTTATATAACTAGCAATCAAACTAGACCCTGATATTTGCTCAAGGGTATACCTTAGGTGCTCTTTTCATTAAGTTCAATGGTCGAAGTCCCTCAAATTTTTGTTGTGAATATCGTGTATAATTAATCATAGTGCCCACTAATTTTACCACGAAACATCCGCATAATATTACATCAATGCATAGTTTTCTGAATTGGTGATTTAGCAGGACTAAAAAACTAGACTCCAAGGGGAGGTGGAGAAATTATAATAGCCAGCATGATGATAGAAAATTTGAAGGCCACAAGCATCGCCACAATCTGGCAAATGAAGAATGCAAGGGCATTATGAAAATAACCCTGTTCTGGTGGACCTCATTACAAGTAAACACAATGAAAAGCAAACAACCCATGCATCCACATTTTCACTTGACTTGCCAGTATTCTTTCGCAGTAGGATATTAATGTTACTAGTTTCCCTTCACAATTTTGATATTCAGTTATTTCATTGCTTGTATTTGTATACCATGCTTTTGCAAATGTGCTTCCAAATCCTTGTACAGACAATTAGCATTAAATTTAGCTTAATGTGTTGTCTACCATACTTTATTGGTTTTTTAGCACAGCAAAATCCATTTCCTGCATTATATCACATAAACTTTATCCATCTGTAGTTTTTCTCTTTTAGTTACCCGCCTTCTGCATTTTATTTGTGCACTCTTGGTGGTATAGACTACGAAACATGCATGTATAGAAAAAAACCAATGCATCAAAAAACAGAGAAGTGCACAGGAAAGTTTAATACCATTTGACGCGGGCAGAGACTTTCAGCGCCATGGGTTGAGGCTCATGACAAGGCCCTTCCATTGCAACCTTGTGAAGTCCATACAACTGCATTTGCACATCACTCCGCAGATTCGCTAACCAATCATCATTGTTACTAACATATTTTGCAGCAGCGGCAAAAAACTGCTCCAACTCACTCCTTTCAATCCCCTCCCAATCATCATCCTCTTCAATCCCCAACCCCTCCCTCTCTTCAACTCCACTCCTTTGATTCTCTCCAGCCTCCACGATTTGAGCCTTTTCACTTTGATCAACAACAACAACATCACTCCCCGATTCCACATTTATCTCATTGTCCCGCTTTGCACACTCAATGTTTTTCTCTTCAACAATCAAATTATCAGAACCAGTGGCCAATATAATTTCTTCCTTAACACTATAATCGAATTGATCAGCCGCAGCCTCAATAGTACACTCGCTCTTTTCTTCAAGAGCCAATTCATCCAATCCACTTCTAATATTTTCTTCCTTAGCTCTACTCTCAAGTCCACCGACAATGTCCACTCCAAAACCCTCCACATCAGACCGTCCCTCAAATGGCTTCTCCGAAAATCCAATCCCTTGCGAAACTTCTCCAGAATCCTCCTCCTCGTTACCTTCAATTCTAACAGCAGCACTAGTATCACATACCTCCTCCGATTCACAACATATCTCACCAAATTCCCTACCGTGGGACTTTACTTCCACATTTTCAGCCGATATTTTGCTTTTGAATTCATCAATTTGAGTAACAATTCCTTCAACAAACTGCACTCTCTCTTTGCTTTTCGTACCGCCAACTCTTAATCCACTGGTCAACTTCACCTCCTCTGCAACTATTTCACTATCAACAACGAATTCACTTGACTTCAACGGCAAATCGCGCTCAACAACATCACCTGCCATCGCAATCGAGACGAGTTTCGCGACAACAAAAGAAAAGATGATCGCCACAAAGGCGGTCATGAACAGCTCTTGAACGAGCTCCATAATCTTCCACCTGTAATGCGATGTTGAAGAGAGATGAGAAGAGAGAAGAAGCTAAAAGGTTTGAAATCGTCTAAGAATGAAGAATTGAATAGATAAATATGTGAGAACAGTGATGCTAAGAATAAAATCTATCATCTAATTGGCGTGTTAAAAGGATATGTGCAGAGAAGAGCGAAGCATATTCTCTTTTCTTTCTTTCCTTTTTCTATTGGTTTATTTATTGAGCTTTTGCCTTTGCATTTGCCTTGTGGTTCTTTTCTAATGTTTTTCGGTGGTGGGTCCCAACTTTCTTGGTAACGTTGGTTCATTGGTTAATCCGTGACGAAAAGCGCACGGGCGTCCTATTGAAGTCAGACAGGAGCAGATCCTCTGCTCCTCGGCTACACCCATTGTTTGTGCTCCCCTTGTGCCTATTGGGAGCATGTCATGTACCCTAAAGTTTGAACCAAGTTAGAGAATTGCATAGATGAGGACCTCATGGAATGAAGGAGCCGGAGACGACGAGTCCGGATATTGTGGTGTTCTTTAAAGGGTGGGCTGAAGTTACACGTATACTTAATTCTCATCATGACAGTTGTCAAAGATGATTATTTCTTCACTTGCCCCTTCAAGGCGCGTTTAACACGATTAACTAACAGCTTACTTTTAATGCAAGTCATGATTATGCGCCTTCATATCAGAGTCATAGAGGTTGAGTACATGTTCCCACGTGGTTCATAACAAGAAAAGACAAGCCCCACTCTTTCAAACTTGGACCAAAACAAATCGTTGATTTTTCTTTTTATATTTTTATCACTATTTTAATAATTGATTTTATCATTTCTATAGAATTTGTAATTAATTTTAATATTTTTATAATTAATCATAAAAATAATAATTATAATAATAATAAAAATATTCACAAAAATTATAAATAACAGTAGAATACCAATTTTTTTAATTTTTTTTTGATACCATGATCTGCTACTCTTATTAGAAAAAGTTTTAAGTTTGATTATTTTTATTTTTTTAATCAATTTGCTTGATCTACATGATTTATTAGTAATTCTTTTCGATTACTTTTGTTTTGCTATATAGACGAGCTCATCTAAATTGAGTTAATGATTGGCGAAAGCATACATTATCATTTATGGCACTAGGCCTTTCTACATGTGACTTGTCCCGCCTACCTTCCGTTCTCAAGAAAAAGGCCACATTTAAGGGAAGCAAACCTCCTTTCTTTTTGCATGGAAATTATGATAAATAATTTTTTGGGCTATTAATATTGACGAGGTTAGCAATTGACTTAAAAGACCATTATTTTATTATTTATTAATGTCAGTGAGATATAATTTAGTGATATAATTTTGAGGCTTAATTTATTATAATCATTAAATTAATACTCATTTCGTTCCTAAATATATGTCGTTTTATATAAATTTTTTTGTTCTATAATATCTGTCGTTTAATGAAACTAAAGTATAATTAATTTTTTTTTTCAAATTTACCCTTAACTTTTTAATGCATTAGATTAGGTAGAGGTTAAGTGTTTTTCATATTCTTTTTCTTCCCAATACGTATTGAATAAGGGTATTTTAGTCTTGTGCAATTTTTTTTTACTCATATTAGAGTTATTTAATAACTTCCTTAATTCCTATGCAAAAACCTTAAACGATAAATATTTAAGAATGAAGAGAGTAGTATTGGGACTCGATGATAATTTAATATTATGACTCTAATGAATATAATCGTTAAAATTTTAAATTATCTTAAATTGTGTCCTACTAACATTACTCTTTAATATTAAAGTTTCATGTTACAAATTTAAATCTCATCGTATCTTTTTTCATACTGTAATAGTGTCTAATAAAAAAAACCCACTAAGTAGCAATTATTTCTACATCATATTTGGATTATAGCATTGCAAAATTCAATTTTAGAGATCAATTTATAAATTTTTAAGGTGTTTAAGATTGATTTCTAAAAATTTATAATTGACTTCAAAAGGGAGTAACTTGAGGCAAAGGTGCTTTTTCTTTTCTTTTTTTTTTTTGTATTAATCATAGGGTTACTTATTGCAAAGAGGCCCCACAAGTAAGAAAAACAAGGGAATATTGGGACAGAGAGCAAAAGCTGGATATGATCGCTATCAAGTCTCGAGGCTGGTAGCTGACTCATAGTCCTTTCTCTTGGGTATTGGTTTGAATGTTTTTTTTTTTTTTTTTCGGGTCGTTTGGCTTGAATGCCCGGGACAGATTGTATTATATATATATATATATACTAGTTATTATATATGTTTGAAGTTACGAAATAATAAAAAATAAAAAATATATTTATATTCATATTTAAAATTAAATCACAAATATAGATAAATGATAAATGAATTTAAACATCGGTTATAATGAGGTAAGAGGTGGTCAGCGACAATGGTGGTAGTAAGAGATAGTAATGGTTGTGGTGGGTGGTAATGACTATGGTGGCGGTGACAACGGCGATGATAGTGGTGGCAGCGATGGTAGTAGTGGTGGTGGTGGTGGCGACGATGGTAGTAATGGTGGTGACGACGGTGGTGGTGGTGGTGGTGGCGGCAGCGAGGGTGGGGATAGTAGTGAGGCGGTTTCAAACACTATTTTTTTTTTAAGTATTTATGAAAAATAATTTCTAAAAGTAATTTTAAAAAATCACTCTAAACACACCCCTTAGGGGTTTATTTTTCTTATTAAATTTAGGGTGTTAATATTAACTGTTAGATTAACTTTAAAGTAAAATTTAAAACGATATCAACTGCAAATAGTAAAAGTCATTTTGTTTATCTTTTAAGATTTGAATTGTAAGCTACTTTATCTTTATTCAAATATCAAAAGATAAACAAAATGACTTTTGCTATTCTTAGTTTAGAGCGTTTTAAATTTTACTTTAAAGTTAATCTAATAGCTAATATTAACACTATAAATTTAATAGAAAAAATAAGTTGTTAAGGGTGTTTGAAGTGACTTTTTAAAAGTATTTTTAAAAATTATTTTTCATAAATACTTAAAAAAAAATAATTTTTGAAACCGCCTCACCACTACACTCACCACTGTCGCCACCACCACCACCGTCGTCGTTGTCATCACCCCCGCCACCACTATGGTTATTGTTATCCACCACAATCATCACAGTCTCCTACCACCGTTACTACCGCTCACCACTTCTTATCCCCATTACAAATCGTGCTTAAATTCTTTTATCTTTTTTCTATATTTGTAATTTGATTTTAGATATGAATACAAATATATTTATTGTATACTATTTTTTTTATTACTCTGTACTTTCAATCACAGACAATAACTAGTATATATATAGTACTGTTATTGATATCTAATTTATTAGTAATTAGATTGATAAATAAAATTATTCTTTCTTTTTATGCATGCATACTCTTTCTTTTTACGCATATTGTTTTAAAATACGAAAATTTTGAGAAAGAGACGTTGCACAATTCAACATGTAGGATTGAGTTGGCAGAGGTCTTGAACAATTAAACAATTATGAAAAAAGATTTCAAAAAGTATGGAGACGTATTAGAACGCGACGTCGTGATACCATTAGTTATAAACGATTGAAGACATGATGATAGCCATCGTAAAGAGAGGCCCTGAGAACAAGGTAAAGTGGCCAAAAAAATTGGTTCTAACAATTACAAATCACCACCTATAAATAAGGAGAGACACGCCAATGTACCAAACTTGTTTGTACACTGTTTGATTTCATATTCTTTTTCATTGGTTCATTGTAATTTTATCATCAATTTGGTGATTATTTTTAGTCTTTTTTCAGCACAATATTTTAATAAAATCATTCTATCCAATTATGTTCATTACTGATTTTTTCCAATTCTATTCCACTTTTCATTTTCAATTTATTGCTACTACAGAAGAATAGTTTAAGTGTTTGATCTCTAAGGTATAGAAAATAATCTAGAGATATTTTTACACTTACATTACAGTCATTTGAACAATCACTATTTGAAATCTCACGTCGATATCGATTTAAGTATATAAAGTCTTATTATTTAGAAACGTTGAGTCCGTTAGGACTTTAGTATGTCCACATTCAGATATACGTCAAAAACACATATAATATGAAACCTCTCTGATGTAGAGTTCCATTGACCTTTTTCCCTATAGAATAAAAACTTTTAATGCCTATAATCAGACTCTAACCATTGCTATCAGTTCAACTTAAGAGTTATCATTTAGAATCGAACTTAGAGCATTTAAATTAATGACTTATCCCAAATTAAATCTACGTTGTTGGACTATTCATATCATAGATTTCATAAGTCTAAACTTAGTAAGATGAATTTATGTAGCATAAATATGTCAGATCTGGGTATTCTAATATAAGACCGTATTTCATTGAATGACATTCGAATCCAACGAAGTCGCACCTTGAAATCCATCCGATCAGAAGTTGCACGCATCAGCTTGTAGTTTTTTTTTTTTTTTTTGAACACCAGCTTGTAGTTCAAAACTGGTAATTACAGTTGAATCTGAACTAGCCCAACATGTGAATCTGGGCCGATAAGGCATTTTTTGTATAGGCCGGAGCCATCCGGTCAACAGGCTAACTTTTGGGTAATACGAGCCCATCCGAGTTCAGATTGGCCCACTTTAAAGTCGTGATGTTCGGTAGTCGTCACGCAAATTTAAAAAGTGTTTTTTTTTGTGGATATATTTTTTAGACTTATTTGAAAAAAAGTGTATGAATAAATATTTTATTCTATTAATTTCAATTTTAATAAAACATCTTATGATTAGGAACAAAATTCAAATGACATTTGAATTTTTTTACTTACTTACCATTCCTTAAATTATGCATAATTTTTATTCTCTTCATCTATCTTCCCTATTTTATCCTCATCTCTCTCTTTTTCCCTCCCGTTACGCTTCTTATCACTCCCTTATTTTTTCTACATATCTCACATTGATTTATTTTATTTTTAAATATATAAAAATTTGATTTGATTTTATCATATCTCTCCCCTATTTTTTCTCTCTCCCCATTTTTTTCTCTCATCGTCTCCCTCCCTTTCTCTCTCCCCTTCCCTCTCTCTCTTTTTATATCAACGTTACAACAACATAATTACACTAATTAATTACACCAATTAATTACAAATTGCTCTATAAATACACCAAACAGTTACTTATGTATTCGAATAAACCAAACAATTATACTACATAATTACACGAAATTATAATATCAACACAATTTGTCATTCAATTCTTTACATAAATCAAAGAGTTACACTATTTGGTATCATAACATGGTTATACTAAATATATACACCAAATTGGGTTTATCATTATACAAAAGACTTTATCATTATAATAGGTATCACCATGTTATGATATTAAATGATGTACTTATTTGGTTTATGTAAAGAATTGAATGATAAATTAGATTGGTGTCATAATTTTATATAATTATTTGGTGAAACGGTTTAATTTATTAGAACACATGAATAACTGTTTGATGTATTTATAAAACAATTGTAACTGATTGGTGTAACTGATTAGTATAATTATATTGTTGTAACGTTAATATAAAAAGAGAGAGAATAAGAAGCGAAAGAGTAACGATGAGAGAAAATAAAGGGAGAGAGATAAAAAAAAATTGGGGAGAGAGAAAAAAAATTAGATCAAATCTTTTCGTATTTGAAAAAAAATAAATTATTAATTTGTGGGAGAGAGATAGATGGATAGAAAGAAAGTAGGGAAGAGAGAGTAATGGAGTAATAAATAACTTTTTAGTCTTTTTTCAAAAAAATTCACTTAGGGCAAAATAAATTTTTTTAATGTAGTTTAGCTCAATTAAGTCCAAAATTTTTGACCGACTTCCATATTACCCATTTAAAAATTTTACATAAGAAAAGACCCAAACCTAACATATAAATGTACGGCGATGTCAAAGAAACCAAGCCTTTAATATGTAAGAGTGGGTTAACAAATAACAGAGACGAGTTGTAAACTCACGTGTCGTGAGTTCAAATTTTAACAATTTATTGGGGTCAAATTATAAGAGACTTATCCTTCATAATTACCTTAGTTTCAGCGTGAATGACCTGTTTTTGACTTGACTAGGAAAGAGATTAGTTGAGTTGGACATCCTAGACTATCGAATAAAAAAAAAGAAACCAAGTCCCAAGGGCTAGGTTCAGTTTTTTTTTTTCTTGATTTTTGAAAAAAAACTCATTCGTAAAATTAAATATAATTGAATTCATGTTCATCTTGAACCAATAATAATCAATTTGACCTAAAGAAGTCAAAATCCTTGACTTCAGTAACACCCTTCCGTGAAAAACTTTTATGACCTGTTTGGAATTTTTTGTTTTGGGGATTGAATTGCATTTATCAAGTCTTTTCAAACTCAATATCAAGGATTTGTATATGAGATTCAAACAAAAATCCTATTTAATCTCATGTTTAATAAATAACATAAATACATGTAGGGTCCATGATTTATGTTAAATTATGTTATTCAATTAACTAAAATGTTCATTAGGTGAATAAAATAATTAATTTTTGAGTAAAGCGGTCTTTTTATCAACAAATTTAATCTCTCACTTTTAATACCCACCTCTCATGAGTTTCATTAAATTCTTGTATATGAATTTTAATTCACTATTCATTGTGGGTAGAACAGACCGAAATTCATTTATCTTATAAATTTCGAATCTCAAAATCTTAAACCAAATATAAAATTAAAAAATACATTAAACTATTTTTACAAAACTCACCCGCTCAAATCCACATTCACTTTATGGGTTGCAATTTTCTCCATCGTTGGGTCCTAGTTATGGGTGTTTTTCTTCTTTTGTTTGGTTGCAGGAGCCCACAACTGGTATATTTATGGAGACTAATAAATAAATGCGCACCACCAGTTTAGTCTCCTAGGGACCCCTATCTGTGTGTGTCTTCTGGACTTCGAAGGGCTATTACTATTTTGACCAGAGGATACCTAACTAACACCTACCCATTTAGTAAATAAAGTGACACAAAATTCAACTAATGTAGGTTACCACGTGTCAATTTTATTATGTGATATAATTCTTCAATAATAAATAAAACAAATATGTAACATAAATATCACTTATTTAGATTGAGTGGTTATTATCTTCCATAAAAGAATAATTATTTAAAAGAGGATGGTCCATTTTGCACACTTGTTGAGTTTTATTCTAGGCGGTTATTTTATGTAATATTATTAAATTGACATAAATTTACACGGTTTGAGTTTAAATTTTAATAATTTTTTAAAATTAAGATATGAATAATATTTTTCATGAATACCTTAATTTTAACATGAATGCCTTATTTTTAATCAGATCGGACAAAAAATTATTCGAGATACACATAAATTGACTTAAGACTCTCCACCGTTGAAAAAAAATAATACCATGATATAATCATTACAAGAAATATTGTCTCGTACGGTGGATAATCGATCAAAAAGAATTAAAAAAAAATGAAATATTTGACGTTTCGTGGAGGTTTCGTTTGAAGTCCTCTTTTGGGACTTTAATACACTGTACGTACCTTGCTATATAGTACCCCCCAACTCAACTCTGCCCAGGAAAAAGGCAAAGAGCAAAGCTTATTAGGGTTTCCAAGTTTCTCTCAGAGATCGCAGCAGCGACAGCCATGGGTGGAGGCAACGGCCAGAAGGCTAAGATGGCTCGTGAAAAGAACATGGAGAAAATGAAAGGCGCCAAGGGTATGTCTCTCATGCCCCCCCCCCCCC
>CAUOFW020002702.1:257646-298016 GCA_963454935.2 Ilex paraguariensis
CCCCCGCCACCACTATGGTTATTGTTATCCACCACAATCATCACAGTCTCCTACCACCGTTACTACCGCTCACCACTTCTTATCCCCATTACAAATCGTGCTTAAATTCTTTTATCTTTTTTCTATATTTGTAATTTGATTTTAGATATGAATACAAATATATTTATTGTATACTATTTTTTTTATTACTCTGTACTTTCAATCACAGACAATAACTAGTATATATATAGTACTGTTATTGATATCTAATTTATTAGTAATTAGATTGATAAATAAAATTATTCTTTCTTTTTATGCATGCATACTCTTTCTTTTTACGCATATTGTTTTAAAATACGAAAATTTTGAGAAAGAGACGTTGCACAATTCAACATGTAGGATTGAGTTGGCAGAGGTCTTGAACAATTAAACAATTATGAAAAAAGATTTTAAAAAGTATGGAGACGTATTAGAACGCGACGTCGTGATACCATTAGTTATAAACGATTGAAGACATGATGATAGCCATCGTAAAGAGAGGCCCTGAGAACAAGGTAAAGTGGCCAAAAAAATTGGTTCTAACAATTACAAATCACCACCTATAAATAAGGAGAGACACGCCAATGTACCAAACTTGTTTGTACACTGTTTGATTTCATATTCTTTTTCATTGGTTCATTGTAATTTTATCATCAATTTGGTGATTATTTTTAGTCTTTTTTCAGCACAATATTTTAATAAAATCATTCTATCCAATTATGTTCATTACTGATTTTTTCCAATTCTATTCCACTTTTCATTTTCAATTTATTGCTACTACAGAAGAATAGTTTAAGTGTTTGATCTCTAAGGTATAGAAAATAATCTAGAGATATTTTTACACTTACATTACAGTCATTTGAACAATCACTATTTGAAATCTCACGTCGATATCGATTTAAGTATATAAAGTCTTATTATTTAGAAACGTTGAGTCCGTTAGGACTTTAGTATGTCCACATTCAGATATACGTCAAAAACACATATAATATGAAACCTCTCTGATGTAGAGTTCCATTGACCTTTTTCCCTATAGAATAAAAACTTTTAATGCCTATAATCAGACTCTAACCATTGCTATCAGTTCAACTTAAGAGTTATCATTTAGAATCGAACTTAGAGCATTTAAATTAATGACTTATCCCAAATTAAATCTACGTTGTTGGACTATTCATATCATAGATTTCATAAGTCTAAACTTAGTAAGATGAATTTATGTAGCATAAATATGTCAGATCTGGGTATTCTAATATAAGACCGTATTTCATTGAATGACATTCGAATCCAACGAAGTCGCACCTTGAAATCCATCCGATCAGAAGTTGCACGCATCAGCTTGTAGTTTTTTTTTTTTTTTTTGAACACCAGCTTGTAGTTCAAAACTGGTAATTACAGTTGAATCTGAACTAGCCCAACATGTGAATCTGGGCCGATAAGGCATTTTTTGTATAGGCCGGAGCCATCCGGTCAACAGGCTAACTTTTGGGTAATAAGAGCCCATCCGAGTTCAGATTGGCCCACTTTAAAGTCGTGATGTTCGGTAGTCGTCACGCAAATTTAAAAAGTGTTTTTTTTTGTGGATATATTTTTTAGACTTATTTGAAAAAAAGTGTATGAATAAATATTTTATTCTATTAATTTCAATTTTAATAAAACATCTTATGATTAGGAACAAAATTCAAATGACATTTGAATTTTTTTACTTACTTATCATTCCTTAAATTATGCATAATTTTTATTCTCTTCATCTATCTTCCCTATTTTATCCTCATCTCTCTCTTTTTCCCTCCCGTTACGCTTCTTATCACTCCCTTATTTTTTCTACATATCTCACATTGATTTATTTTATTTTTAAATATATAAAAATTTGATTTGATTTTATCATATCTCTCCCCTATTTTTTCTCTCTCCCCATTTTTTTCTCTCATCGTCTCCCTCCCTTTCTCTCTCCCCTTCCCTCTCTCTCTTTTTATATCAACGTTACAACAACATAATTACACTAATTAATTACACCAATTAATTACAAATTGCTCTATAAATACACCAAACAGTTACTTATGTATTCGAATAAACCAAACAATTATACTACATAATTACACGAAATTATAATATCAACACAATTTGTCATTCAATTCTTTACATAAATCAAAGAGTTACACTATTTGGTATCATAACATGGTTATACTAAATATATACACCAAATTGGGTTTATCATTATACAAAAGACTTTATCATTATAATAGGTATCACCATGTTATGATATTAAATGATGTACTTATTTGGTTTATGTAAAGAATTGAATGATAAATTAGATTGGTGTCATAATTTTATATAATTATTTGGTGAAACGGTTTAATTTATTAGAACACATGAATAACTGTTTGATGTATTTATAAAACAATTGTAACTGATTGGTGTAACTGATTAGTATAATTATATTGTTGTAACGTTAATATAAAAAGAGAGAGAATAAGAAGCGAAAGAGTAACGATGAGAGAAAATAAAGGGAGAGAGATAAAAAAAAATTGGGGAGAGAGAAAAAAAATTAGATCAAATCTTTTCGTATTTGAAAAAAAATAAATTATTAATTTGTGGGAGAGAGATAGATGGATAGAAAGAAAGTAGGGAAGAGAGAGTAATGGAGTAATAAATAACTTTTTAGTCTTTTTTCAAAAAAATTCACTTAGGGCAAAATAAATTTTTTTAATGTAGTTTAGCTCAATTAAGTCCAAAATTTTTGACCGACTTCCATATTACCCATTTAAAAATTTTACATAAGAAAAGACCCAAACCTAACATATAAATGTACGGCGATGTCAAAGAAACCAAGCCTTTAATATGTAAGAGTGGGTTAACAAATAACAGAGACGAGTTGTAAACTCACGTGTCGTGAGTTCAAATTTTAACAATTTATTGGGGTCAAATTATAAGAGACTTATCCTTCATAATTACCTTAGTTTCAGCGTGAATGACCTGTTTTTGACTTGACTAGGAAAGAGATTAGTTGAGTTGGACATCCTAGACTATCGAATAAAAAAAAAGAAACCAAGTCCCAAGGGCTAGGTTCAGTTTTTTTTTTTCTTGATTTTTGAAAAAAAACTCATTCGTAAAATTAAATATAATTGAATTCATGTTCATCTTGAACCAATAATAATCAATTTGACCTAAAGAAGTCAAAATCCTTGACTTCAGTAACACCCTTCCGTGAAAAACTTTTATGACCTGTTTGGAATTTTTTGTTTTGGGGATTGAATTGCATTTATCAAGTCTTTTCAAACTCAATATCAAGGATTTGTATATGAGATTCAAACAAAAATCCTATTTAATCTCATGTTTAATAAATAACATAAATACATGTAGGGTCCATGATTTATGTTAAATTATGTTATTCAATTAACTAAAATGTTCATTAGGTGAATAAAATAATTAATTTTTGAGTAAAGCGGTCTTTTTATCAACAAATTTAATCTCTCACTTTTAATACCCACCTCTCATGAGTTTCATTAAATTCTTGTATATGAATTTTAATTCACTATTCATTGTGGGTAGAACAGACCGAAATTCATTTATCTTATAAATTTCGAATCTCAAAATCTTAAACCAAATATAAAATTAAAAAATACATTAAACTATTTTTACAAAACTCACCCGCTCAAATCCACATTCACTTTATGGGTTGCAATTTTCTCCATCGTTGGGTCCTAGTTATGGGTGTTTTTCTTCTTTTGTTTGGTTGCAGGAGCCCACAACTGGTATATTTATGGAGACTAATAAATAAATGCGCACCACCAGTTTAGTCTCCTAGGGACCCCTATCTGTGTGTGTCTTCTGGACTTCGAAGGGCTATTACTATTTTGACCAGAGGATACCTAACTAACACCTACCCATTTAGTAAATAAAGTGACACAAAATTCAACTAATGTAGGTTACCACGTGTCAATTTTATTATGTGATATAATTCTTCAATAATAAATAAAACAAATATGTAACATAAATATCACTTATTTAGATTGAGTGGTTATTATCTTCCATAAAAGAATAATTATTTAAAAGAGGATGGTCCATTTTGCACACTTGTTGAGTTTTATTCTAGGCGGTTATTTTATGTAATATTATTAAATTGACATAAATTTACACGGTTTGAGTTTAAATTTTAATAATTTTTTAAAATTAAGATATGAATAATATTTTTCATGAATACCTTAATTTTAACATGAATGCCTTATTTTTAATCAGATCGGACAAAAAATTATTCGAGATACACATAAATTGACTTAAGACTCTCCACCGTTGAAAAAAAATAATACCATGATATAATCATTACAAGAAATATTGTCTCGTACGGTGGATAATCGATCAAAAAGAATTAAAAAAAAATGAAATATTTGACGTTTCGTGGAGGTTTCGTTTGAAGTCCTCTTTTGGGACTTTAATACACTGTACGTACCTTGCTATATAGTACCCCCCAACTCAACTCTGCCCAGGAAAAAGGCAAAGAGCAAAGCTTATTAGGGTTTCCAAGTTTCTCTCAGAGATCGCAGCAGCGACAGCCATGGGTGGAGGCAACGGCCAGAAGGCTAAGATGGCTCGTGAAAAGAACATGGAGAAAATGAAAGGCGCCAAGGGTATGTCTCTCATGCCCCCCCCCCCTCTCTCACTCTCTACATCTATCTTTCTCTCTTTCGGGACTTTTTGTCTTGTCTTCTCGAAATCTTCTATGTTCAAAATTTTTGTGAGATCGGTGGATTTTGGATCAGAATTGAGTTGATCAACGGCCTAATGTCTGTGCAGGAAGTCAGCTTGATTCCAACAAGAAGGCCATGACCATCCAGGTTCGACTCTTTTTTGTTTGGTCCTAGTTTCAATTTATTACTATAATTCACTTTGATTTGAGTTTGGATGAAATCTTTGTAGTCATATAATTTTCTCTGTTTAGATGTCTATACTTTGATTTTTGTTCAGGGTTTGTGAAATAAGTCCTAATTGGTGCCTTGAGTGCCAGGGTTCTAATCAATCCCGTGTGTGCTGTGAGGGAAGGGGTCAATTATCACCATTCACAACCTAGGGGAAAAATAGAAACCATATAAAGATTCAATTCTATTTGAACTTCTAACAGACCCTTAAGCCCTCAGTTATAAAATTCGATTCAGTGATTTTGTTACAGACCCAACAAATTGCTTAAAAGAACTCTTGCACAAGACTTGTGTTACGGGCCTGTTGGGTAGCTTAATGATTGAAAGATTGTAGATGAACCCTTGATTATGGATGAACCTGTTTATTCTTGGAGGGCAAAAGAAGGTGTTTCCGAGCCTGAATTGTTGAATGATTTTTCTAGAAATTATTGGGGATTGCCCTATATTCCTCCCTGTATATTCCTTGGCTTTGTTCGGTTGTTTTCATCTTGTAATACCTTGTACTGCATTGAATATGTTCTTATATTCAAACATGAAGGTGAAGAATGAGATGCAAACCTTCTCTTACACCAAGTTCAATTTAATACTTATTTAAGAAATTTGCATCAGTGCACGCACACACGTGCCTATACATGCGTGTGTGTGCAGGCAATTGCATTTTCTCTATCTCTCCGTTAGTGCAGGAAAACTTGCACACACACTTCATAACTGAGACTTGGTGTGGTAACCTTTGTATATTTATAGATTATAAATACATTATGTCTAGGCTGCTGCACCAGAAGATATGACAAGGTGGAGAAAAATTCAATAAGCTGAATAACCTTTCTGAAAAATTACAATTCACAGATCAATGGGGGTTGCTTTGTTATGTTTATTCTTGGGTCCGGCGGACAGAAACCTGTAGAAGACGTTCCCTGGGGATAGCCTTAAAATACAGGTTTTAATGTTTATCAGTATATTTCCAAATTATGATATCTCCTTTTGTCCTATCGGGATGACCTTTCGAGCATAATTGGAAGGAAGGTTTGTGGTTAAGTCCTGTGAACGAGACCCTAGGACAAAGCACAGAAAAGTGCAAAGAAATAGCAATTGTATCACAAATGCGTGAAAAAACAAAAGGCAGAAACTGCTATAAAGTTAATGCACACAGGCACTGATTTGGATATTTGATCTAATATTACCAACTCCATTGGCCTGGCATGACTGACTCAGGAAGTATGAACTCTCTAATTCTCAGTGTTGTAGCATACTAACCTAGAAAATCAAGGTTGCATTTAACACTGGTAGAGTCAAACTTTCTGGAAGGAAACTACAAATGCATATGGGGAATGCATGGTTCTATATAGGCAAGGAAAACGAGAAACCTTGAACATTAATCACTTAACAGTCTTAACACAATATATGAGAGAATGTGAAGCTTTAGGGAAGCTTTCAACTGCAATATCTTTAATAGCAAAAAAAAACTCCAATATCTCTGTCCATTGGCAGTTTTATTTTGAAAAAAAACTTAACAGGATGAAACGAGTCTTCATGGTTTGTTTAATCAATTCTAACACATTTGATTGTCGAATGCAGTGCAAGGTATGCATGCAGACATTCATTTGCACCACATCAGAGGTGAAGTGCAAAGAACATGCTGAAGCAAAACACCCCAAAGCCGAGCTTTCCGCATGTTTTCCTCATCTCAAGAAATGACTTGAAGCTGCAAAACAACTTTATGATGTGTTGAAACATGGTCTCAATTCTATCAATGTGCTGTTCCGGTATGGTTACTGAGGAATGTTCCAAATTGTTGGTTGTTGGCTTGAAACTATTTGTGGAGTATGTTCATAATATCACCTACTTCTTCCATTGAGTACTGTTTCCACCGTATATATATTTGTTGTATGGGTAGTCTGAATGGCTTTTGTTTTGTATGTTGTTTCATTAGTTAATTACTTACCCAAAGCCCGTTGCCCTTTGCCCTTTGCCTGAACATGCCGCGCGTGCGCGCACATGCACACAAAATAACCCAGGTCAACAGCCATTTATTTCCCTAGGAAACTTCCAATTTTGTGGAGAAATTGATTTAGGATCCTCAATTCCACACTTGGGATGCCACGTATGATGGGATATGATTACGGTGAACTTTTTGGCTTCCATGTGCATTGTACCTGTTATTCAAGCATATTATAAATGAAAAATGTTATTTGGACATATTTGATATAATTTATTGACTTAATGGCGTAACTTCATTAAAATTATTGAATAAATATTAAATTTTAATGTCTGATGGAGTCCATAATTAATTTAAAAGTCATAATAAAGTAAGTCAGTAAATTATGTCTTAATAACATTGCTAATTATAAATAGGCAATTGATTATTTACGTTCGGCAAGGCACAGCTGGTCGGTCAATTTTTAGATAGACGTGCGACCTCAAGTGATTTAGGCCAAGTTGGGTGAGATGTCTTTAGGGTTAATAATTGAATCGAAGTATTTAAGTTCAGCTTGGATGATACTTGTTTTGAGTTTGACTCGTAGTTGAATAATTTTTAGATGAGACTTGTTTTGAGTTTGACTTGTAGTTGAATAATGTTTTACACTAGTTTAGAAAACAAGTTTAAAAGACTCAGATTTGAACTCACAAAATTTAGTTAATTTATATATGAAATAGTCCAGTTATCCATAGTTGGATTCGACTCATTTTTTGAACGAATTAAACTTGAATAATTTTTTAAATTCATTTATAAAAACGAGCTCAAGAAATTGCCTTTAACTCGGTTTGATTATCAACCTTAATCTCTAGTAATACATTTTCTCTTTATTTTTTTTAGTGGATCACCAAATCAATTTGGATTGTACATAATAGATCTTTCACCCATTAATACTTAATAGTGGATCATCAATTAGGAAGGAAAATAAAAAAAAATTATTAAAAATTATTTAGATTCATTTTGAAGATCCCATTGTGCATCTTATGCTTTCACAAAATCTTCATTTTCCTTCCCGTCCTGAAGGTGAAAAGCAGATAAATAAATAAATAAATATATATATATATATAGTGCCTGTGGCAACTATAACCTTACTCAACTCTAGTAGAGCAATGCTATAGAGACATAATTTATTAACCCTATTTTCTAACCTATGCCATTTGAATTGATTGTAGACCCCAACAAATATTAAAACTATGGTAATTTTTTATCTTAGTTAAACCAAAAGTCATTTAGGAAGGTCTGTTGCACAGCAGCAAGTTCACAGGTTCTACAAACAGGCACTTGAAACCATATTACGCAAGATCACGTATGGATAAGGAAATTGAAAAAGGCCAAAGTTACTGTGTCCGCATCCTGCTATTTTCAGCAGCCTTCACTTGGAAGAAATATGGATGTGCCTGAAACAGAAATAGATGTCTTATAAACCTATTTTCATAAAGTTAAAAATACATCAACCACAACTCACTATTTGCTGTTATCTGATTCAGGATAAAACTCTGTTGAAGGCGCTTCTGTACAGTTGAAATTGTAACTTCAGGAAGCTGTATTATTGAATACTTTGTGGAACTTAAGATCAAAAGGCTAGGCATGTAGCCTTATACAATGGAGGTTCTATTTAATTTTCTATGTATTACTGAAGTGTGAACAAGGCCAGTTTCCCTATTCAAAGACTGTTTTGCAGAAAAGCAGGCTGGGAGGAAGGAGAGAAAAGAGGGAATGGAGGTTATAGAGTTAGAAGTTAGAACAGCAATCAACAAAGAAGCTCATATGCTTGGACTGTAAGGATTTAGCGTAATTGTGAGTTTCCAACACTCAATAATTGCATGGCAAAGTACAACACCTATTTCAACAACTGGTTTCGTAAGTTTTTTTTTCCGGTCTGAAGGGAATTCGAACCCAAGAAATCATGTGGGAAGGGAAGTGAGCCTCTCAAGGCCAACCAAAGCCAGCAGGGCTAATACCCCCTGGATTCTTGAGTGTAAACAGCTAATAAGAAAGACACAAAAAGTGAAACCAACTACTATACAAAAATTTTGAAAGCATGCGATCACCGAAGGTATGTAGCAAAAATAGATTGAAATGAAGGATAAAAAAGATGCCACAACCCTCAAGTGTGTTTATACAACAAGCATTATGAGGTTTTCACATGCAAGGCATGGAATTCGTGAGTTTGGTAGCTCAATTTGTCAAGTTTTGCTGAAAAAACTGCATAAGGAAAAATGGACTTGCTGAATGCAGAGTCAAAACCCCAACTAATGAATGCAGGCTTAAGTAGAAGTTTATGATAATAAACCAAGGAAAGTCAAACTATAAATTTCTGCGAAGGGGAAATGAAGAGGAATTGATAGATGACTTGTCAAAGAAGGAATAATTTCCAAATTCCAAGTATATAATATGTAGAACCAAATTGCAATCTATAATTACCATTGCTTCTTTTGCTGTAAGCCTGTCTTGATGATCATAGCGAAGCAGCTTATCAAGAAAATCAATGGCCTGCATATTACAAGCAAAAGCACAAAATAAGCTAGCAGTAACGGTATATAGATAGCTGAAATAATTAGGAGGATAAAACAACACAAAACTGTTTAATGACACAAAATGATTAACCTCTGGGGAAACCAGATGCTGATTGTCTGCATTAATAAATCTGGACCAAGGCTTCCTGCTGTGCCTGTAGGAAGAAATTATGGAAAATAATTTCAATGAGTATTAATTGTTGATGTTTTTATATTATATTTTTGATACACATTTGTGGAAGATGTGGGTTGGTATATTTGGTGTTGGCTGATAAAGATTCTTAAAGAAGCAGCTCTTCCAAATCAGAAAGATGCAAACCAGCTTGCATTACACACAGGCTACAGGGCAAAAGCTTGTAACCTTTGTTAAGGAAAAAAAAATCAGATCAATCTGTATGCCGGGGATGAAAGTTTCTTCTAAGTACCTTCCAACAAGAGCATCAAGTTGAGGATCCAGCTCCAGATGATATTTGTGCAAATATGCATTCAACTCATCTGTCCCAAGAACCTGTAAGACCATAATCAATGTAAGTATACACTTTGCATTGCGCCTTAAAAATAATAGACAATAGTGTGTGATAATACATGTGATGTAAAATTGAATAGGTGATAAGTTTCTCTATACACCAGTTTCTTTGTGACTCAGGAAAATGGACAAACACGGAATAAAGTGGGATCCCTTGGCCTATTGTATTAACACTACACTCCTAATACTGCATTGAAGCAGTTTGCTCAGTCACGCATGTTAAGCTATGTTCCCATGCAGAACCAACATGACTGGTCTAGTAGTTTTGAATCATAAAACATGGCAGGTCTTATGGTTGTCTCGTGAACTTGCCATATAACTTGGAAGTTGTACACTGATCACACAATATGCCAGATACATCCACCCATTTAATCTATTATGTTTTAATTCTATTTGTAACATCGTTCCAATCTACCCATGGATAACTGACTTTAAATTAGCATCTCTTGATCTTTATCTTTACTAATACACCTTTGGATTTCTAATTTTAGTGACGTTACATTCCATATATTCAGTTTTATTTCTGCTTATCGTAAGTACTTTCAATTCTATTTGTTTCAAAGCTATAAGCAACAATTTTCCCTTTGCAAATTCTTACACACATTCCCACGGATTCGAACAAAACTTTACCATATTCTGAAGCAAATTTTCTGTATTCTCATTTGCAGTTTAAGCCTTTCATGGTAAAAGTAAATCCTAATAAAGATTGCATTGTAAAGCCCAAGTTTCGTAACAATTGCTCAATATCAAGAATAAAAGCACCTAAAAGTTTCAAACCTTATGAACAACATACCCAAAGTTGTTGAACCATAAAGTACGGAAGCAGAGGAAAAAAAAATGCCTAGCAAGCGTATTATTGTAAAAATTAAATCTCGTATTTTTCCTTTGTATAAAGCCAACGAGAATATTGGCCTATTGCATGTTCATGTTAAAAATGCAGTTGTAAATACTTGTTACAATAATTTATTTTGGCGAGTGTTTTGTTTTTCTCCTGATCATTCTGTTACACTAAGTTGACAGAACCATGATACAAGTACTTGCGCATGTAGGAGAACCAAACAAGTGTCTATGTGTGTCAGCCAAACAACAAAATCAATGTTACCTTGGCGATTTTGACAAGCTGATCGTTGTTGTCGTGACCATAGAAGAATGGCTCCTTCCGAAATATCTACAGGTGGGAGCAAAATTAAACTCCATTTATCAAAATCATCAAAATAAATAAGCACGTATAGAGGACAGCAAAATTCTTACCATTCCTGCAAACATACAACCCAGGCTCCACATGTCCAGAGAATAATCATAGTCTTGCAAATCCACAAGGAGTTCAGGCCCTTTAAAGTATCTGAATAAGAGATAAAGAATGACTCTCCATTTGAATGTAGAATCAAAATGATACCAATATAAAGAAGTCAAATAGCTTTCTAATGCTATGGCGTTAGACAAATGTAGGATCCTCTGTTTGCACCTCACAAAACCACTAATGATCTAGTTGAGCAAATATTTATCTTAAATGAAAGCATTAACTCAATAAAGATTGAATTTTATTTGTTCGATTAATAAATAATGGGTTTAGTGTGGCTTTACAAAACACTATCCACTTCAAGGGCAATAAAAGTTCAATCCAACAAATTATGCCAAAAAGTCTTTTCACCTTCCACCTTGGTTCTGACTTAAGTCTAAGTGAATGCAAACATTAATACCTTGATATCAAAATGTAGCCACTGCATGAAATCCCCTCTATTCAGNTTATATATATACTAGTTATTATATATGTTTGAAGGCACGGAATAATAAAAAATAAAAAATATATTTGTATTCATATTTAAAATTAAATCACAAATATAGATGAATGATAAATAAATTTAAACATCGGTTATAATGAGGTAAGAGGTAGTCAGCGACAATGATAGTAATAAGAGATAATAATGGTTGTGGTGGGTGGTAATGACTATGGTGGCGGTGACAACGGCGATGATAATGGTGGCGGCGATGGTAGCAATGGTGGTGGTAGTGGTGGCGACGATGGTAGTGGTGGTGGTGGTGGCGGCGGCAGGGAGGGTGGGGGTGGTAGTGAGGCGATTTCAAACACTATTTTTTTTTAAGTATTTATGAAAAATAATTTCTAAAAGTAATTTTAAAAAGTCACTCTAAACACACCCCTTAGGGGTTTATTTTTCTTATTAAATTTAGGGTGTTAATATTAACCGTTAGATTAACTTTAAAGTAAAATTTAAAGCGATATCAACCGCAAATAGTAAAAGTCATTTTGTTTATCTTTTGAGATTTAAATTATAAGCTACTTTATCTTTATTCAAATATCAAAAGATAAACAAAATGACTTTTGCTATTCGTAGTTAGAGCGTTTTAAATTTTACTTTAAAGTTAATCTAACGGCTAATGTTAACACTATAAATTTAATAGGAAAAATAAGTTGTTAAGAGTGTTTGGAGTGACTTTTTAAAAATACTTTTAAAAATTATTTTTCATAAATACTTAAAAATAATAATTTTTGAAACATTCTCACCACTACACTCACCACTGTCGCCACCACCACCACCGCCGCCCCTGCCGTCGTTGTTGTCACCGTCGTTGTCGCCACCACTATTATCATCACCACCACCACCACCGTCGTCGTTGTCATCACCCCCGCCACCACTATGGTTATTGTTATCCACCACAATCATCACAGTCTCCTACCACCGCTACTACCGCCCACCACCTCTTACCCCCACTACAAATCGTGCTTAAATTCTTTTATCTTTTTTTTATATTTGTGATTTGATTTTAGATATGAATACAAATATATTTATTGTATATTATTTTTTTTATTACTCTGTGCTTTCAATCACAGACAATAACTAGTATATATATAGTACTGTTATTGATATCTAATTTATTAGTAATTAGATTGATAAATAAAATTATTCTTTCTTTTTATGCATGCATACTCTTTCTTTTTATGCATATTGTTTTAAAATACGAAAATTTTGAGAAAGAGACGTTGCACAATTCAACATGTAGGATTGAGTTGGCAGAGGTCTTGAACAATTAAACAATTATGAAAAAAGATTTCAAAAAGTATGGAGACGTATTAGAACGCGACGTCGTGATACCATTAGTTATAAACGATTGAAGACATGATGATAGCCATCGTAAAGAGAGGCCCTGAGAACAAGGTAAAGTGGCCAAAAAAATTGGTTCTAACAATTACAAATCACCACCTATAAATAAGGAGAGACACGCCAATGTACCAAACTTGTTTGTACACTGTTTGATTTCATATTCTTTTTCATTGGTTCATTGTAATTTTATCATCAATTTGGTGATTATTTTTAGTCTTTTTTCAGCACAATATTTTAATAAAATCATTCTATCCAATTATGTTCATTACTGATTTTTTCCAATTCTATTCCACTTTTCATTTTCAATTTATTGCTACTACAGAAGAATAGTTTAAGTGTTTGATCTCTAAGGTATAGAAAATAATCTAGAGATATTTTTACACTTACATTACAGTCATTTGAACAATCACTATTTGAAATCTCACGTCGATGTCGATTTAAGTAGATAAAGTCTTATTATTTAGAAACGTTGAGTCCGTTAGGACTTTAGTATGCCCACATTCAGATATACGTCAAAAACACATATAATATGAAACCTCTATGATGTAGAGTTCCATTGACCTTTTTCCCTATAGAATAAAAACTTTTAATGCCTATAATCAGACTCTAACCATTGCTATCAGTTCAACTTAAGAGTTATCATTTAGAATCGAACTTAGAGCATTTAAATTAATGACTTATCCCAAATTAAATCTACGTTGTTNCTCCCCCTCCCCCTCCCTCTCCCTCTCTCCCTTTACAAAAAAAAAAAAAGCAAATAACAAATGCAGTCTGTAAAACTAGTTTCTACAAAATCAGATGAACCAAACCTTGAGAAGCTCATATATGTAGTAGCGTATGTCATAATCCGTCAATGTGGGGTACAAGACTTTGAAATCTGTACTGTTCACATATTCAAAAATCAAGCTAGGAGTTTTTGAGTGCTGATCTCTGACAATATCAAGCAGTTTCACAATATTCGGGCCTCCACAAAGATTCTGAAGTATTTTTATCTCCCTTTTTATCTGCGCAAGTTGGAAAATCTTAGTATCCACAAATAACATCATAAGATAGATCCACCCAATAGAAAACTTAATTATGAAAAAATTTAACAATTGCAGGCATGCGGAAAACACATAATCCAGACACCTCAATTCTGTAATTACATTCACACTGGTTTCAGCACCAATAAGATGCATGGGCGATCATGATCACCTCCTAGCAAGTTGCAGCATGAGAATATAGCAATGTAAGAAACTAGAACATTTTATAGAGCCAGAATTCCACAATGACATGGACACTGAGATTCATTCTGTATCAAATGAATGATGTATTGTAGTTCGTCTCCATATGTAGTTAATATGGCCATAATCCCTCATCTAAAGCTGCATATCCATATAAACAGAAACCGCTGAGTGCACTCAATGAACAGCAGAATCAGCTTCTACAATAAACTTAAGCTCTATTAAAGGGGAAAATTTTCTCTCATAGTTGCCCTTATATAACTCAGCAATAATACAACACTGGATACAGAGAAAGTCAAATGTGTCTGTGCAATTTGAATATATGGAGCTTAACAACATGGTATGTATAGAATTGAGTGCACTCTGACATGATATATGACAGAGATTTACAAAAAAGAGGTATGCAACATATACTTGTATTTGACCAAAAAAAAAAAAACATATACTTGTATCGCCAAGTGTTGAATATGTACAACTCCAAATATCAGGACACTACACCAAAATACTCAACCAAAGTAAAGAAAGCCTTGTCAAAACAAGGTGTGATACCAACAACCCAACGATATCATACATAGGATATGATACTCAAGTGTGATATGATACTCAAGGACAGTGAAGTTTCACCTTCTTCTTTTTGACAGGTTTAAGGATCTTGATGATGCATCTTTCATTGTTGGTGACGTTCACACCTTCAAAAACCTCACTATATTTTCCCCTCCCAACTTTTCGAACAACCTCGTAGTCATCTTGATCGCTGAATACACAAGAATACATATTAGTTAAGACATATTGTACATAGAAAAATATCTTTGTGAAAATTTTAATGTCAAAAACGTGTTGCTAGGGAGGAAAAAATTTGATAGCTATAGCTAAGGTAAAAATTAGCACGAAACTCTGAGAGGGGTTCTAGAAGTATTTTGACTAATAAAGGCAACCCAAACGAGGCAAGAACTGTTCAATTCTGTCTTCGGCAAGTAAGTAAAGCCTGACTCTTTAACATGGAAAGCAAATAACATAACATCCAATTTTTTCTCTTTTTGCCATAAATACAAGTTTCTTAAGCAATAAAAGGAATACAATAAATTGTATCCTTCAGGAAGATAAGTCCATCCAGCACACAAAAATGCGAAAAACTATTAAAAGCAATATGAAAAGGCTGAAACAGGAAAAATATGCTTGCGGGGTATGAGAAGAAAAAGCTCAACCAAATGTAAAAAGAATAAAAACAGGTTGCAGCTTGCAACTAACAGTCTCGATGCATATCCTCCATTTAAGGCTCGGAGTATGTTTCCATATAAGTATATGATCCAACTTCAATGTCACATGTTGCAATTAACAGCAATAGAACAGGTAAATATCCACAACTGCTATGAAAAAGGGCAACAAAACTTTCACTTTTCTCCAGATCATTCTAGCAGTACCTATTTGAACATTTTCTTTCAATTTTCAGATCTAAGGATTCTCACCCTGCTTGGGAAGCATGGAATTTGGCCTTATACATGATATTGTGGTGCAATTAGTTCAAAGTTTGAACTAACTTCTCCTAAATTAAATTTCCAAGTCTTCATTTCCCTGCTGCCAANCAATGCTATAGAGACATAATTTATTAACCCTATTTTCTAACCTATGCCATTTGAATTGATTGTAGACCCCAACAAATATTAAAACTATGGTAATTTTTTATCTTAGTTAAACCAAAAGTCATTTAGGAAGGTCTGTTGCACAGCAGCAAGTTCACAGGTTCTACAAACAGGCACTTGAAACCATATTACGCAAGATCACGTATGGATAAGGAAATTGAAAAAGGCCAAAGTTACTGTGTCCGCATCCTGCTATTTTCAGCAGCCTTCACTTGGAAGAAATATGGATGTGCCTGAAACAGAAATAGATGTCTTATAAACCTATTTTCATAAAGTTAAAAATACATCAACCACAACTCACTATTTGCTGTTATCTGATTCAGGATAAAACTCTGTTGAAGGCGCTTCTGTACAGTTGAAATTGTAACTTCAGGAAGCTGTATTATTGAATACTTTGTGGAACTTAAGATCAAAAGGCTAGGCATGTAGCCTTATACAATGGAGGTTCTATTTAATTTTCTATGTATTACTGAAGTGTGAACAAGGCCAGTTTCCCTATTCAAAGACTGTTTTGCAGAAAAGCAGGCTGGGAGGAAGGAGAGAAAAGAGGGAATGGAGGTTATAGAGTTAGAAGTTAGAACAGCAATCAACAAAGAAGCTCATATGCTTGGACTGTAAGGATTTAGCGTAATTGTGAGTTTCCAACACTCAATAATTGCATGGCAAAGTACAACACCTATTTCAACAACTGGTTTCGTAAGTTTTTTTTTCCGGTCTGAAGGGAATTCGAACCCAAGAAATCATGTGGGAAGGGAAGTGAGCCTCTCAAGGCCAACCAAAGCCAGCAGGGCTAATACCCCCTGGATTCTTGAGTGTAAACAGCTAATAAGAAAGACACAAAAAGTGAAACCAACTACTATACAAAAATTTTGAAAGCATGCGATCACCGAAGGTATGTAGCAAAAATAGATTGAAATGAAGGATAAAAAAGATGCCACAACCCTCAAGTGTGTTTATACAACAAGCATTATGAGGTTTTCACATGCAAGGCATGGAATTCGTGAGTTTGGTAGCTCAATTTGTCAAGTTTTGCTGAAAAAACTGCATAAGGAAAAATGGACTTGCTGAATGCAGAGTCAAAACCCCAACTAATGAATGCAGGCTTAAGTAGAAGTTTATGATAATAAACCAAGGAAAGTCAAACTATAAATTTCTGCGAAGGGGAAATGAAGAGGAATTGATAGATGACTTGTCAAAGAAGGAATAATTTCCAAATTCCAAGTATATAATATGTAGAACCAAATTGCAATCTATAATTACCATTGCTTCTTTTGCTGTAAGCCTGTCTTGATGATCATAGCGAAGCAGCTTATCAAGAAAATCAATGGCCTGCATATTACAAGCAAAAGCACAAAATAAGCTAGCAGTAACGGTATATAGATAGCTGAAATAATTAGGAGGATAAAACAACACAAAACTGTTTAATGACACAAAATGATTAACCTCTGGGGAAACCAGATGCTGATTGTCTGCATTAATAAATCTGGACCAAGGCTTCCTGCTGTGCCTGTAGGAAGAAATTATGGAAAATAATTTCAATGAGTATTAATTGTTGATGTTTTTATATTATATTTTTGATACACATTTGTGGAAGATGTGGGTTGGTATATTTGGTGTTGGCTGATAAAGATTCTTAAAGAAGCAGCTCTTCCAAATCAGAAAGATGCAAACCAGCTTGCATTACACACAGGCTACAGGGCAAAAGCTTGTAACCTTTGTTAAGGAAAAAAAAATCAGATCAATCTGTATGCCGGGGATGAAAGTTTCTTCTAAGTACCTTCCAACAAGAGCATCAAGTTGAGGATCCAGCTCCAGATGATATTTGTGCAAATATGCATTCAACTCATCTGTCCCAAGAACCTGTAAGACCATAATCAATGTAAGTATACACTTTGCATTGCGCCTTAAAAATAATAGACAATAGTGTGTGATAATACATGTGATGTAAAATTGAATAGGTGATAAGTTTCTCTATACACCAGTTTCTTTGTGACTCAGGAAAATGGACAAACACGGAATAAAGTGGGATCCCTTGGCCTATTGTATTAACACTACACTCCTAATACTGCATTGAAGCAGTTTGCTCAGTCACGCATGTTAAGCTATGTTCCCATGCAGAACCAACATGACTGGTCTAGTAGTTTTGAATCATAAAACATGGCAGGTCTTATGGTTGTCTCGTGAACTTGCCATATAACTTGGAAGTTGTACACTGATCACACAATATGCCAGATACATCCACCCATTTAATCTATTATGTTTTAATTCTATTTGTAACATCGTTCCAATCTACCCATGGATAACTGACTTTAAATTAGCATCTCTTGATCTTTATCTTTACTAATACACCTTTGGATTTCTAATTTTAGTGACGTTACATTCCATATATTCAGTTTTATTTCTGCTTATCGTAAGTACTTTCAATTCTATTTGTTTCAAAGCTATAAGCAACAATTTTCCCTTTGCAAATTCTTACACACATTCCCACGGATTCGAACAAAACTTTACCATATTCTGAAGCAAATTTTCTGTATTCTCATTTGCAGTTTAAGCCTTTCATGGTAAAAGTAAATCCTAATAAAGATTGCATTGTAAAGCCCAAGTTTCGTAACAATTGCTCAATATCAAGAATAAAAGCACCTAAAAGTTTCAAACCTTATGAACAACATACCCAAAGTTGTTGAACCATAAAGTACGGAAGCAGAGGAAAAAAAAATGCCTAGCAAGCGTATTATTGTAAAAATTAAATCTCGTATTTTTCCTTTGTATAAAGCCAACGAGAATATTGGCCTATTGCATGTTCATGTTAAAAATGCAGTTGTAAATACTTGTTACAATAATTTATTTTGGCGAGTGTTTTGTTTTTCTCCTGATCATTCTGTTACACTAAGTTGACAGAACCATGATACAAGTACTTGCGCATGTAGGAGAACCAAACAAGTGTCTATGTGTGTCAGCCAAACAACAAAATCAATGTTACCTTGGCGATTTTGACAAGCTGATCGTTGTTGTCGTGACCATAGAAGAATGGCTCCTTCCGAAATATCTACAGGTGGGAGCAAAATTAAACTCCATTTATCAAAATCATCAAAATAAATAAGCACGTATAGAGGACAGCAAAATTCTTACCATTCCTGCAAACATACAACCCAGGCTCCACATGTCCAGAGAATAATCATAGTCTTGCAAATCCACAAGGAGTTCAGGCCCTTTAAAGTATCTGAATAAGAGATAAAGAATGACTCTCCATTTGAATGTAGAATCAAAATGATACCAATATAAAGAAGTCAAATAGCTTTCTAATGCTATGGCGTTAGACAAATGTAGGATCCTCTGTTTGCACCTCACAAAACCACTAATGATCTAGTTGAGCAAATATTTATCTTAAATGAAAGCATTAACTCAATAAAGATTGAATTTTATTTGTTCGATTAATAAATAATGGGTTTAGTGTGGCTTTACAAAACACTATCCACTTCAAGGGCAATAAAAGTTCAATCCAACAAATTATGCCAAAAAGTCTTTTCACCTTCCACCTTGGTTCTGACTTAAGTCTAAGTGAATGCAAACATTAATACCTTGATATCAAAATGTAGCCACTGCATGAAATCCCCTCTATTCAGGGTCTAGAGAAAAACAAAGAAACACAATCTTAGTCCTGTATATAGTGTCTACTTTTATGGCTCAGATTCGTGACACCCTAATCATAATAGAACAACCATACTGCTATGCCAAAATTCGCCCTCCCCATAATACGATGAAAAGATCCACAGTTAAAGGTTTCCCTAGAACCTTTAGAGAGCTTAAATATTCTTTGTAGACTCTACCACAAAGGCTCTTTAATGTAAAATTTCTAAAGCTGCTATTGGAAGGCATGTAACCCAGAAACAATGCAACCAATGACGCAAAGAGACCAGCATCGAGGAGCATTTCCAACATGGTTCCAACAAATTAGACAGACTCTACCTTGTCAATCTTGAAAGATGGCATCCTAGCACAGGGATCAAGCAAAAATAAATAACTACATAGGTTAGTTTGATTGTATATTGGAATGCTTACCTTGAAGCCACTCGGACATTATATTCTTTTCCAGGATGATAGAACTCAGCAAGACCCCAATCAATCAAGCGAAGTTTTCGCAGCTCATGGTCAATCATAACATTGTGTGGCTTGACATCTCTATGCATTATGCCTTGTGAATGACAATAATCCAATGCCTGCATTTTGAGAAAAGATGCACTCAGATAAATATGCAATAGCTGTGTAAAATCTGAGATGTGGTCCCAATTCGACAAAACACTCCACAGATTGTTGCCAATTCATGGTATTCCAACCAATTGGTAAAACCAAATGGATCCCCAACAAATAGGTAACTCTCAAGTAGTTGTACTATTATTTAAGTAACACCATTTGGTCAACCCCAAGCACTGCTTCAGTTGTCAGAATAACAGTTTCATTATAGCCAAATTGTAATCTAGATGTCTCCATGATAAGAAGTAAAGATTGAATTGTGACCCCCTTCCCCAACTTCCAGCAAAAGAAAAGCAAAATCACAGAGAGATACAGTACATGCACTAGAGTAACCCACTTGCGTATTTGCAAGCATTTTAGGGTAACCAAGTGATGTATCATGCATAGCTACACATAATTTAACATTTCATCTACAGCTGGATTATTCACTATTTACCAAAGCAAGTGCAATGGTCATGGTCCAGAAAATTCATGCACATTATTGGTGCGTCATCGTTTACCAGACCTACTAAATGTGCACTCTGTAGGGATAAAACACATAAATCCCAACATGCAAGCAAACAATGGAAAAACAGCTTTGTGCATTTTTTTTTCTTATTGAAAAAAAGAAGGGAATAGATATCCTTCAGTTACTTATCTAGCATTCAAATCTTATACCAGGTAATATGTGTACAGACATTTGATAATTCAGACAATGGTGCATATATACTTAGTATTCCAATTACGTTGGTACAAGCGCCAATGAAAAAATCCCTCAATTTCTATATCCTTTCCATTATAGAATATTCAGCATATTAAAACATAGGGATAGACATGTTCTCCCCCNAGGAGTCACAAAAAACCCTAGATGATTACTTATATAAATAGAACACATATACACTATATAGGGATTCCAAAAAAAATTGTATTTACAAGGCACTGCATACAAAAGTTCTAAGTCAAGAAATTCACTGTAATCTTCTGTTTCAAGCAATATAAACCCCAAGAAGCAAAGGTCTCTATTGCAGTAGATGTAGCCTTAGTCCTTTGACTAAGATGAACCACTTACCTACTGTTTCTGGTCCAACTTCATCTCTTACTTCTTTGTTAATTTAAATATTCACACCCCCCATTGGGTCTCATAACCATTGTTCTGCATTTGGGCCAAGTAATTTTGAGCACCATTAGACATCATTTCTATAAATGTTCTTTTTTTAACATAATCTAAATAATAAAGCAATTAATTGTAGCACGCATGACAAATTTAGGTTATTCTAACGTACATGCTTTCTAATAGAGGACAAAGCTGTCCAATCTGCAAATATTGGTATCTGCATATCAACTTGGCAATTAGACATTAAAAAAAAGGACAAAACATAAGTTCAATTAATCAGTATTAATTAGTCAATTAAAATCTAGGGTTATAAAATAGAAAAGGATTTGATTCCTCCAGCAGCATAACCATGAAATGAATATTTCTCTAATGAATTAAAATTGAATAATAGACAAATAATTCCATACATAGCATAAGAATCTCTTGTATATGCATGAAACCAACCCTCAATATTTTTTTATTAGAGTTTTCTCTTAATGTGCTAAAAGGTGGGCTTTGAAGGAGCTTAAATTATCAATCGGTCTTTGGTCCAATGATATTTCTTACCTTATAAAAACTGTCTTCTTGAGATTAAGGGTTCAAGCCCCTTTTCCACTCCCCCTCCCCCTCCCTCTCCCTCTCTCCCTTTACAAAAAAAAAAAAAGCAAATAACAAATGCAGTCTGTAAAACTAGTTTCTACAAAATCAGATGAACCAAACCTTGAGAAGCTCATATATGTAGTAGCGTATGTCATAATCCGTCAATGTGGGGTACAAGACTTTGAAATCTGTACTGTTCACATATTCAAAAATCAAGCTAGGAGTTTTTGAGTGCTGATCTCTGACAATATCAAGCAGTTTCACAATATTCGGGCCTCCACAAAGATTCTGAAGTATTTTTATCTCCCTTTTTATCTGCGCAAGTTGGAAAATCTTAGTATCCACAAATAACATCATAAGATAGATCCACCCAATAGAAAACTTAATTATGAAAAAATTTAACAATTGCAGGCATGCGGAAAACACATAATCCAGACACCTCAATTCTGTAATTACATTCACACTGGTTTCAGCACCAATAAGATGCATGGGCGATCATGATCACCTCCTAGCAAGTTGCAGCATGAGAATATAGCAATGTAAGAAACTAGAACATTTTATAGAGCCAGAATTCCACAATGACATGGACACTGAGATTCATTCTGTATCAAATGAATGATGTATTGTAGTTCGTCTCCATATGTAGTTAATATGGCCATAATCCCTCATCTAAAGCTGCATATCCATATAAACAGAAACCGCTGAGTGCACTCAATGAACAGCAGAATCAGCTTCTACAATAAACTTAAGCTCTATTAAAGGGGAAAATTTTCTCTCATAGTTGCCCTTATATAACTCAGCAATAATACAACACTGGATACAGAGAAAGTCAAATGTGTCTGTGCAATTTGAATATATGGAGCTTAACAACATGGTATGTATAGAATTGAGTGCACTCTGACATGATATATGACAGAGATTTACAAAAAAGAGGTATGCAACATATACTTGTATTTGACCAAAAAAAAAAAAACATATACTTGTATCGCCAAGTGTTGAATATGTACAACTCCAAATATCAGGACACTACACCAAAATACTCAACCAAAGTAAAGAAAGCCTTGTCAAAACAAGGTGTGATACCAACAACCCAACGATATCATACATAGGATATGATACTCAAGTGTGATATGATACTCAAGGACAGTGAAGTTTCACCTTCTTCTTTTTGACAGGTTTAAGGATCTTGATGATGCATCTTTCATTGTTGGTGACGTTCACACCTTCAAAAACCTCACTATATTTTCCCCTCCCAACTTTTCGAACAACCTCGTAGTCATCTTGATCGCTGAATACACAAGAATACATATTAGTTAAGACATATTGTACATAGAAAAATATCTTTGTGAAAATTTTAATGTCAAAAACGTGTTGCTAGGGAGGAAAAAATTTGATAGCTATAGCTAAGGTAAAAATTAGCACGAAACTCTGAGAGGGGTTCTAGAAGTATTTTGACTAATAAAGGCAACCCAAACGAGGCAAGAACTGTTCAATTCTGTCTTCGGCAAGTAAGTAAAGCCTGACTCTTTAACATGGAAAGCAAATAACATAACATCCAATTTTTTCTCTTTTTGCCATAAATACAAGTTTCTTAAGCAATAAAAGGAATACAATAAATTGTATCCTTCAGGAAGATAAGTCCATCCAGCACACAAAAATGCGAAAAACTATTAAAAGCAATATGAAAAGGCTGAAACAGGAAAAATATGCTTGCGGGGTATGAGAAGAAAAAGCTCAACCAAATGTAAAAAGAATAAAAACAGGTTGCAGCTTGCAACTAACAGTCTCGATGCATATCCTCCATTTAAGGCTCGGAGTATGTTTCCATATAAGTATATGATCCAACTTCAATGTCACATGTTGCAATTAACAGCAATAGAACAGGTAAATATCCACAACTGCTATGAAAAAGGGCAACAAAACTTTCACTTTTCTCCAGATCATTCTAGCAGTACCTATTTGAACATTTTCTTTCAATTTTCAGATCTAAGGATTCTCACCCTGCTTGGGAAGCATGGAATTTGGCCTTATACATGATATTGTGGTGCAATTAGTTCAAAGTTTGAACTAACTTCTCCTAAATTAAATTTCCAAGTCTTCATTTCCCTGCTGCCAAACACTGAATTACTTTCTTCTATATTGCTAAACAGTACCTCAAACTCATTTAACAAATACACACACACATCTGTAACTCCTCCGGCTATCCAAATAATCAGCAATTCTACATCTGAATCTAATCCCAATTTCAAACCATTCAACCTCATTACTCAAAAGGAAAGAATCAAAACTAGCAATCAATATCTAAACCTGACTTATCAATTCCAAAACGTAAAAAAATAAGATTATCCATATGTAAGTTAAAACGAAGCAATTATACATCAATATTAGAGAAATCAGGGGGAAAAATTAGGGTTTATGTGTTATATTTACCCCCATTGAACGGCGAGAGCCTCGTAATCCCAATAATCTCTAGGGCGGTGAACATTGACGTCCGCGTAGACTCGCGCTTGTGACATGACTATGCCGCCGTTTCAAGATTAACGACTATAAATCGGAATTTCGACTGATATACGAGTTTGTCGTTGTCCTCGACCATTGACGATTATGTAGCCAATAATGGTTTCGTCGTGAGCTGTTTGAAGAACAAGAGGACGATCAGTACTCAGTCCAATGAGGAGGCCAAGCTGGCAATTAGCCACCGGGCTAGGGCCTTTGGGTTACAAAAACGTGACCTTTTTTTTTTTTGATCCAATACAAAAACGTGACTTGAGAGCCCAAATTCCAGGCTCAAATTGAGGAGGTTAGCGATGCACGTTCCGTTGTTGGATTTTAACTGGTTCGAACCTCAAGATATATTATCCATCCATTAATGAACCCAACTCCTCAACCCACACAAAACTTTAAAATAATACGATTAATTAATAAGAATAATAAATAGATAAAATTTAAGTTTGACACGAATAATATGATTAACGGATAATATAAATAGAAAATAAATATTTAACGAGTATTGTAGACAAAAAATAAAAATTTTATACTTTTTTTAAATGGTATTATATGAGTTATTGTGGAATTAAATAATTTTTTATTGACACGAATCCAACACGTATCAAAAGTAATCTGACATAAAAATAACACGATCGAAAGTGATACAACAAAAATATAACACGATACGACACAATTGACACCCCTAGTAGTATTAGATACTTAAATAAGTAAATTATATATAGCCCTTAAATTATTATCTTTGTGTCAATTAAGTTTTTGAATTTTTTTTTACATCAATTGAGTTTTTTTGCTTTCTAATTGTGTTAGTTGAGTCATTCTGCCTCCATTAGATTTTCTAACAAAAGTGACGAAGTTTGTCACAAACGTGATACAAATGGTTGAAGTAAACTACACATATAGTCATCAAACTATGATCTTTGTATTAATGAAATTCTTGAACTTTTTTTGTGTTAATTGGGTCTCTATCTAATTGTGTCAATTAAGTAATTTTGTCTTATTATACTATATAGTGACGTGAGTTACACACTCTAACAGAGGCAAACAGAATGACTCAATTGACATAATTAGAGAGTTCGGTAACTCAACTGATACAAAAAAAGGTTTAAAAACTTAATTGACATAAAAATTTTAATTTAATGGTCATATATATCATTTCCTATACTTAAAGCATAGCCTGCGCTTTTTACACAAGCTTAGAGCCTGTAATAGGGCTGCTCATTGGATGGCCGTTGCTAAACCAATCAGTTCTCTCCCATTGGACTGGTTAGTCTCCTCCCATCCCGAGCTTATGATTTCTATTTTGTCGGATTGTAATTTGAATTTTTTCACATAGTTATATACGTTTGTCTCGTTTTCGATCAAAAAAAAAAAATTATGCCTTTTGAACGACTATTATCCTTGTGGACTAGGAGGCACCCTAGTGCGACTAATCTCGCGGATCACAAGGGAGTGCGTTCATTTAGAAATAACAAAGGTTGGGATAGAATTATTTGATCCATTTCAATACAACTCACGTGTATTTAGGGTTATATTGGATACGGTTTTTCAGCACAAATCCTCATCCTGTGTTTGGTTCAAAATTTGGATGAAATGGGTGGGGGCTCATATGTCCAAAATTGGAATTTTGAAGGATAAATTAGCGACTGATTCTTGGAACTCGCATATCCTCCACCCCATTAATGGGATAAGTGGATCTGGGATAGAATAGGTTTAATTCCATGCTTTTACTCCCAACCAAACACACCCTCCAACATTTGTACAAAGCAAGGCTAGCAAGCTTAAATTCTCAGCGTGTATAGTCTGGGAAGACTGTGACGTGGCTTTCTCCATAGGTTATCAATATGGAACAAGTAGAAAACATTTCAGAATTATGGATTGATTTCTCATCTCTCTCTCCTAATATTTGTTTTCCCCCTTTTAGACTTCTTTTGACCCTTCTCTTCTTCTTCTTTAGTGTAGATGCAGTGTTATTTGTTTTTATAGCTAATATTACATTGCACTAGTGATATATCAATGCACATAAATAAAAGTTCAGGCATATATAACTCAGTGCAGATGTTTTTATGTAATTACCAAAATATTTTCACACCACCGAGTGAGTGGTCCAATGGGGGACTGGCCGAATTTCTTATTCTGAAGTTCGACTTTTAGAGTTCATATTGAGATTAAGTGATTGATCACTATAATAGTCTAGGTAAGATCATTCCTGAGAAAAGTAATTGACATGGATTAGGAGTCTCATTATCCCATCAGTGATGGTCGATTAAAGTGATTTTTGAGCACTCCCTTTTGCCTCAACCCTTTTTTACCAACAAAAATAAAAGATATTTTCACTCACGTTATCCCATCTTATACAGCTTGGGTGGGGATGCTTCAGTATCTATAGATTGACTTATGTGTGGAACGACCGATGAAGTTGTTTGATCATTTTTTGAATGATTTAAAAAACAAAGAACATGCTTCAAAATTTTGGTTCATTTGGATGTTGATATAATCTTTGTATAAATAAAGAGGTAGTTCTTGCTTTGCGATGATTATTATCATTGTCATCACCATCATACCATGTCAAATCCTCGATCCAACATCCCATTAACTTCACCAACTGTGGTATAGATGAAAGTTTTATTGATTGAATACAAACGTTTATAACATTTGGGTTTAACATAGGGCATGCCATATTAAATATTTGTTTATAGTTTTTTGGTTTTTTTTTTTTAATTTTTCGAAGTTCTTAGATTGACCCACTGTCCAAAAAAAAAAAAAAAAAATTTGTTGAACTTATAAATGTTCTTTTTTCCTATTAGGATTGTGATTGTTAATAGGTGGTATTGTAATTTAATTTTTACCCGAACCATTTATATATTAAAGATAAGGGGATATCCCTCGATTTGTATTGTATCATATACCAATCTAATTGATTTGATTGAAACCTAGAAAAAAAAAATTTGAAAAAAAAAAAAAAAAAACAACTGATTCCTTCGTCTTCAAGCTAATTTCATTACCCCTGTTGTTTTGTTGTCAAATAACCACCAATCCTTCATTTCATTGAACACTTTTCGTAGACAGGAAAACCAATCAACTCACAACATCACTCTTCTATCTTTTAATAAAACAGTGTCATCATAAAGATTGGAAAAGGAAACTAAGTCCCTACATTCACACTCCTCCTCTTTAGGAGATGGAAGTTGGAAAGGAGAATCAGACGAGGAATAGAAGATATGGAATTAAATGAGAACTGTGGTGTTATTTAAACTTAATTTAACGGTTTAATCTGTTGATATAATTTATCACAATCATTGAATTGGTAGCAAAGATGTATTATCAATTCAATGACATTCATTAATTAGGTCTAATTAGTATTGCCCATAAATTAGTTCTCATAAGCCTTAGATCACTTTCAGTGTGGGTCACCATACTTGAGTTTCGGAACGTCCCTGCAATCAAAGTTTTTTGTTACTCAAACACCAGTTATAATATGAAGTGATACGTAAGTAATGATGCTTTCAGATCCTAATTGTCATCATTGACTAATAGAAGTTCGGTTTAACTGATTAAAAGTTGTTAAGAACTGACCTCGTTTGGTAGATTTTCCTGTTTGATTATAGATTAGGAACAGGAATGGAATCATGATTTTATCTTTCTTTTTTTTATAACTCAGTTGTTTTGATGGATCACAATAGTACGTCATCTCGATTAGTTACGGACTAGTGCTGGACCTTGTGCAAAATCGTCTCTTCACACAAGACAGCAACCAAGGAGATGAATGTTTCACGGGATATTCGAATCCTGATTTGCGTCTGTAAAGACGCTTATCAAGTGATCGAACTACCACTAAACTAACTCTTTGGAATTTAGGATTTTATCTTTAAGGAGGTCAAATCCTGTGAACAAAAATTCATTTCAACACTAAGAGCTATATTTATAATTTCATATTTAAATCTTTTAAATATAAAGATATACTTAGAGAAAAATATATTTAGTATAATATTTTATTTTATTATTAAGACAAATCAAGAAGAGCAAGCTTACATTACTTTATTAGTAATACAGTATTTTATTAAGAAGGTAGTGTATGTGTGCGAAGGTTAAAAACAATAAATACAGTATCAAGTGAATTGGGAGTGGAGAGTAGCCAATACTATGCAGAGATAGAATTCTACTACCGTGCATACAGGGATTTTCAAGGGTATAGGAGGGCGATGGCGCACCTTGACATGTGAATAGTTCCGTCGTCCTTGATAAGGACAGAAGAAGGAAAGTTTCCCCTTGGGAAACTTCCACCGTGAATACGTTTGAAGTTGGATCAGAGAGATTTTGTTTGAATGTTTGGCATATAGTTGTTGCTCACTTTACAAACAAATTCAAAAAATCTCATCTATAAAACATCGGATATTTTCATAATATGATGGTTCACGTCTGTGTTGCTACTAGTGGACACAGTTTTTAACACACCCCTCAATCCAACATGAAATTGATACAAAATTGTCCGGTATAAATTTAGTTTTAATGATTTTATATTGTGTTGAGGTGTCGAACGAGTATTATATCGGTTGGTGATAAGGGATTCTGGGCCATATAAGGAAGGAGATCGCTCTGCCTCCACTATTAGGTGCACCTTTTGGACTGAAAATCACAACCAACAGGTGGTATCAGAGTCTTGACACAAACCATTGTGTGGACTCAGCTCTTTGTGTCAGATGAGAGAATAATGATAGTTATCCAGTGTAAGCCTCATTCGAGAGGGATATTGTTGAGGTGTCGAACGAGTCCTGCATTTATTGAAGATGAAGATGTGTTATACAAGTCACTCCACCTACTAGGTATACCTTTTGGGCCGAAAACTCATGCTTAGCAAATGGTATCAAAGTCATGACCCAAGCCACCATGTGGACTCTACTCCTTGTGTCAAATGTGATACAGTGATGATCATGTATTATAAGTTTCGTTTGAGAGAGGGATTATTGAAGTGTCTAATGAGTCACACATAGCTTAGTAATGAGAGGATTCTTAGCAGGTTGCTCCACCTACTAAGTGCATCTTTTGTGCTGGAAATCCATGCCCAACATATTGTAAGTGAATTGACACGTTAAATTTGATCAAAAAATGATCGAGACGAATTCAACTATACACAACCTTCCCCGATCCATGCACGACTGCGAATGAGTAATCATTGTAGGGTTAAAGTTGAATTAGTGTCCAAACAGTGCCCTACTACCTTTGACTATACATGGGCCTAAAAAAGGGTTGCACTCTACTGAAAGCTAGTGAAGTGCCTGTGAAAATAGAGAGAAGTGGGACCAAATGAGCAAAACTCCATACAAAGCAAAGGGAGTAAGGAAGAAAGCCAAGACGGTGATGGATAGAGAAAGCCCATGGGGGACGAAGCACCCATGAGAGAGATGCTTTTGTCTTAGAGCGGGAATTATATCTAATTATTCTGAGGATAGTTTAAGTGATAATAGGAATGAATTATAAATTCAGACGTCCTGAGTTTGAATCATAACAATTTTTTAATGTCAGGTTACGACGGATTTAGTTCACATGAATACCTTAACTCCAGCGTGGATAGTCTATTTTTAATCAGACTGAAAAGAAGATTAATCGAAATACACATAAACTGATCAAAACACACTCAACCCTTAAACAAAAGAAAAAAAAAAAAGAAAGAAATTATAGCTATGTCCAGTGTGGCTTCTCTTTATGTTGGAAGGTGGGGCTTAGACTTACTCGCTTTAGCAAATGATATTAATTAGCATCATTTCATAATTTATTTAGAGTAATTATACGTGTACTTACTCCTTAACTTAATCTCTCTCTCTCTTTCCCTGAAGAAAAAATGATTGCTAACCATCACAAAATGCTTTGAGAATGCTATTTGATGCTCATCATCATTCTTTCTTGTAGAACCAGTAGTGGGTGGTGTGACATCCAAATCTTATTGTTTTAAATCGATTCAGTTCACATACAACTCATTTATGAAGTACTTTCACGTGCCAATTTAGTTAACATTTGATGGGTAAAAGCTAAATTCATGTCTGATAATTTTGTAGCATTCAACTTTTCATCCGATCAAAGGGTTGGATTAAAAATTACTATATATATATATCGTATTTGATCTGTATCTCATATAAAATGTGTTGTGTCAAAATTAACTAAAATCAAACTGAACTGATTTATTATATAGGTTAGTCCCATTAGAACCCAAATATGTTATTATTTTTATTGTATCGCATACTTTCATATGCATTTTTGTATTAAATAAGTATAAATCGTGTTAATAATTGTTAACTCTGCTTCCACGTAGAGTTGATAAGAGATAGCTCAAGTGACAATAGGGATGAACTGTAATTTTAGACGTCCGGAGTTTAAATCTTGACAGTCCCTTAAGGCAAAGTCATGAAGAATATATCTATCGTGAATACTCTATTCCCGGTGTGGATGATCTGCCTTTGACAGAAAAAAAAAAAAATTAGTTGAAATACGCATAAATTGGGTCAAACACCCCTTTCATTCTTCAGAAGTTTTTGTGACTCAATTGGTTTTTTGGTGAACTCGATCTACCTAGAGAAAGTTCTTGCTTTAACTTCTTCGTTGGAAACCAACATATGTGATATAAATAATGTAAAGAATAATAAATAACAAACGGTAAACTGTCAAATTGTCATATCTAAGTAAACTTTGCTTTGAAGACCCTACAAAATCAAGGTTATTATTTATAAAACAGTGAAAAAGATTCCTATATTTCGTAAAGAAAGCTTTCCCTTCCCAGTTGTTGTTGTTGTTATACAATGTTGAGTAATAAATCTGGAACTTAAAACCCATATTTATCATGGGTTACGTCTGGGAAACTAAGAAAGAAAATCTTGTCTTTCCTGGAAAGTAAAGACGAAGACAGAAAATCTCTCTTTTTCCGGGAAAGTAATAAGGACGAAAGAAAATCTAACTTGTATAGAAGTTATCCCCTTTTTCTTTTTGATCAAAACATTAAAATTAGCCCGATAGATTATTTTCTGTGGACGATAACAAAGAGAAAAAAAGCAAAAGCTTATTGAAGTTACGTGCTGATGAGGGAATGAACTTTAGAAGTGGTCCTCCTTCTATGGGATGACCGTGCACGCATTCATGTGTCCATGTCCCTATAACTTCACTTGCACAACTCTCAAAATTGATACTCAATAGGATCGTGATGTATTTATGTGTTTCGTCTGATTTTTAACATACTTTAAAGATATTGATTATTGATCAAACAATTTAAACAGGCATTACTAATTTGAGGAAATTCGTCTTCTTTGATCCAACACAACACGAAAAGAAAGAACAAATATCAAAATAAGATGGAATTTGAGTAAGTATAGGTGAGGAGAGCTACTTGTGGTGGTGATGTTGATACTTAGTCCACTACAACTCTAATCTATAGTGGCTGTGATTAGATTCATAGTGGTTGCTGTGGAGAGAGAGAGAGTTCTCATATGTTAGAAAATTGACAGCACTTCAACTGTTAAAAATTAATAGCGGAGAAGCTGGATGAGAGAGAGAGAGAAGAGAAATGGGTCAGTAGCATCTGCAACCAACACTTCTGTTTTGTATAGGTAGGTAGTTAGTGAAGTAGTTAATGAAAATTGAAGCATTTCAGCCGGTTGATACAAACATTTCTAACTTCTTTGCCCCAAATGATTAATTGAAACTTTTTCACTTAATAAATTGATTTAAAGTAAGGTTTGGGTGAGTAGGAGTTGGTTGGTTTTGGTAAGATGATGTGGCTTAGAATTAACTTAAAGAGAGTTGAGTTACTGAAACTCAAAGGGGAGAGGGAGACCATCCTTTTCACTTTCAGAAGATTGATTGGCAGTTTATTTGCTGACGAAAGTTTCTTTGCCTTTGGTTAATGTTGACGCTAATGACTTTCTTAAATTTTATAATATCGTCTTTGTAAAACAATTGGTTTGTCTTAATTTGTTTGCATAACAATGTGATTAAATTATACTTGATCCCTCTTAAACTATACGTCCCATTTTTTTTTTCACTCTCAAGGTTATCCACTTTCTCATATAACACCTTAAATAATTGATTTAAGGTTTGTATTATCCCAATCATTGACTTTTACATAATTTCTCATAGCAAATCAAAACACAAATGAGGTTGCACAATGTGAGAAGATGTGAGCGCAATACCCATTTTGCTCTGATTTTTGTGACAAATTGGAAATTAATTTACAATTGAAATAATGTGAAATTCAAATAAATATTTTAAGACAGAAAATGGATAATTTATGAAACAACGTATAAGGTAGAAATAAGTCTAAGTATAAAATAGTCTAAATTAGAAAAAAATGTATTGAGGAGCTTTTTATTGCATCGATTCCCTCTTTACCGTTCACTAAACAAAGTTATAAAAACAAGCCACAAACCCCCATGTGAACACTTGTTATATTATACCTGAAGAATCTTAAAAGGTAGATCAAATAATAATAAATACGAATTATAAATTTATTTTTTATAAATAATTTAATTTTTTTATAAATAACTTATATATAATTAAATCAAAAAATAAATTAGTCGAGCACAAATTTATTAAAGTATGGCCGTTGAAAAAAAAGAACTATATCCTATGTACCCTGGCCAGTAGAATTTGGTGATTATTAATGGCCATACCAGTCCAGTAGGACCTGTGACATGCAGCCTCCGTGCATTCAGAATGTGGCCCACGAATTGCCTGATCCTAGATATTTGGAAAGTGTCGCATACTTTTTCTCAGAATTTAGAGCAGGGCAAAGGCCATAGTACCGTCGGTTGTATGATATTAAAAATTATAATTTTTTTTAAAACATAAATTACAATTTATAGAGATACGATTAATTATTGAAAATTGTAATCGATACCGAAATTATAAATTTTAAATGAGTAAGTTATAATTTTTAAAGGACAATTTACAATTCATAAGAGAATAGTTACAACAGTTCAAGAGAAACTTATGACCGATCATGAGTGTTTGTGATCGATTTTAATATTCTCCAGAGATAATTGTAATTTTTTTTTTAAAAAAATATAATTTTATCATAAAAAGTTATAAGTGAGGGTACTATACAAAAAAATATATTTTTTTGACACGGAAGACTTATAGTTAAAGATTAGATTCGTTCGATTTTGATCTACAAAATTATTACAACAGTCGAGCATAATTGATAAATAATTCTATTTTTACTTTCATGGTCACTGTCATTCCACCATTGTCCTTGAAATAAACCCAACGACATAAATGTCAATTTACATTTTTTTTTAAATGAAAAATTATCTCAAACGTATAAGTTTGAAAATTCTCATTACAACATAATATTACAAATAAATAATTAAAAATTTTAATCGCTCTCTCAAGTATAGATCCTCAGAATTTTTTTTATGACCATTGAATTTCCTCATTATCAGATTTTATTATTTTTAAGTGTAAATAATGGACATGAATTTTTTTTTTTTTTGAAAAATATTTACAAGAGTGACCATGCACTAGTTTTTAATTAATTTTCATTAACGTAACGTCTGGGCGAAGATCTCACAAAACTCAAACATCCTCCTCCTCACTTGTCCTCGTCACCTATATATATATATACCTTTCCGTAGTAGACTTGATGGCGTGTACATTCGCCCCACAAACTCTCTGCCACGTGTCCTCCTGTCCAAAACTACCCCACCCACCCAATATTTTTCTTCCCCAAAACTACCCTTATACTGCACACGTCACCACCACACCAAAAGCGAGTCTCTCTCACTTCTCGCACAGCGAGTACAAATAAAATCCCACTCCCCAAATGTGAATCCCCCGCCCATAACACACGCACTCAGTACGACAGTTAGCTCCCAAATCTCGCCTAAGCGACCCCCACTTTCTCTCTCTCCTACGCGTATATTCTCGCCGGTCTTCCGTAACGGTCATATTGCCGGTCACTTTTTCTCTCTAAAACTAACTATAAATCGTTAAACCTATAAGTCTCGTCTCGTCTACATTCACTCCCACTCTCTCTCCGATTTCTCTGTCTAAATCTAGCTTGACGAGTTCTGAGGTTGTGAATTTGGGCAAAGGAATAGGGGGGTTTGTGATGTGTGAAGAAATGCATTAGGAGTTAATATAGTGAAGTCTGATGGTGGCTAATGTGTATACAACACCAAACCCTAAGGCCTCGACTTACCGGAACCCGAAGAGACCTCCATTGTTACCTTCCGATGCAGAGAATGGCCCTGGAAGACATAAATCTAGAGAAATCACTTCTCGCTACATGTCTTCTACTTCTTCCAGTTCGACGTCGTCGTCTTCAGCAACCTCTTCTTCGTATTTGTCATCTTCAAATTCGTCGTATTCGAGGCGGTGTCCGTCGCCGTTGGTGTCCAGACAAGTTGCGATGACGCCGATGCCGAATTTGAGTAAGAGGTCGCAATCGGTGGAGCGAAAAAGGCCGGTAACGCCGAGGCCGAATACGCCTGAGATGTCGAATGCGAGGAAGCTGTTGGTGACTTCGACGAGGAGTTTGTCAGTGTCGTTTCAAGGAGACTCGTTTTCACTTCCGGTTAATAAAGCAAGGCCGACGCCAGTGAATAGTTTGAGCAATACTAGGAAAGGTACCCCTGAGAGGACGAAAGCGGAGACGCCGCTGAGGGATCAGACGGAGAATTCGAAGCCAAGTGATCATCATCGCTGGCCGGGGAGATCACGGCAAGTGAATTTGAATTCTATGACTATGAGTGTAGATTTTACGNAATTTTCATTAACGTAACGTCTGGGCGAAGATCTCACAAAACTCAAACATCCTCCTCCTCACTTGTCCTCGTCACCTATATATATATATACCTTTCCGTAGTAGACTTGATGGCGTGTACATTCGCCCCACAAACTCTCTGCCACGTGTCCTCCTGTCCAAAACTACCCCACCCACCCAATATTTTTCTTCCCCAAAACTACCCTTATACTGCACACGTCACCACCACACCAAAAGCGAGTCTCTCTCACTTCTCGCACAGCGAGTACAAATAAAATCCCACTCCCCAAATGTGAATCCCCCGCCCATAACACACGCACTCAGTACGACAGTTAGCTCCCAAATCTCGCCTAAGCGACCCCCACTTTCTCTCTCTCCTACGCGTATATTCTCGCCGGTCTTCCGTAACGGTCATATTGCCGGTCACTTTTTCTCTCTAAAACTAACTATAAATCGTTAAACCTATAAGTCTCGTCTCGTCTACATTCACTCCCACTCTCTCTCCGATTTCTCTGTCTAAATCTAGCTTGACGAGTTCTGAGGTTGTGAATTTGGGCAAAGGAATAGGGGGGTTTGTGATGTGTGAAGAAATGCATTAGGAGTTAATATAGTGAAGTCTGATGGTGGCTAATGTGTATACAACACCAAACCCTAAGGCCTCGACTTACCGGAACCCGAAGAGACCTCCATTGTTACCTTCCGATGCAGAGAATGGCCCTGGAAGACATAAATCTAGAGAAATCACTTCTCGCTACATGTCTTCTACTTCTTCCAGTTCGACGTCGTCGTCTTCAGCAACCTCTTCTTCGTATTTGTCATCTTCAAATTCGTCGTATTCGAGGCGGTGTCCGTCGCCGTTGGTGTCCAGACAAGTTGCGATGACGCCGATGCCGAATTTGAGTAAGAGGTCGCAATCGGTGGAGCGAAAAAGGCCGGTAACGCCGAGGCCGAATACGCCTGAGATGTCGAATGCGAGGAAGCTGTTGGTGACTTCGACGAGGAGTTTGTCAGTGTCGTTTCAAGGAGACTCGTTTTCACTTCCGGTTAATAAAGCAAGGCCGACGCCAGTGAATAGTTTGAGCAATACTAGGAAAGGTACCCCTGAGAGGACGAAAGCGGAGACGCCGCTGAGGGATCAGACGGAGAATTCGAAGCCAAGTGATCATCATCGCTGGCCGGGGAGATCACGGCAAGTGAATTTGAATTCTATGACTATGAGTGTAGATTTTACGGCTGAGAGGGCAAAATTGGGTGGATCTGGAAGTGCTAGGGCTCTGCAAAAGTCTGTGAATGATGAGAGCAGTAGAGTTTCCATGGATGCTAAATCGAAACTTGAGAGAACCAATGCTGAGCTTCGAAAGCCGATTCCGCTTGTTGCGGAAGCAAATCCAGCTACTGGATCAGTTGTAATTTCTGATCCGGTAGCTTCGGATAGTGAAAGTGTTTCTTCGGGAAGTAATTCAGGTGTGCAAGAATATGGTAGTGTTGCTCATGTGAGAGGAAGGCAGCGCGGCATCGTGGTTCCAGCTAGGTTTTTGCAAGGGACTAATAAAAATCTCCGGCGAGGACCAGAGCCTGGTTCCCCAGTGTCCAATAGCAATGGATTGAAAACGGTTGTACCTGCAAAGTTGATTGGAACGAAAAAGTTAAATGACAGTCCAATATCATCGCCTCGAGAGGTTTTAAATAGTAAGGGATTATCATCTCCTGTTCGAGGAGGTGTTAGACCTGCATCTCCCAGTAAGTTATTGACTTGTTCTAGGTCTAATCCGTCAAGGGGGATTCCCAGTCCGACCCGAACGAGGAATGGGGTAGCAAACACACCTAGTGATAACTTGATCAATACACCATCCATATTGAGTTTTGCTGCTGATGTTAGAAGAGGAAAGGTGGGGGAGAACCGCGTTGTTGATGCACATGAGTTGAAGCTGTTATATAACAGGCAATTGCAATGGCGATTTGTAAATGCTCGAGCAGATGCTGCCCTGTCGGAACAAAGAGTGACAACAGAGGTAAAGTTCCTTGACTTCACATCTCAATTTTTTCTGCAGGTTATGACTTTTATATTTTTGTATAGTAGAATGCAACACTTTTTGAAGCTCAGTATGGTCTGTCTTGTATGGTCTGGTCGTATGTTACTCTGTAGATGCCTAGTATAGTCAGGTTTGGACGTTGTTTCCCTGTGCCTTCAATCAGGAAAATCTATGTTTGATCTCTTTAAATACTCACGACCTTGAGCTCCATTGTGAGATGGGAAGAATCACTTAATTTTATACTGTGGTACCATGTCATCTCCTTGAATCTTCAAAATTGTGATGACTGATGAGGAGGTCGAGAGGGGGATAGTACAGGGATGCCATAATTTACCAAAAGTTGGATTTCTTGTTTTGGAGAATGACTTAGAAGAACATTGGAGAGCAGATTTGCTGCTTTTGAATATATTTTCCTCTACCCGCCTCCTTGATATAGCTCCACCAAAAGGAAAACAGCTTGGTGTGTGGAGTGTGGTTCAGTGAAACGGTGGATAACGATATGACTCAGCCAATTTGTATCTGATTTGGCACTTTCTGATCGCATAATGTTCAACATTCCATGTAACCAATCAGTCTCACAAAATTAAGCCAAACCATCCGGGACGTCTTCGAGTCCATCCCAATTTGTCCAAGTCATCATCAAATAAGTCGATGCCTTTTTGAGACACCGTGATATGACTTGAATCTCTTGTTATGTTCAACTTTTTATTCTATTAGCATTTCATGTGTATATTCCGATACTATTTCGTACCAGTGCGACCAATGCGTCTTAGTGGCTTCTAAGTCGATGTCATGATCTTGTATCAACAGGGGTAGAGAATAAAATTTAATATGGTGATAGATCACTCGTGGCTGATTGTCAGAAACCATGGTGTTCTGGCTTTGGGGGGAAGGGGAGATCATGAAGGCAGGGAGATATGGTAATTGTGGACTTGGGTAGTTGCAGAAGTTTCCGTAAATAATGATTAAAAGATAACCAAACTCAATGTTATGAGGTAGTCAGATGAAATTGTCTGTGTGTGTGTGTGTGTTCCCAGTCTACTAGCTGTAGCTCATGCAAGGGTTGATCTGACGACCACATTGTTTAATCCATGCTGGACTTCATGCGTAAAGAGAATGAGAGAAATAAAGGATGGTATTTTGAATGCAGTTCAATTCTATATTTTGGCTGAATTGAATTTAAATGTTGTGGCTTCAATTTTGAAGATATGTTGGAGAGGCCAATTGATGCAGAAGATGGAATAAAGCGGTGTTGGGATGGGGAGGAATAAGAGATTGCCACTGGTGCAAGTTGGAATATCTAAAATTTATGGAGTAACATTTTTTATTCTTTCATTTAAAATGAGGTTGTGTGGATGACTATTTCATCTAATATTTTGACTTTGAGCAAGGGAATTGCTTGTGAAGTAAATGTGAGAGGCTCCATCAGAGAAGTGGCAACTTGTGAAAGTGCAAATAATTATCACATCAACAGGTGTAATGGGATGCTTGCAACAAGTTGTAGAATTGCAAGTTAGTTGCTGAGACAACAGATCACCTCCTCATCCACTGTTTTATTTCTTACGTGCTTTGGAATATAGTGTCTGTCTTGTTGCGATGATGGGTGCTTATTAGCTGGTAACCTTTGTTTATAGACTTGGGACTGATGTGAAAATTGTTGAAGTAACATAACTTGGACTGCATGAACTTTTTTGACTATGTATTGCACGTGGAATGATCTACATGAAACTATCTTTAAGAGCTATCATTTCTTGTCAGGTTAAAGGATATTTTGCTGAGAAAATTTGTTTTTCGTTGTCAGTGTATGAAATTTGGTGTGATACCTTAACTTTTACGAGTATTTGTGCCTAAAAAGGTATAACAGATTGGGCTTTCTGTTGCTCTGTAACCCCTGTTTTTATTGGGTTCTCCCTGTTTTTCCTGTTAAAATGGATGACTTAATCGTGTGGAAATAAATTGGCACGATACACAGGAAAAAAATGGAACTGGTCTAGTGATGTTTTTCTGTATTATTCGTTGTTGAATAAATTAGGAATTTGTATGTACCAAAGATTAGGAACTGCTTTCAGTCCACTCTTATTCAAAAAGTTCTCTTATGAGCTTGGCTTTTTGGGCTGTTATTCTGTTTAGTGACCCTTTGATGCATGATATGAACTCGCAATACTTTGTTCTGCTTGTTTGCTATTGTCTAGATGCTTAAATAATGATTACAACAATCTGTGTGACAAATGGGCAAAGAGGGACAAAGTTGCCACTAGAGGGTCATCTGTTGGGCTTCATCTATAAATCAATTTGTTTTTTCTTTACTTTTAAGCATTTTTCTTTTTCCAACATGCTTATGTGCTGCAAGATACATAATTGTGACCAGAATTGGTGAATAAAGATGTGGGGCATTCTGGAATAGGAACACCAATGCCTATGTAGGAGACTTAGATTCTGTTGTATACTTTTGTGCCCAATATTTGTGATGCATGGTTACTAGAAATGCTCAACAATAATAAAGCAATTTGGAAGACAAATGCCTGAGCTGTGGCATATGGGGACGTAAATAAGATTGCAGTGGTTATGTTCGATAGCTACAACCCTCTGATTCACTTGCAAAAACATTATTTTTTTAGTTTGACAAATTAGGAAATACAGTAGATTATCCATTATCCAACTTTCCTATCACAAATAAGTAGATTATCCAACTTGGTATACCATAGAAATTAAAATATTGGTAAAAATGGAGTAGGATAACTTGCTTTTCTGTGCTCATCAGAGTAAATAAAAGATAATGTATTTTGTAGCTAATATTGTCTTTTATCTTACATGTTGGGGTTGTGAGATATTTTTTCGCTTAACTCACTTTTTTGTTTCAGAAAAGCCTATATACTTCATGGGTGTCTACATTGAAACTGAGACTTTCTGTCACATCCAAAAGAATCAAGTTACAATTGCTGAGGCAAAATATGAAGTTGTACTCCATCCTCAAGGAACAAGTAAGATTGGCATTCCGCGTAGTTTTGTTAGCATGAGGCTTCGTGGCTTGAATGTTTTTTGGCATAAAAGCTATATTTTATTGAGGGACGTGATTGATATATGAATGCGTTCTTGATTGCTTATTTTTCATAGCCATGTCCTTTGAAAGACAGAGAAACAAGCAGTTGGTCCTGAAATATCTTTGATTTTAATTTACCTTGTTATTTTGCTTCTTTTCAGACATACAACAAATCCCCCCCCCCCCCCC
>CAUOFW020002702.1:303417-333492 GCA_963454935.2 Ilex paraguariensis
CCCCAAAAAAAAAAAAGACGCACCAACAACGAAAATAATAAGGAAACAGCTGGATGATAACAGAAACCTATTATGTAGCAAAGAGTCATACTCAAGGCATAAAATCCTTAACCAGTCAAAATCCTCTCTAAAGATCAAGGAGAGTTCCTCGGATAAATAGTAAGGATATCGGTACAAATCTCAAAGAACTAGGAACAGTCCTATAAATATTATGTAACTCTCCCAAGGCAAGGGAGAGACCCCCAATAGCATATACACTATTCTGTAAACCTTCTGAATAAGAAGAAAAGAGAAAAGGAGCAAGAATTTTTATTGAAGAATGAATTAGTCAAGCTCCTGAGCTGATGAACCATTATAATTCTACTTTGTCAATTCCCCATTTTTACTAGTCTTCGCTCTTTCAAGTCCTATAGCACTGATCCTAAGATAACCAATTGTTGATCATCTCACATGCTCACCATCATAAGTTTACATTACGTTCATTTACACCATCAATTAATATTTAATTAATTCCGTTAGATCAAAATTAATGTTCTAATAAGTGTTAAACCAAATTTTTAATTCGATATTTATTGATATTAATGAGTCGCAACTTAATTGTTTATAGATTCATCTTCTCCTAATTTATTCAAAATGAATAGATCATACCCATTAAACTTTTTATTAATTTTTTAATAATAAATTATTTGTTGTATATGAATGACAAAGCACCCATAAATAATGAGTCACCTATGGAGACAGAATTTCACTTGACGTCGATACTGACCAGGATATGACTTCAGCAGCGTATTCGTTTCCAAAAGATAAATCACACGTAGACTTGGAACTCATGGCAACCTCAATTCGTAATCAAGACGTACGACAGTAGTACAACTAAGGATGCTAAAACTAGGAAAAGATTACTGGTAGTGAAAATTTATTTTTTTGGTATTATATTAAAAAGTAAAAAAAAAATCTAAAAAATAATAAATTTTACTCAAAAAAAAATAGTTAATGTTACGATACATATTCTGACCCCTAAAACTAAAGTTTAATAAAAAAGAAAAAAGGAAAGTCGTCGTACAAATCGAAGGGTGGAGGAAGGAGGAGTGTAAGAGACTAAGAGTGAATCGTAGCTGACAGTTCAGATTAGGTCAAAAAAGTACAAAAGTCCCACTCAAAAGAAATCTAAATCCAACGGTGCAGATTCGACGTCAAAAAGGGCCGCGAAAACACGGAGCCGCTCGAACCTAGAGTTTGGAATGGGGGAAAATCTTTTTTATATTCCCCTAATAAAATACCCACTACACTTGTCGTATTCCACCAAAACCAACAACACCCAAATTAATCATAGTTACTTTTCGGAAAAATTTTAATCATATCTCCTTATATAATATCATATTTTTAAAGGCACCCTTAATGTTATTTGAAATGTCATTATGTTCTCTCATAACTTTTTTTTTATTTAATAGTCTGGAGTGTTCGAATTAGTTTATGCATATTTTAATTAATTTTTTTTGTGCGGTTAAAAACAGATCATTCACGTCAAAATTAAACAATTAATGAGAAATAAATCCCTCATAGTCCCACCTTAAAACATTGTGAAGATTTGAACTCAAAAAATTTGAATTTACAGTTTATTCATGTTATCATTTGAACTACCATCGAAGTTGTTTTATCATAATTTTCATAACTTCGTATTAAATATCGCACCATTGTATCTGTTATTAATACTGTCATAAATAAAAGCAAGCCTACATAAATTCATTGAATTAGTGATGAATTCTTTTTATAGATGAAACCCAGTTTTAATTTAAAATTTGTCATTGATTAGATATCGTGATTAAGTCTCTAAATTAGATACACTTGTACTAAAAATAAGAAAATTAGTTTTATAGAATTAATTTTACTTTTCTATTATTAAATATGACAATAATACAATATTATATTGACTAATCTTAAGAGAATATTCTACACAAAGTTTAAAAACCAATTATCGTATGTAGGGTATTCTTAAAAATGTGATAAATTATAGGGGATGTGAAAAAAAACTCTCTTGATAATTTTTAACTCAACACCACCAAGTACAAATAAATATTGGGTATAGTGGTTATCAATGTCAAATGTGTCACTAATTAATTATAAAATAATAAACATAATTGATGAATTTTATTATTTTAAGATGACAATTAGAGTTTAAATACTTATTATAATAATTATCAAAAATAATGTAGTACATTAAATTTATTTAATATTTTATTATTAATTATTTGATGTCGATATTTTTCTCCACCAGCACACCCCAATCTTATAATAGCAAAGCTCACTCTTTACTCCATGTATGTGTCTCTCTCTCTCTTGTCTCCCATTTTCGGTGGGTTCAAGTAATCTAGCTAGTCTAGTCTAGTCTAGTGTAGTCTAGGGAGAGAGAGAAAAGAGATCAAAATGAGCTGCAATGGTTGTAGAGTGCTTCGCAGAGGATGCAGCGACTCGTGCGTCCTAAGGTCGTGTTTGGAATGGATCGACAACCCTCAAGCTCAAGCCAACGCCACTCTTTTCGTCTCGAAGTTCTTCGGCCGGAGCGATCTCATGGCCTTCATCTCCGGCGTCCCCCATAACAAAAGACCTGGTAAGGAAACTAAATAAACAATTAATAAATCATAATTTACGATTACAATCCGGAGACATGAAGCTTCTGTTTTTTTTTATTTATTTCGATTTTTGTTTTTTGTCTTTGCATGTGTATTTCATAGCTTTGTTTCAGTCGCTGCTCTTTGAAGCCTGTGGCCGGACAGTGAATCCGGTGAATGGTGCGATTGGCCTTCTCTCAACCGGAAACTGGCACGTGTGCCAGTCTGCGGTGGAAACAGTCCTCTCCGGGGGAATTTTACGGCCGCTGGTCACCGGAATTTTAACCCCTAATTCCGATGAAGCTTCCGAGGTCTTCCGACTTGGATACACTAAATCTACAGCGTCCATGCATGTATCTGATCAACTGATCGCGCATCAACCATCCGATCTGAAGATACCTCTGTTTGGAACCAGTTATCCCCCGGATAAATGGCTGAATTCTCGGGTGTCACTCGGCTCCGACGTGTCGGAGGTCTCGATGGGTTTTGAAACCGGTGATGATGGCGTGAAGAAGAAGCAGGGTGGTGGAGGAGAAGAACCAAAGCTTCTGAACCTCTTTGCGTAATGAAATGATGAGTCAGTGAGTAAAATCTGACTTTTTGGCGAGCATAGAACTCGTTGAATCGGCTACTGTAACTCTTCAACAGAGTACTTTTTTTTTTATGAATAACTATAAAATTATGAAGACGATCAAACTTTTTGGTATCTTTCCGGCGCATGCATTTTTTTTTTCTTTTGGTTCTCCGGTGGTAGATTTCTGGGTTTTGTTTTTTTTTTTTCATTTTAAAAAGTTAAAAATATGAGTAAAGCTAGATGAATTTAAAAATTAGACTTGATAATCTCAACCATTGAATAGGTAGCGTGTTCCAATAAATGTTGTGATTCACAATGAAATCAATAGTTGAGATTATCAAGTCTAATTTTTAAATCTACTTTTTAAGTTCATGTAGTATTGCTTTAAAATTATTATTTTAACATAATTTATTGACATGTTATATTTATTAAATTGATTCTAAATCTCGACAATTTTAATGAATAGTTTAACTATTAACAACGATAAGCTATAAATTCAGTTCAAATTTTTACAATTTTTTGGGTGGGGTCGTGAGGAGTTTATTTTTAATAAATATTCTAATCTCGATATAGATGGTCTATAATTGATCGTATTGCTCAAGAAATTTATTAAAGTAAGCGTAAACTGTTTCAAACATCTTTGATCGTTAAATAAAAAAAAAAAAAATATATATATATATATATATATATATATATATATATAGTGAAACTCAATTAATAGTAAAATAATAATATTATTTAAATTTAATTTATTAATCTAATTTATCTTAATCGTTAAACTAATTTTAGGTAAAAAATATATTGAGGCCATTATTAAATCTAACAATTATAAATATTTAAATTAATAAATTAAATATTATTTAGAGTTCATAATCATGTGGAGATTTGATCAATAAATAACGTCAACAAATGAAAAAAATAATTGTGTATTCATTAGGCACACTGTCATATGGTGCATGTTACGAATATAATATAATATAATATTTACAAATTTCCACTAAATAGCTGCCACCTCCCACTTATGACAAAATGAAGTTAAGGTTGTCTGCTGTGCGTGGCTGTGATATGAGCGTACACCTGCGAGTCCGTACAATTCCCACACGAAACTTCCTGGCAGTAGCAACTCCTACTGATCTCATTGCCTTTTTCTTAATTTTGAGATTATCTTTTGTCACTAACCTCAGACTCTTTTCTTTTTCTTTTTATAGATTAGGGGTGGACAGGTCAATTTTTGTGTATTTTAATTAATTATTTCTTTAGTCTGGTCAAAGTTACTTCATTACATCAGAATTAAAATATTCACGAAAAATAAATTTCTCATAACCTAATTCTAAAAAATTATCTAAATTCGAATTCAGANACCTCAGACTCTTTTCTTTTTCTTTTTATAGATTAGGGGTCGTCAGGTCAATTTTTGTGCATTTTAATTAATTATTTCTTTAGTCCGGTCAAAGTTACTTCATTACATCAGAATTAAAATATTCGCGAAAAATAAATTTCTCATAACCTAATTCTAAAAAATTATCTAAATTCGAATTCAGAAAATAGATACATTCTTTGAATTAAAGGTCTCAATTGATTTTTATAGAATTGAAAATTTATTTATAATTAGTTAATTATATAAAGTGACAAATTTAATTATAATTAACATACAAGTACAAATCACTCAATTTGACATACAAGTACATAACTATTAGCATCATTCAAAAAATGTCACTGCTCCTATATTTTTCAAAGCATAGATATTTTTTTTCACTATTTATTATTCGGTTGTCTTTCTATATGTTATGATGAATTCAGCAACAAAAGTCAATTTGAATGACCCATGGCAGTCATTTTTACTCCAATAATTGTGACAAGAATAAAAAAAAATCTTTATTTTTTTTTTATTTTGGACAATAAATCTTTTTAAATAAGTGTCACATCAATCATTCTTGCAAAATAAACTGTGAATTCAAGTAATGACGTGTAAATCATAAAATTCCATTCCACCCGGAAGTCAATCAATGTTTACAAGAATTTTATAAATAAATATATTCTCATATATTTGGTTAGTATAAAAAATTTATGAAAAAAATCTAAAATTTTTTTATTCTATTGTCTGAAAGAAAAAAAAGTTGCTAGAATTTTTTTTAATTATCTAAATTACTCTTAATTATATTAAATCGATTAAAGAAAAAATAATATATAATATAATTGAAAGTTAAAAAATTTTAAAAAATCACTCATAACCTAATTTTTGAACAAGCATTAGCACAAATGTCTTTAGTTAAAATTATATGATTAATCAAATTCATACTAGAATTTTTAAAAAATTAATAAGCAATATAATATTTTAAGAAAAATAAGAATAAAATATAAGTTGGTTATAGATCACAATTTTTTTACATTTTCTTGTGTTTTTTATAAGAAAAAAAAATTGTTAGTTATGAAAAAAATTTAAGAATGAAAGAAAATTATTTTTTTCATCGTTTTCCATTTCATACTAATCAAACACATGAAAATTTTTTAAAAAATATCTTTCTTGCATTTTTTACCATTATCTTGCTAAACAAACAAACTCTCAGGCAGGCCCAACGTAAACGGGGCGCATTAAACAAAAAATTTACATGGGGTCCTATTAATAATTAAAAATAACATATAATTTTTTTATTTTTTATTGTTTTAAAAATTATATTTCTTATTTTTTGTGCTGCAAACATATTGATCCAATTCTTATATTTTTATTTATTGCATGATTTGGTTCACCACTAATTAAATTATCACTTCTATTTCTACTTATGTTTTTTTTTATTGCCGAGCCCTTTTTTTAGATTGAATGAATTGTTCTTCTTTTTTGTTTTTTATAATCAGAGTCATACTTTTGAGTAGACATATCAATAATTAAACATTAATTTTTAACTAAAACGAGGTAATTTTTTAGTTGCTAGATTGAAATAAAATAGAGAATTAAGGTTATAAACACTTCTAAAATCTAAGGCTCTAGGCAACCATCTTAGTGACCTATGCTTAGGGCCGGCCCAGGTCCTACATGATAGTTCTTAGTAAACCATGGTACTAAGTCAGATTTCCTTCTATCAAGGAAAAATTTTTCCAATATCATTATGATCTAAAGACATACCACAGCTTACTGAATTCCAAAATTAATGAATCCAACTACTCAAGCATCAAACTTCTATGGGATCCATTCGTTGAGTTGCTAAAAAGGGAAATTTTAGAATACTAGAAAAAAAATATTTTAGTATCATACCCTCAATTACAATTTTTTGTGATAAAATTATACATTTTAAAAAAATATATAATTGTTTAAAAAAAAGTCATGATCTGTCATAGAGTCCTGGTCGATAATTTGACCAAGTACTTCCTTACTTAGATCAATCCCAAATTATGTTCAACTGGACAATGCTTGGTAGATTGAGAGGAAAGGAAGAGCACATCCTCGTTTGTTTGGCCAACAGTCAATTCAAGGAAAGAGAGAGAAAGAGGAAGGGGGGTGGGGGTGGGGGTGGGGTGCGCTACACGTCATCAGGCCCCACTTTTCCCCTCTTTATAATGGGGGGGTGTGGAGTCCACGTCATCAAATCTACTTTAATCATAGGAAAAGATTAAGCATGGAATAGAAACAGTTTAAAGCAATGGATTCGGTTGGTGCTGCTCGCCGCATCTCTAGTGGGTCCCAAATTATTTATTTTTATAAAGTGGAAGAAATCGCTGCGCGCCATTCTCACTCTTCCATTTTAACCTCCGAATCTATCTATCTTAAAGTATAATATAAAATAAAACAGTATTGAATAAATATATTCGATAATTTTAAATAAATTCAACAAACAATCATTAATTAACAATCAAAAATATTATTTTATTATATTTAATAATTAATTAATTACATATTATTTATGATTAAATTTGTTAAATTCCTTAAGTTTACAATTTGATACTTTTTTTAGTGTTTGATTTATTTTGTAGGTAAAATGGTTAATTTAAAATAATAATGAATAAGGAAAGTGAAACAATCACTAGAGGAAGAATCACAATTGATAAGAATTAAAGAATCAATATTAAAATAGTAAGATTTGAAAATAAGACAACAATTTAATTCTTATAGGAGTTCAAATTAGAAGAAAACTTATTTAGAATTGGATGATGAAAATATTATAGAAGAAAAAAATTTGACACATTTTCAGTATTTTGGTCATAACTTTTGATTCCGATATTCGATTGACTTGATTTTTACGGGATTGGAAAGAATACTTCAAAGGCTACGAAAGTGTATTTTACAAAAATTTTGTGATTCAGCCTTTAAATATACAAAATTTTAGCTCGAAATCTAAACAAATTTTGTACCCGCGGCCCTAAGATTCTATACATGAGATTTAACCTTAAAAAACTTTTTTTTGGAAAACAATTCTTCTCAATCCAACCTTATATCTTTTACCTATACCTAAAATTTATTTTATTATAAATAAAAGATTTTTATTTATTGAGGCGATGATTTGAATTATTATTATTCTCTTCTCATCTTCTTTTTTTTTTTTCTAGTTGTATGACTTGTTAAAAGTCCAACTAAAGTTAGAGGAAATATTTTTAATAAAATAAATTATTTATTGTTGTTTCGATGTTCTTTTTAATTGATGATTTATTCTTTCAATTAGTTATTGTTCAGTGTTCAATGTTCTGTATACTTTTTTGATTTATTATGTTATGTACATCGAATGTTTGAGATTCCCTACGAGTCAAATAACTAGTTATTCCATACTTGAATTAATTAATTAAAATTTCTTATAATATAGTTGATTTATTATTTGCAATAAAATAAGTTTATCTGTTAAAAAACTTAATTTATTGTAGTCTTCGAGCACGGTGAATGTTTGTGATTTACAAATAAATTTTTATATTTATTTCAGATAATTTATTAATTATAATTTTTGATATTTTTATATCATCACTGCTAAATATTCTGATTGAAATCACTTCTGAGTTGAATTCTCAATTGAGTTTGAAAACTGAATCATTAAAAATTACTGTGTGAATTTGAAAGGGTATCCTCGATTCTTTAGTTTTTCAATTATTATTTTAACCAACCCACCTTTCTTCTTTTGGATAGATTTTTACTCAAATAAGTTTCAAAGCAATTTTTTTTTATTTGTTTTGTGTCTTTTGTTTTCACAATTCCTTGTGATTCGACATGAAATTCCCAAAAAATTTATTACTACGCACAACTTACATTTGAGTGATCAATTCTAAAGTTGTAACAACCACCAACATCCCTCTCAAACATTAGACCTTAATATTGATCCAATGATTCTACTGAAGTTACATCATTAAATTATCTGTAATAGAGATCCAAACTTTTACTCAAATTTGAGTTAAAAAAAGGGTAAAAAATTTGACTTGATATACACCTCTCAATGAAGAAACTCAAATTTAAAGAAAGAGAATTTTTTTTAAAAATAAGAATAAACTCAAATTTAAAAGAGGATAAATATGACAATTGCATTTTTAAAGGAAAGTGTAATTTCACCATTGGTGAAAAAAGATAAGAATTCAAGTTTTCCTTGATTTGGGTTTTAAAAAAAATTTCTCTTCATTTGGTATGAATATTAGCAGTGTTATCAGAATCGGACCGGACCAGCTAGTCGGACCAGTTCAACCGTAAATTAGGACCCTAATCGGTTCGGTTCCTTAGTTGAACTGCTTAAAGAAGCGAACCGGTTAAAAACCAAAAAATCAGTCGATTTTTAACAAAAATCGTGAATCGCCGATTTTATAAAAATCGGACGATTTAATGTCTATTTAAAAGTTAAATTACAAAAATAAATTTTTTTGCCTTAAATCAGTAAATAGCTGATTTTTTTTAACCTTATTCTTGGATAAATTATAAATGACACCCCTTCTTTTTCTTTATAATTTACTTGAACCTCTTTACGTTGTTTTAAAATATAATAACTTCCACTTTGTTATTTAATTTCATTAATTTTATGGCAAATTTTATGTATATTTTATATTTTTTAGCTAAATTATTAAGTTTTATAATTATTATATATATATATATATATATATATATATATATATATATTTTTTTTTTATATGNTTATGGCAAATTTTATGTATATTTTATATTTTTTAGCTAAATTATTAAGTTTTATAATTATTATATATATATATATATATATATATATATATATATATATTATTTTATTATATGACCGGTCCAACCAGTTGATCCAACGGTTGAACCAGTAAACCATTGACCCGGTCCCCTTATCGGTTCGATGACCGATTCGGTTCTGATAACATTGAATATTAGTCTAGCATTAAAGAAAATTTTTAAAATTTTTTTTACATTTTTTAAAAAAATGGTGCAACAAAGGGATAAGGGCTAGAGATGTTTTTAGGTCAATAAATTTAGGTCTAAATAACTCTTATCAAAATAATGTGTAGTAGAATTCGGACAACATTCATTACTATCGTAAAAGGATAGCTAGAAATTTGATGTTCAATTGTATAGTACATGTGCTATCTTTTTTTTTTTTGTATTTTAATCAATAATCACTCGTAACTTCTTGTCAGCTGCACCTAACAATCTCTTCTCGCTCACTTTGTTCTTATTTTCCCTTTTTTACGATCAGGTACTGCGACATGGAAAGTCTATCACTTGATTTTATGAATAAATTGATTCGAAATTACAGTATCCAACTCTAATAACAACAAAACATTGGATTGGACAATAATTTCATCTCCTTCTATATGCTCTAGCAACTTATTAACTTTAAGGAAGAACACAAAAATGATAAAAGTCGGGCCATGTTTGGTTTGTGATCCGAAAATAATTTTTTGTTTTCAAAATTTTAAAAACACCTAAAATTTCGTTGTTTAGTATTTTTGTTCTCAAAATTTTGGGAAAAAAAATAAGATTTTAGTCAAAGAAACAGAAAACAAGTATAGATTGTTTTTAAAGTTTTCTTTGAAAATTTTGAAAACAAGGAGAACAATTTTTGACTTTAATGAGGTATGCCCTTTGAGTCCCCTTAGCAGCAAATTTCTTTATTCTTTTTTTTTTTCCTTCTTCTTCTCTCTCTCTAGACATCTTCTTCTCCGACGTCCGTCTCTCTCTCTCTCTCTCTCTCTTCTTCAGATCTGAAGATGCCAGAGCACCGAAGCACAAATCTGAGATCTGAAGATGCTGGATCTTTAGATATGGGTATATATATATTAATGTTTGATTTATTGAATTTTTTTTTTTATGAAATTTTCAATCTAAAAATAATTTTTTTATTAATGTTTGAATTACTGTTTAAACATATATTTAAGTTATTCAAACAGGTTTTATCATTTTCTGTATTATAAAATTATTTTTGAAATCACGTAATCAAACAAATTTTTTAGTTCAAAAAATATCAAAACTATTTTGTTAAAATTTTTCTCAAAAATTATTTTTAAATACTATTTTTTAAAACACAAACCAAATAAATCCTCAGTCTTTCGTCCGCCATTTTGCAAGAATTACAAAGAAACACGTGTTTTTTTTCTTGACAAGTGATGAGAAATTATTAGTACGACTACAATGAATGTATCCCTCTTGTTTTGAAGACCAAATGAAACTCTAAACAATAAAGCACAAATAAATCACACTCTACGAACGAGTGAAACGATTAGACGGAAAAACCTATGGAGGAAAATGAGACACGAGATTAAAATATTCTTTTGACATAGGTTCACCTATTGACCTCTTGATAGGGAGCGTTTGAGATGACCGACTAGCCTTGGACCAATTTACTAAGAAAATAGTCTTCTTGAAGTGTAATTTTCAAAGTTTAATAATCCATAGTGTTTGTATTGCAAAGAAACTCCAAGACATATGGTACTTTAATTCAACAGTACTGATCCATTTTTTTCAACAAGAGTATCTCTTGCCAATCAAAGACCCATGAGGGATGGCCTCACATTGAGGCTTTTTAATTAGCATCTATTTCCTTTCACAATTAACCAAACGCTGTAGATTTTTGGACTTCTATTTACAAAGGAAGGTGATGCTTTCAAACAAGTTGATAGTGTCTGGCTAGGAGTATCTCCTGTTCATACCTTTTTTTATATATTTTTTTTAAAAAAAGGGCAAATTTTTTAAAAAATATTCTCCAATGTTAAATTCATACTTATACCAAATAAAAGAAATCTTTTTTTAAACCTAAATCAAGGAGACTCAAATCCTTATCCTTTTCACTAATGATGAGATTGTACACTGCTTTAAATATTCAATTGTTATATTGACTCTTTTTTAAATTTGAGTTTATCTATTGGAGATATATTTATCAAAGTTGAGTAAAAATTTGAGTCTCTATTATATAGATGGTCTAAGAATGTCAAATTCGTTCAGACCTAAGATTAACTTTTTTTAATAGGAGCTGTCTGCGTACCAAAAAGAAAAATTCCAGTATAATACCTCCGCTTGTTATATTTTTGTATATTTTTATTATTGTTGTAGGTAATTTTTTTTGGTACCAAAAAAAAATAGTAAAAATAATTACCACAATAATGGTAAATGTTCCCACAAAAGTGATAAAAACATTTATAAAAATGATAAATTACCTATAAAAGCCATAAATTTTTTAGTTATAAAATAACTTATAAAAATTATAAAAAAAATAATACTATTGAAACCTAATTCACTATGCGGGGCCAATCAAACATTAGAACTTGATATTGATCTAATAGTTCTGCTAAAATCACATTATTATATTAACTGATTAGATCAAATTTTTAACTCTAAATAATATTACTCATTATAAAAATAATCATTGAAATAATAAATTTTGAAAGTAAGTTGCCAATTTTTTTTATTGGTATTGTAATAAAATCCTTTCTATTTACAAAAGAGACAAGATTACCGTACGCACAATTTTTCTTGGGTACCATACCCAGGTTGATTGAGAGTCGTGCATTTCGATTTGATTATTTGCAGCCATAGATTATAAACAAACTAAAACAATATATATTATAAAATAAAACATTTCAACAAATGTCAAAATTTTATTGGATTAAAAGTGAGTTATAATACTTTAAAAATAACTTTTCAATACTGTAATTGAATCCCTGTCAAACTCTCATTTGTTAGATGACGGCTTCAAAATCATCATTTTATAGGTTGTTAAGCGACCCTATATTACACCGAAAATGTTATATAATTTAATTAAAATTTAAATATATATCATTTCTTAAATGAGTGAGTTTTACTGAAAAAATTGATGAAATTCACTCATTCAAATAATAATATATATTTGAATTTCAACTTTTTAAGTATTATTTGCATTTTGTAGCATTGCTCATATTACACGTCATTTTTTTTGTACCATTTTTATGCCCTACTTTAATGTAAACTATATGATTAGTGGGTCCCGTTAAATTCATTAAATATTTAAAAATTTAGATCATATTATATCAATGGTATAAATAGATGATACACAAAAGTGGTGCACATATCATTATTGAACACTTCCACCCAATCTCAATGTTGGTATTAAAAAAAAAGTTCATTGGAAGTCGATACATCTAATTAGACTTATTTAATAAAAAATACATAGAACAAAATGTGAATTAAAAAGACATAAATACCCATTTTAGGGTCATTTAATTCAAAATCTCATATCTTTAATGCACATTCATTCATGTGTGTTTATTAATACATATAAATACGTATTTAATGCACTTTTGATTCATATATATATATATATATATATATATATATATATATATATATATAATGCTTCTTGATTCAAACGTTTTTTTTTTAAAATATATTTTTTTTAAATATCCGAATAATGTAATAGTGTAATAATAACAGTGTAACAAATACACTGTAACAAAAACAGTGTTTAATAGTTTTATGTCTATGGTAACAAATTCAAAATGAAGATAAACTATTTGAATGAAATTATATGAAACTATATGTTTGACAAAATATAATGTAGTATAATATTTTGTGTAAATAACTTGTTACACTATTATTGTTATATTGTTAGTGTTATACTGTTACACTTTTATTGTTACACTTTATATTGTTAAACTATTATACTATTCAGATATTAAATCAATTTGAAAATAAAACCACTTTCTAAAAAAAAATGCATGAATCAAGATGCATTAAAAGATAATTCAAAATTTATATAAGAAATTTAACAACAAGTATATACATAAATACATACATATATTAAAGTTCTCCCATAAAATTAGAAGATATTTAATGCACCATTTTTCAAAGAAAAGTGATGCATTAAATACACATGGATTAATGGAGGACAAAAATGTCACAATAAAAATAGATAAATTCAAATTATGTAATTGGATACAAATAAGTATCAAAATTAAGTATTTAATAACCCTACATTTTTTAATGTGTACTTTTTACCAAATAAGTCTAATTTGGTATACCCTTTACAATTTACCCTAAAAAAATCAATCAATAAATGTCCCATTAGATGAGTCTGGCCCGTCACTTGGCAGGCTGCAGGAAGCCAGCCCGTCTACCCATCGGACAGGGTTATGGGTTGTTATTTTTAGCCTGCTAGGCTTGGAAGTTTAGCCCATTGTGTTTTTTTTTTTAACTGTAGCCCATTGTATTGGTCTGATTGAAATTCCGTGGTAAGGCTCGACAACAGGATATTTTTTTTGAAAAAAAATATATATTTCAATTTTTTAATAACAAAATATTTGACCAATACGAGTTCTATTTTCTAAGTATGGCATTACTTTCTAAAAAATGTCAACTGTTATTGTCATTAGTGTACAAAGGTCTCGTATTCCCAACCTGCATTACCTTGAATTAATGATCATGAATTACATAATTCAAATTTAATGTTCCGTTTGGTAGGGATGATAAAAAATAAGAATGATGAAAAGTAGGATGAATACACTTTTTATCCTTTAAGGATGAAAAGTAAGAAAAATACACTTTTCTTCTTTTATATTTAGTTGAATAGATGAAAAATATAAATGACCGATATAAATATATTTTAATTTTTTAATAACAAAATATTTGACCGATACAAGTTTCAGCATGTCGTGACTTTCTAAAATGAATAACTGTTATTGTCATCAGTGTACGATGGTCGCGTATGCCCAACCTCCATTACCCTGAATTAGTGATCATGAATTACAAGATCCAAACTTAAGTATCCGAGCCGATAAATCCGAACTTGAACATAACTAATTTTTGATGCCATTAAATTCCACAGTCAAGTTCTTGTTCTTAAGGTGGATATCCATTAATGTCTGACTTCGACAGTTTGACCTCGTATTTCCAACTTAGGCCTACCCCTATGTGGGATTTCTGGAATTTTGTTACCGTACGACACATTTTAAGTACGTAAAGAAGCTTCTCGGCACGATCGTTTGCAAGTTGAAATCTTCCTTTGGTTTCCCACTAGCTGATTTCCCACGTGATTTAGTGAAAGTTGTCTGAAAAATCAACACCGATCATTTTCTTGACTACTAAATTTGAATATTTTTAATTTAACTTTTATTAATAAATTTCAAATTTAACTAATATATGTAATTACGAGTCATTCATGTTTGAAAATTATTATACAAAGATGTATTCAACAAAATCTTACCTTTAAGAAATTATTCGTCATCACCAAAAAACCTAAGGCGCCAACAAATTATTTTAAAGTACCATATTTTGTTTTTTCATCTAATTAAAACTTAACTCATGTAAAAGAAAATTAAATGACCAAAAAAAATGTAAAACAAAATTTATTTTATTATTTTTTTTGAAGACCAATAACTATAATAAATAAACTCGACCAAAATCCCACTGCTAGAAATTATTCATACGTCCAATTTGTTTTATAGATACCATGTCATTATCTTCCACGTGGAGGATCTTTGTTGTCTCAAATTTTGAGACAAAAAATAGTTTAGATTGTTTCGTAATAAAAAAAAGTCATCATTTAACGGACGGCGTTATTCTAAATTATCTTAAATTATTGACGTCTCAGATTCTTTTGATTGACGTACCACATTAACTCTTTTAAAATATTTTTCCTGTTCAAAATTTTTAGTTTCCAAAATTGACACTTCTTCATTGAATTCGACTTTCAATCTCGTTCAAAATCAATATCATCTAAATTTAAAATTAACGTCTATATTTAAATTTTGACACCTGTTCATACTGATCTAAATAATATTCTTTTTATATCAAAGAAATCACTTTTTCACATTACAACTTTAGAATATTCAATATAATCATAATACTATATTATTTACTCCGCTTTCCTTTATCACCTGCATCCATCTCAATATTTTCACCCAATTATTTCTGATATCTCCTTTCTTCTCTGTCTCTCTCTCTTTCTTTCTTTGTTTCTCCTCTCGATCTTTGCTCTCGACGAACAATCACCCAGGGCCGACCCAATACTATGAAAAAAAGAAAAACATGGGCTTTAAGCTCCAAATTTAATAGGCCCCATAATTTTAGGTAAATCACTAATCCACAAAAAAAATTAAATTCATTAAATTTTAAGTCCTATAAAAAAACTCTAAAAAATTAAATCCAATCAAAAATTTTATTGCAATAATTTAAGCATATAATCCAATCCATAACATTAAAAACTTAAAAATTTAAAAAAAAAAATACTCAAAAGTCAACTTATATTTACTCTCTCTCTCCATCTAGTAAAAAAATAAAAAATTAAAGTTGAAATTAAACACTCTCTCTCCTTTTCTTTGGTAAAAAACAAAAACAAAAGTTGAAATCTCTTTTTTGACAATAAATTAATTTTTTTTAAAAAAAATAAATACTAAAAATAAAAAATAAAAAAATTCATTTAATATTTCTGTTTTAGGCTTCAAATTGACTTGATCCACCGCTGTAGCCAACGACATCCCTTTATTTTCTCTCTTTTTCTTTACTCATCGAAACTCTCTCTCTTCACAACAACATTATGGAGGCACCATCAGAGACACAATGATCAACCATCGATAATCTTGAAGTCTCACCCGGGTATCCCTCTCTCTCTCTTTCTCTGCGTATGTCTCCCCTTTACTGTAACCATCACTTCCCTCCCTCTCCCCTCTGCCATTGAAACTAATAACAATCCACCAAACACCCTAAATATCCAAAGCCAAACTCTTACTTGCAGGCAACCAGCACCTTCAGCCCCTTTCCTCCTCAGTCCCCACAACTACCACCGAAACCTCCCTAGTCAATAAATACCTCCCCATCCCCACACATGCACATTGCTATTGAAACCAATCATAGTCATCGAAAAATCAAGTATTTGTATTATTGCTTCAATGAGAGGGTCAACATTATCCTTATTTTTTAGCGAACTTACTTTATCTACTACAGTGACAATCTATAACATGACGACACAGCTCCAGCGATTAGTAATGACACGACTCCAAAGGGACAATAATCTCCTAAAAAAATGGTTTATTAGTTTGAATTTGTTATTTTTTTTAGTTTTATATATTTTTAAGTTATTTACAATCTTTTTTTTGTAAGTTATAGGATATAAGGACCTAAGATTGGTTCATGCTAGGTGGTCCTTTGTGAACAAGGATGAGTTCATCGATTTCTGGTATTTGTTTTGTCAAAAAACAGTAAAAAAGTCCGAAAGAACAAAGGAGCCCTTTTGGTCAAGAGCCAAGCTTTTTGTTTTTTTTTGGCACATTTGGGAATGGTTTGCATCAAAAGAAAACAAAAATGACAGGAACCACTGTGAGGTGTATGTACGATGTTTAACGAGTTCTCCATACTGTTATTTAAAGTTCTTTAGGTTGTAATGTCTATGTTTTTAAATATTATTTTCTCTTTACACAATTTCAAATCTTGACTTCAATTTAATGCTCTGTGCACATTCATAAATTTTGTAAGTTATACACTATTCCTGCAGTATATTGAAATTCAACTTGATTTATTGTCAATATGTCTTATAATTCATTTGATTTGTTGTCAATTTGATACATATTTGGCTTGGATTGTAGTTAAAAGTAAACTTGCCTTCTTGAAGTAGTATTGATGATTGCTGAAGATATGTTTTAGGTTTGGAAGTGATTGTGACACCCCAAAATCATGGAGTCCGTTAATTTTCTATCAACCCACAGAATACCTGTGAATACCGAATTACTCGATATCGCACCGTTGTATCCCATTTACCGGGATCCATAATTTAACAAAATTCGGGCAAAGTCTCCTTTGTACGGGAAGCTCTACCCCAAAAACACAATCTGTGCAATCAACATTTACATGACTCATCCAAGGTCCAATATAATACCATAACCACATAGGGTCAATTTATAAGTAAAACTTGACCACACCGGGTCCAATCATCATATTTATATCAAAATATGCAATGTTATATTAAAATAGTCCATATAGACTCTATTACAATTCCTTTATACATTACATGCCAAAATTTAATTGCAAATCTATTTTTACAAAAAAAAATGGATTGGAAGCCACAAGTCGGCTTTTTTTCAACCATGTGACCCTGATTGTGAGTCGTCCACTGACGTATGACCCACACCTGAAATGTTTCCCGTATAGGGTGAGCCAATGTCCAGTAGAATAATCCCTACAGAGGCTACTCATCACCTAAAATGCATATGCAATGTATACATGCAATATTTCATAACAACTATTCCCTCCAACAATAACATACAATACAATGTTGAAAAATCATGATGCCATGCCAAGTAATGAGATGAAACTCACCCATGCATGCTATCCCGAGCCCACACCGACTTCCACAACATAATGCGACACTTACGTGTAAAACAAACGAATCTTTTTTCAGTCTACATTATAACCTCAAAATCCCCAAATTATTAAATAATCATAGCTTATGACATGAATAAGAAACTCACCTACTGTCTAGGATTGACAGCACCACTCCTTCTTCTTCCTTTCGGTTTGAGCTCAAGAAAATACCCACCAAGACTTAATTTTCCCAAAATCTCCTCTTTAGACCTTCTGTGAAATCCTTCATTTTTGGTACCCACACGTAGCCCTCGTCGCGTAGACCAACTTTAATTCTTGGTTCAAGCGATTCTGACCGACGTAGCCTAGCGGATTGACGGAAGAAAAACTTGAAAACTCTCTTTCTTTCTTCTCTTCCTCCAACGTCTGAAATCAGCTGAATATCAGAGATATTTCTGCTGAAATATCTGATATTTAGCCCTATTTATAATTTCCAAGGCTTGGCCCGAGTCGCGCCACATGTCCCCCTTTGTCCGGGTCCATTTTCACCCCGAAACGATTAAATTTCGTACCAATTTAAGCTAAAAATATTTTATATGGCATTTATTTAAAATATTTTTTAAATTTTAAAATTTTTTATAAAAATTTCATTTTTAGGGGTCACCGGACACCCGTCATCTCGAAAAATGTGAAAAATTCGATTATCTCAGAATTCGACGAAATTTATCTGGGTAACTAGATTTCGCGAGACAAATCCAACGGTGAAATTCGTTTCATTATCCGAAGTCTAGAAAAATACCATTTTTTTAACCCGCACTATAATAACAAATTACCATTTTACCCTTTTTAAGAAAAAATTAAAATTTTTTCCCGGGTTTCACATTCTTCCCCCCTTAAAAAATTTCATCCCTGAAATTCACATACACATGCATATACAACAGTCAAATAATGCTAAATGACCATAAGAATGTACCTTCATCCTCGAAAAAAAAAGGATAACTGGTACGGACAGTGTCTTCGCGCTCCCATGTCGCCTCCTCTACTCCTCGATGCTGCCACAGCACCTTCACTAGCCGCACGGTCTTGTCTCGCAAAACCTGTTTCCGGCTATCCATGATGCGCACCGGTACCTCCTCAAAGGTCCCATCAGCCTCAACAATAAGTTCTTCCCAATCCACCACATGAGTTGAATCCGGAGTGTATTTTCGGAGCATAGAGACATGGAATACTGCATGAACATCCGATAGATTTGGCGGTAACGCCAACCGGTAAGCAACTGTACCCACTCTCTCAAGTACCTCGAAGGGCTCGATGTATCTCGGCGACAGCTTCCCCTACTTACCAAACCGGACCACTCCTCTCTTAGGTATAACCTTCAAGAAGACATGATCTCCCACCTCAAACTCTAGAGGTCGTCGCCGTCTATCAGCATAGCTCTTTTGTCGGCTTTGAGCCGTGAGAAGACGCTTCCGAATCAAGTCCACCTTCTCCGAGGTGTCTCTAACCAATTCCGGACCCGTAGAAGACCTCTCTCCTACCTCCGTCCAACAAACCGGAGAACGACATGACCTCCCATATAGCGCCTCATAGGGTGTCATCTGTATACTCGCTTGATAACTGTTATTGTATGCGAACTCCACCGAGGGTAAGTGATCTTCCCAACTACCCTTGAGATCTAGGACGCATGCCCGTAGCATGTCCTCTAAAGTCTGGATAGTCATCTTAGATTGACCGTCCGTCTGGGGATGAAAAACAGTGCTCATCATTAACTGTGTCCCCATAGTTCGCTGGAAACTCTCCCAAAAATGAGCTGTAAATCTGGGATCCCGGTCCGATACAATAGATACGGGTACTCCATGCAGTTAGACAATCTCTCGTATATACAACCTGCATAATTCCTCCAGTGTGAAGATCATCCGCACAGCCAAAAAGTGTGCCGACTTAGTAAGCCGGTCCACTATCACCCACATCGCGTCATGACCCCGCAATGTCCGTGGCAAATGGGTCACAAAATCCATCGTGATATGCTCCCACTTCCACTCAGCTACCTCCAAAGGCTGGAGTAATCCCGCTGGTCTCTGGTGTTCAGTCTTAACCTGCTGACATGTGAGACATCGACTATCAAAATCGCCAACCTGCCTCTTCATTCCACTCCAATAATACTGGTGACAAAGATCATGATACATCTTCGTGCCCCATGGATGAACCGCAAAACGGGAGCAATAAAACTCCCTAAGGATCTCCTCCCTCAGATCCGCCAACTGAGGAGCCACAACCCTTCCTCGATACCAAAGACTACCATCCGAGTGAATAGTCCAGCCCTCGTCACCTGTACCTGCCTGTACACGATCTCGAATGGACAATAGCTCCGTATCCTGACTTTGGGACTCAATCACCCTACTCAGTAGAGACAACCTAGCCACCAAACTCCCCAAAGTACCCTGATCCTGACCCATATAACATAGCCTGAACTATTCCACAGTCTCGAGCATCTGCCACTCCCGGGAAGCTACATTAGCCAAAACTCCCTGTGACCCTCGGCTAAGTGCATCAGTCACCACGTTTGCCTTACCAGGATGGTAATGCAAAGTGAAATCATAGTCCTTGAAATACTCCATCCACCGGCGTTGCCTCATGTTGAGGTCCCGCTGTGTGAAAATATACTTCAGACTCTTGTGGTCTGAAAATACTTCAAATTGCTCACCATACAGGTAGTGACGCCAAGCCTTCAAGACAAAGACAATGACCTCCAACTCCATGTCATGTGTGAGATAATTCTGCTCATGATTCTTTAGGTGCCGAGGACCATAAGCTACTATTCTCCCGGACTGCATCAAAACACATCCTAGCCCGTCCTTCGAGACATCACAATAGACCGTGTACCTCTGTCCCCGTTCTGGAACTATTAGAATAGGAGCTGAAGTAAGCCTCTTCTTCAACTCTTGGAATGTATTCTCACAAGAATCATTCTATACAAACTTGACATCTTTCCGGGTCAACTTCGTCATAGGCGCAACCAATCGAGAGAAATTCTCAATAAATCGCCGGTAGTACCCCACCAATCCCAAGAAACTATGTATCTCGAAGACTGACTTTAGTCTCTTCCAATTCATAATTGCCTCAACCTTCTACTGGTTCACGGATACACCCGAAGTCGACACCACGTGTCCCAAAAATTTCACCTGAGTAAGCCAAAATTCACACTTGCTGAACTTGGCGTATAACTGATAATCTCTCAATGTCTGGAGAACAATTCTCAAGTAACCCTCACACTCTTCCTCAGACTTTGAGTAGATCAAGATGTCATAAACAAAAATCACAACAAATTGATCTAAATAGGGTTGGAACACCCTGTGCATGAGGTCCATGAATGCCGTTGGAGCATTCGTTAATCCAAATGGCATCACTGTGAACTTGAAATGCCCATACCGCGCTCTGAACACCGTCTTAGGAGTATCTTCCTCCCTAACCCTCAACTGATGGTAACCGGTTCGAAGATCTATCTTGGAATAGACCCGTGCCCCCCTCAGCTGATCAAACAAGTCATCAATCTTTGGCAAAGGGTACCTATTCTTGATAGTGACCCTATTCAATTGTCGATAATCAATACACAACCGAAGATTCTTATCTTTCTTCTTAGCAAACAAAATCGGAGCGCCCCAAGGTGAAGTGCTCAGTCTAATAAACCCCTTGTCCAACAATTCTTGCAATTGTACCTTGAGTTCTTGCAACTCAGCAGGCGTCATCCTGTGTGGTGTCATAGAGATGGGAGATGTACCGAGATGCAACTCTATAGTGAAGTCCACATCCCTGTGTGGAGGTAATCCCGGTAGTTCATTCAAAAAAATATCCTCATAATCACACACAACCCGAGGTAGACTCAACTCCTGTCTCGCCTCGTCTTCAAGGGTAAGGCTTGCTAGCCAACCCATCAGCTGCTCATGCCATCTGGAGTCGTATACTGCTTGGGGTAAAACATTGTGCTTATCCCCCTGAAACATGAAACAAACCCCATCCGGTGTGTAAGCAGTGACCCGCTTCCGATCACAATCAATGACGACTCAGTGTGCCGCCAACCAATCCATCCCAAGGATTACATCGAACTCCGACATGTCCATGATCTGAAGGTCCATAGTGAGTAGAATCCTTGAGATCTCCAATTCATACCCCCGACATATCTGATCAACCTTTACCCTAGCACCTAGGGGAGAACTCACATGCCATGGCTCTTCCAAGGTCTCAACCTCTAAGCCCAAGTCATCCACACAAGATGCAACAATAAATGAATAAGATGCACCAGAATTAAATAACACTCTAGCCCATAAGCGGAAGAGTAGAAATGTACCATGTATCACCGACGGATCTGCCAGCCCAATCTGTGGCATTATGGCGTAGACATGCCCCTAAGTTCCTAAAGTCCCGGCTTGTGAGCCCTAGCCTCGTCCTCGACCCATTCCTTGGCCCATCTGGCCAGCTTGCGGTGTCCCCGCACAAGAAGTAGTAGGGCCTTGTGCTGCACCCTGGAACTGGTATTGGCTGCCCTTACCCGTAGTAGGGTAGTAAGAAGCATACTGCGTCTGTGGTTGTCCCACTGAAGTCTGAAATTATGATGACCCATGACCCTGAGATCCCTGCCTCTGAAAAAAATCCCTCTTCATGTGACCCAATTGGTGGCAATGATAGCAAGTCCTCTGGCCAGCCTGGTAGGAAGGCCTCTGATTTCTCCCACCTTGGGAGGATTGACTTTAGCCTTGGCCTTGATAATTGCGGCCCTGTCCTTGAAATCCTTGTGGAGTAGAAGTCCTCTGTTTCTTCCTCGAGCTAGAAGAAGAGGATTGACCCTCCTTCTTCTTGTCTTTTGCACCAGACTCCCGGATGCTCCTTGCGTCATCAACCTCTCTCTCAATGGCCAAAGCTCTGGTGACCATCAAGTCGAAGTCTTGTAGAAGAAGACCGACGATTTTACCCTGGATGGATAACTTCAGCCCATCCTCAAATTTTCTAACCTTGGCCATATCTGTGGCCACATATTAGTCAGCGAAACGTGCTAACTCAGTGAATTTAGCCACGTATTCTATCACTGACATCGTTCCTTACCTCAGATCTAGGAACTCCCGGGCCTTCGCATGCCTCGCAGCCGCTGGGAAGTATTTCCCCATGAAGAGTTCTTGGAACTCTACCCATGTCATGGCCTCCAAGTTCTTGGAGTCTTTCACCCAATCCCACCATACTTGGGATTCCCCCTCCAACTGGAATGTAGCTAGAGTTATCCTGGTGGCGTCAGAGGTGATCTCCATTGCTCTCAAGATCTTGTCAACCTGCTGGAACCAATGATCAGCTACCATCGGGTCCGCCCCTCCCATGAAGATCGGCGGCTGATGTGCCTTGAACTTCTGGAGATGACTAGAGCCTCCTTGGCCCCCACTTGTACCCGTCTGTGCAATAGTAGTGGTCGTAGCACTAACTTGTGCAATGGTAGCCGCCGCTGCACCAATAGCCTCCATGAAGGCTTGTTGGTCAAAGGCCGGTGGTGGTTGGTTGTTGTTCCGCTTACTGCCTCTGCCTCGGTTGCGTCCTCTTCCCCTTCCTCTATTTTTCATCTACACACATGTCAAATAGAAACATAGCATTTACTTAGTATCTCAAGATAGGAGTCAAGTACTTAAACTTGGAGAGTTTCCTCCTTGTCTCACTAGTAGTGCGTGTGCCACCTACTAGTAGACATTTACACATAAAACTATACCATTCATTCATTTTTTCCGAACCCAAGGTTATGTTTTCTAACCCTAGTATTTTTTTTTCCATATGCCTTTTACCATGCATATCATTCACATAATCACCTAGCAAGTAATCACGTTTCACATAACACATTGCACAAAACATGTAACAATTTAAGCACATAAGATGAGATGCACAATACATGCAATGATCTAGTCACAAATGCCCAACAAGCCTTAGGTAAATCGTATAACCTAAGTTCTGATACCAAGCTGTGACACCCCAAAATCATGGGGTCCGTTAATTTTCCATCAACCCACAGAATACCTGTGGATACCGAATAACTCGATATTGCACCGTTGTGTCCCATTTATCGGGATCCATAATTTAACGAAATTCGGGCAAAGTCTCCTTTGTACGGGAAGCCCTATCCCAAAAATATAATCTGTGCAATCAACATTTACATGACCCATCCGAGGTCCAATATAATATCATAACTACATAGGGTCCATTTATAAGTAAAACTTGACCACACCGGGTCCAATCATCATATTTATATCGAAATATGCAATGCTATATTAAAACAGTCCATATAGACTCTATTACAATTCATTTACACATTACATGCCAAAATTTAATTACAAATCTACTTTTACAAAAAAAATTGATTGAAAGCCACAAGTTGGCTTTTCTTCAACCATGTGACCCCGATTGCGAGCCGTCCACTGGAGCATGACCCACACCTGAAATATTTTCCGTATAGGGTGAGCCAATGCCCAATAGAATAATCCCTACAGAGGCTACTCATCACCTAAAATGCATATGTAATGTATACATGCAATATTTCACAACAAGTATTCCCTCCAACAATAACATACAATACAATGTTGGAAAAGCATGATGTCATGCCAAGTAATGAGATGAAACTCACTCATGCATGCTATCCCGAGCCTACACCGACTTCCACAACATAATGCGACACTTACGTGTAAAACAAACGAATCTTTTTTAAGTCTACATTATAACCTCAAAATCCCATAATTATTAAATAATCATAGCTTATGAAATGAATAAGAAACTCACATACTGTCTAGGATTGACAGCATCACTCCTTCTTCTTCCTTTCGGTTTGAGCTCAAGAAAATATCCACCAAGACTTAATTTCCCCAAAATCTCCCCTTTAGACCTTTGGTGAAATCCTTCATTTTTGGTACCGACACGTAGCCCTCGTCGCGTAGACCAACTTTAATTCTTGGTTCAAGCAATTCTGACAGACGTAGCCTAGCGGATTGACGGAAGAAAAACTTGAAAACTCTCTTTCTTTCTTCTCTTCCTCCAACGTCTGAAACCAGCTAAATATCAGAGATATTTCTGCTGAAATATATGATATTTAGCCCTATTTATAATTTCCAAGGCTTGGCCCGAGTTGCGCCACGTGTCCCCCTTTGTCCGGATCCATTTTCGCCCCGAAACGATTAAATTTCGTACCAATTTAAGATAAAAATATTTTATATGACGTTTATTTAAAATATTTTTTAAAATTTTAAAATTTTAAAATTTTTTATAAAAATTTCATTTTTAAGGGTCACCGGACACCCGTCACCTCGAAAAACGTGAAAAATCCGATTATCTCAGAATTCGACGAAATTTGTCTGGGTAACTAGATTCCGCAAGAAGAATCCAACGGTGTGGTCCGTTTTATTATCCGAGGTCTAGAAAAATACCAATTTTTTTTTAATCCGCACTATAATGACAAATTATCATTTTGCTCTTTTTAAGAAAAAATTAGAATTTTTTCCTGGGTTTCACAGTGATAATGATGGTGGTCTTTATAATGATAGTTAATCTCAAAGTTATAATTGATGGGTGGTGGTGGGGTAAAGTTCTTAGGACAAATTTGTGCAATATAAAATTAACTTAGTTGATGAAATTTGATTTGAATTGAATAACAAAATTAATTTAAATGGTTAACTTGGTTAGATTTAATTTCAATTTGAGCACAAAATTTAATTATTATCAAAATTTAGGCTAAATGGTAATAATAGTACTGGTGATATTAGCGGTAATAGTTCTATATAGTTGTATTTTTAGAGGATTTTGGTTGAATTTTTTATGGGACTCAAATTTTTTGTATTCAGTTTCTTAATTTTTATATTGTTAACGTAGTTGAATTTAATCATGAAAATTTGAAGAGGACCAGTTTTCATTGATGACATACTATCTCTCAACGAATATGTTTAAGTATGATATATGAAAAACATCTTTATTTGATAAAATTTGCACATCTTCATATTTTTGTAAGGACTTATTTTTAAAGAGAATTTAGTTGTAATTGATTGAAAGAATAGAAAAAAATATTATATTTAGAAACATGAGCATTCTCTAACCTATCAACATACTATGAGGACAAAAAGTGTAATTTAACTCGATAGAATGTTAAAAATTTAGTTTTAATTGATTTAGATTTTATTAATGTTTATTATATTTTTTGTTACAATTCATCTCTTAATCCCCCTTCCTTGCTTTCTATCTCATATTTATTTGATTGTTTTCATACCACAATGATTTTTGAATTTATTACCATTTAGATATCAATCAATAATTAAACGGTCATTGAACAATGTTTGAGATTGTTGTGATTTGTATTCTTTCAATTTTTTTTTAAAAACATAATAGGCCCATATTCTATTTATCAATGTTTTTTTTTTAGTTTTTCTAATTGATAATTTCTTATGGTATACAATCTCTTAATGCACATATATTTGTTTTTAATTTTTTTATTTATTTTGTTGTACTTTCAAACACGGACAATAGCTAATTATTATATAAAACTGTGCGTGCAAGATCTTGCACAATATAAAAAAGACGGGAACAGATCTCTCCCCTGGTGAACTCGAGTGAGCGGGTGGAGTGACCAAACACGTTGCTTGGGACAGCCTGCACGATACGGTGGTAACCCAGAATGGCAACGGGAGACCCTGGGAAAGGAGTGACGGTCCTGTAAGGATGAAAGGGGTTCCTGGAACAAAGAAGAACAAGTTAGAAGGGCGCCGGAGTGTTTTTCGGCGTATCCCCTCCGACGGTCTAGTCAGTCTTTGAGTGAGAGAGAGGAAGGAGAAAACACTGAGAAAAACGTATTGTCGTAGAGAGTTTGTTGTTGCATACCTCCTTTGTCTTTTGGGAGGAGTATTTATACCTTAAAAGCTCATGATTGCTGTCAGTGTGGTCAGTAGGTGATCATTAGGCACAGGTAGCGTGTGCATTGATTCTGATGAGGAATGTCTTTTCTAATTGACTGCTCGGGGTCCCGAGAAATTAATGCTGAGTCGTCGGGATGCCGACGGTACAATATGCTCCTCTCGGGGAGGATGCAATAAATGCTCCGTAATAGGAGCATTTATTGTCTTTCATTTCCGAGCCTTACCGCATTGAATGCGGTCTCATCAACAGAAGGGTGCAATTAATTGCTTGCTTCCCCAAGCCGCGTGTCAGCAACGGCGTGCAGTTTGTCTGTCTCTGATGTGACATCATTTGCCACGCGTCCATCCCCTATTGGCTGTGACATCTGCATTCCAGTATGCTCTGACATTACTTGTGTAAGACGAGGTTATGATGAGCAGCCTAGACTAGCCTAGGCTAGTGACCTATACGTCAATAGCTTATCCTGGAGTAGAGGAAGCGTCCGGGACGGAGTAACTCTCGGCACCGAGGAAAGGCTCCTCTCGGGGACCGAGGGAGGTATGCGACCGAGGTACATAGGTTACCGATGACACGTGTTAGTTGTAAAATANGGGACGGAGTAACTCTCGGCACCGAGGAAAGGCTCCTCTCGGGGACCGAGGGAGGTATGCGACCGAGGTACATAGGTTACCGATGACACGTGTTAGTTGTAAAATATACTGAATGCATGATCCTATATGAGGGTACCTTGGGGGCGAGGACATTCGTTCGCCGATGGTGCTTGATCCAAGCAACAGTGTTTTAGCAAAATCGAGGACACGTGTCTTCATCATAGGGCATTTCAGAAGAGTCCCATCAAAAACATCTGGTTGTTAAGTATTCTTTCTATCTATCAGCATCGCAAATCCTCAATTAAGCTGGCGTATCTTCGTAGATAACAAGATTCAATTGGAGCCAGGCAATTGGCACTTTCTGGAGATAGTGGTTGCCCTGCGTGCTGCGTGCTGCGTGCTGGGTGCTGAGTGCTGGCCTACTAATAAAAATAGCAATCACAAAGTTTGTTGAACCCATTTTACATGGTCACCTCCTAATGTCCCCATTGACTAGAAAGTTCTTCATGGTCGTCACTAATGGAATAGTGAGATATTGAAAACATTATAGCCACGAATCAATCAAAGGACATTAGGTCCATAAAATAATGGTAGGAATTAATAGTCATTTACCCATTTGAAAGTAGAGTTTAAGGTGTGAATGAGCTTTTTTGTTGGGTTATAGGGAGTTCAAATTTGCGTGAATTATTTTATTACGTTCAACGACTAATCACCGTAGTTTGAATTAAATTAGAACATACCTCTAAATAGACAAGAATGACTAACTTTTAGAAGGTGTGAAAAAAAAAATTGAACTTAAGTGATAAGACATACTCAACTACCTAACAAAAATAACTTAACATTAAGAGGTGTGAATGAGCTTGCTATCACTAAATTAATGTCCATTGCCATGGACTCAACTACTTCACACAAGACAACATTAATTTTTAAAAATAATCTCCTACTTAAAAATTGAGTACTAATTGTGTAAAATTTATATTTTAAATTGTAGTTTTTTTAAAAAAAAATTAATTACACAATTCAAAATAAAAGTGAAAAGAGAAAAAAAATAAAAGAGGTGAGAGAGAAAAGAAAAAAATATCTATGAATTAGTGGATTTGTTTAACATTGGAGAGTATATTGGTTGAATTGTATGAAATTAAATTTCATGCAAAAATATTTTTAAAAGAAAAAAAATTAAAATAAATTTTATATCATTAGATCAAAATAGATAAAAATTAAATTAATTTTCTTATATAAATTATGAATTCCAACTTAATTACCAGATACATCTGAACCCCGCTCCCCAAAAAATAAAAAATAAAAAATTTACTAGATAACTATTTATAGTCATTGCATTCCAACTTAATTACTAGATAACTCTGACCCCCCCCCCCCCAAAAAAAACAAGAAAATATTTTTTGACTTAAAAAATTGACATAATTTGTTGACTTAATGACGTGATTTTATTGGAACCATTGAATTAACACTAAATTTTTAATGTTTGATAGAGCCCACAATCAATCCAAAGGTTATAGTGAATTAGGTCAATAAATTAAGTCTCACTACCATTGCTCAAAAAAAAAAAAATTACTAAATAACTCCAAATCAATTCACAATAAATCAATTGAATTGAGTAACCAATATTACAAAAAAAACAAAAACAAACAAACACAGTTCCCAGTCTATACACAGGATAAATAAATCTCAACTTTTCCACAAAACGAAAATAATTGAATTAAATAAGAAATTCCAATCAGTTTTTCACTAACCCCTAAATCAAAAATCCAAAATTGATAATCTAATCTATTTATTTTGATAGATTTCAACTTTCCCAGGCAGCGACAGACGAGATTTTTTCGCCGGATGAGGACTTTCGACCTCGTCGTCGTTGAAACTAGGCCAAAATTCCGGCAGAGCAGGTAGGTTGAGGTCAAATCCACGGAGGCTGTTTGTGGACCCCACACCTTCCGATGTGGTTACGGCGCTGTTGCCACCGCCATGGGCTGCGCCGCCTTCATAGTGACACCTCTTGTGTCCTCCCAAAGCCTGACCAGTTGGAAAGCACTTGTGACAGATGGAGCACTCGTGAGTCCTGCCACCAGTACTATTGGTTGTGGCGGCTGTGGTGGTAGAGGTGGTGGTGGAACTTTCATCGCCTCCTCCGGCGAGTTTTCGGTGACTGGCCTTGTGACCTCCCAAAGCTTGGTAAGACCCAAAAGCTTTGCTGCAGACTGAACACTTGTATACTAGCTTTGATTTGGAAGATGTTGACGGCGGCATCGGTGGTGGCGAGTGGTTGCGATGCGAGACGGTGGGTGTGGCGTTGCTGGTGGAAGCGCCGCCGCGAGCTAACATGATAAGGCAGAGAGCAAGGTACTCTTCCTCGGTCGGTGGGCGGTCCATACCACGTGGTCGTTTGGAGCGCTTCCCTTTAGCCCACGACTCAAAATACCGGAGATGGCTATTCTTATACTGAAACGAAGGTGTCGTTGTGGTGGGTGAGTTCAAAGCTTCAAGAGCCATTGGAGATTGGATAAATACAGAGGCTTAAAACAACTTTGAGAGAGACAGAGAGAGTTTTGTAGAGAGAAGCAATGAGGGAGTTGAGAAAGTTTTGAGTGTGGGAGTGAGAAGGGGGGTGTGATGGGTTTATAAGGGAATGGAGGGAGAGAATGCGTTGTTGGGGGGGGGGGGGGCGGGGGG
>CAUOFW020002702.1:333863-414855 GCA_963454935.2 Ilex paraguariensis
GGGGGGGGGGGGGGGGCCGGGGGGTTGCGTGTCAAGTGTGAGGAAGGAGGGTGCACAAGTAACTCCAAAAGGCCAGAGGAAATAAAAATTGAAGTATGTACGTGGCATATTAGAGGTATAAAAAACACAAAGAGAGTGGAACACGTTGAGTTTGAGTTTTGTGCGGGCTAAGTGGTACCTTATGGACTGAAGTCGGTAGAGATGGAGATAGAATTGAGTGTGTGAGTGAGAGAGAGAGAGGGTCCAGTTGAGGTTGGTGGACCTTGTGGGGTAAAGTTAAGGGAGCGAGTAATGGAGTAAAAGAAGGAAGACTATAGACTAATTCCAAGTCAAAACCAAACGCGGTTCTGTTGACTTTCTTTTCTTGTGAAGAACGACTCAAAGCCGCCAGCAGCCACAGGCACAGCAGCCGGGCCAACCCATCTGGAAGGTTCGCCCAGTGTGACTTTTTTTTTGAATGATACCACACAATTTAATTTAAATATGTAATCTAAATTTATAATTTAAATCAATAAAGATGATTGAATCAATAAACCTTAATAATTTTTTTTTTTGGACATGACATGACTTACTAATCCAATCATTTTTTTTGATTTAAAATACAAATTTAAGTTATAAACTTGGGAAGCTTTTTTAACTTGCAATTTGGGTCACTGTCTACACTCATACATGCGTGCACCTGCACAGAGGCTGCGATGTTTTGCCAAAAAGGCTCGCTGAAAAAACGACGAATGACTTGGTCATGCACATTGTCTTGGTCTCTAATTTGGCCTTGACTGTATGTTCAGTGAAAATACACGATAATAAGAATTGTCTATAGACAATTTGAACCAAATGTATCTAAATAATAATATTGTAATGTCTATTACCTCTTTGAAATGCAAAACTGTTTTTTTTTACCCAGAATTCGTTATTCTCATTTTCGGGATTCAAAATTACTATTTTTGGCCTTTTGTATTCAATTTAAATCATATAATAGAAATAAGGTAAAACATAGACTAGCACTTTTAACATTTTTTTTTTTGGATTCAACGGTCAAAGGCGTTCGGACCAACTTATGTTCACCTTAGTTAATTTTCTTCCCGGTCCGGTCAAATGCAGACTATTCACGTCGAGACTAGGATATTCATTAATGATAAATTCCTCATAATCTAATCTCAAGAGGTTATCACTTTTGACATTTTTTAATATACTGGTTATATGTTTGATCGATTTTTACTTGAAACAAATGCCATCAATTAAAAACAGCCTTTTAGAATAATGGTAATTGATCTTAATTTGTGATCTCAAAATAAGTTCAAATCTCTTAAAAGCATGCATATGAAATATTGTGAATATTAAGCATTATGGGATCAATTTTAACCAAATATAGAGAGCATGATTTAGTGACAGTTAATTTGCATGATGTTATTGTGTATCTAACAAATGAATGTCGATTCAACACGATTGAGTTTTTAGAATGGTGCAAAATGTTTGCAAATTTTCTTCTATTTTTTTGTCGTTGTGGGGTTTGGTTGGATTTTTTTTTAAATTTTGTTTTGGGGAAGGGGAAGGGGAAGGGGAAGGGGAAAGAGGACGGGACTTGAATCCTTGACTTCAAGAAGACAAAATTTTTATAAGATAAACAATACCATTGAACCAAAGATCCATTAGTACAAAGTTAGGTTGGATTAGAACAAAAAAATTTTAATTAGTTCAATACACCACCACACATTTCTCCGTTTTTTTTTCTGCCCATAAGAATACTCCTCATTTGTATCTTTGACTTTAAACTTTTTGTTATGTGCACTGTAAGAGATTAAATCGCGCGTTTGAATCTCTTTCCCCCACCGAGGACCTCGTCCCACATCGACTTGTATACGGGGGGAAGACAACTCTCAATCGATGTAGGACAAGGTTCTTATGGGCACTGAGAGGTAAAGACTATTAGATTGTTGTAGAAAGGGATCTAGGTCAGTCAAAATCCTTCGTTGAGAGGAGGATATCCCCGTGCAAATTTAATCCCTTGCACATATATGACATAAGCAAGAGATAGTAATTCGCCCATGTAGACGACATGGGGGTGGCAAAATAAGAAACATCTTAAGCATTCTCAAGACCATCTACACTTCTATTTACCACTCGTCATGATCCATGTGTTGTGTGCACAAAATAATGACTTTAATTAGTACAATAACACTCATATTCAACTTGTTAGCAACTAAGACAAGCATGGGAACTTGGTATCATCCAAAAGTAGGCCCATGAAGTCATTGCTTACATAAATAATTTTTTTCCGTTTAGTTTAAGGTTCAAACTAAGTACTAAACGTCTTAAATAGACATGGTTTTTCTTTTTAAAGATAGAAAATCAAAAGTATTCATCTATAGTGAAAGACAACCTCTATTTTAATTTTGACGTAAATAAATTATCTTTGACTGGACCAAAAATTTTTTTATCGAGGTACATGTAAATTAATCTAAATATCCCTAAGCATTAAAAAAAGTAAATAAATAAATAAAGACATTCATCCAATAGATTTTTATACTCAAATCTCCCATGTACTATTTTTTTTGATCTTTTTTTTGGTCAGATGCTATGTCCTACTTGGATAACTGAGCATTTACTATCATTTTAAATCAAGTGAGGTATTAAACAATTGAGGTGCCTTTTCTTAAATGTTAAAAAATGGGAAACATGTGAATCAATAGCCTCATATGGTGGGTGGTCATACATTGAACCTGAAGAAGCCTCTAGAAAGCTATACTAGACTTTTCTCTTTCGACCATTCCATTTGGTGAACAACTGGAAGAACTAAAATCACTTTTATATAGAATATATTCTCCACGTGTTTTTTCTGGTGTTTAATCCAAGTTAATTTCATTTGATTGGTCAGAGGGATGAAAAAGTAGGAAGAATAACTTTTTCATCGCCAAAGGAAAGAAAAGTGATTTTTTCTTCTTTGTGTTTGATAGAAAAGATGGAAAAATAGAATAAATAATTTTTTTTATTTAATTTGAGTAAAAAAATAAAAAGAAATCATTCTCTTTTAAATACCTTAAATACCCTTTTAGAAAATATTACTATATGTTGTGAATTCTATACTTCTCTCAGCATTTATTACCTACACATGTGGGTTCCATCTAATAGATTTGCTCCATTCATCAAAAACAAATGATGGAAAGTGTCCTTTCCTTTCCATTTTTCACCTTTTATTTTTCATCCATTCATATTTCTTTACCACGAAATAGCCTCTTAGTTCAAGTGATTTCGTTGGTAATTAACACAGTTTTTATGGTTGTGTTTGGTAAATTTTATAGTTTTTATACATTTTTATAAATAAATAAATAAAAATTAATTTTTTTTTGTGATAAAAATTAATTTTTTTTTGTGATAAAAATTAAAAATATAAAACATGTTTGATAATTATTTATATTTATAAAATTATAAAAATAAAAATAAAAAATATGTTTGGTATTATACCGAAAATTTACCACCAAAACTTACCACCACCAACCACCCACAACCCACCACACAAACCACCGCCAACCACCCAAAACCCACCACCCAACTCCACCAAAACCCACCACTCAACTCCCCTGCAAAACCCACCTCCCATTTCCTTCGAAACCAACCATCAACAAGCCTCAAAACCCACCACCCAACCCCCCTTTTAAAACCCACCTCCCTACCCCCACCCAACCCCTTTAAAACCCACCACCAATAACCCTTGAGAGAGATAGAGAGAGAGCTGGAAAAAAAAAAAAGTGAAAGAGGGAGGTGAGTTTTTATACTCAACTAATTTTTTTTTTTTTTATTTTTATTAAGGAGGATCGAAATTAAGATATCATTAAATTCCATTGAAGCCCCGCGTGTGTTTTGTATTTTGAATGTTTCTATATTTTGACCTTGTTTTAAAAAATATAGCAGTAAAAACAAAAATGAAAGCATTCATCAAATTCATTTTTATTTTTCCTAAAAAATGAAAAAAACAAAAAAACAAAAACTCTATTACCAAACACAACTTTAACTATCTTGGAATACGCTTGTAAATCAACAAACTAGTACGAAAAAGGGGCAACAATGTAGGAAAACAGAGATTTTTCCCAGTGGCGTTGAAATCTGCAATGACAATGTAGAGCTTTTGGGCCAAACCAAAGATTATGATGGCTGGTGGTCCAATATGTTGAAAGGTTCAAAAAGTTTGTCTAATCTTATAACCATTATTGAGTGCAATGAGGTCAAAACAGTCCAATGGTGATTATTACCTCGTCACTTAAACTTGGTATTGTAAATCAATAATAAGTCATCGTGGTAATATGGTGAAACTCATATTACAATGACTATCACATGTAAACAATAATTAATTTGATCGATTACTATTACATGATACATCCAACTTAATCAAATAAGTTGGATGTAAAAATTCAATTTGTTTTTGATGGGACTCTTCAGAGAATTAACAGGAAATCGATACGTGTCCTTGACATAAAGGGCATTTCCAACGTTTTGATAAAAACACGTGTCTTCTTCACCAAAGACACTTTTATTAGTCACATGATGACCGTGTCTTCGGCACCGATGACACTTTAGTATTTTGAGGGACACGTGTTCCCGGCACCGAGGACACTTCTATCAGTCAGATGACGACACGCATTCTCGGCACCGAAGGCATATTCAGCTTTATTGTCACACCCTAATTGACTTGGGTGCAAATGGCCGATTTTGGTGGCACCTTGCACCAAGGCATGCCAGAAATTGGAATCAATGTGACGCGGCTAAGTGGTTCGACAGATTGGGGCGAACCAAGGCAGCATGAGACCACCCGGTTTGAGCATGGCAGTATGAGTGGGCTCAATTGAAGCAATGTGGGTGCAGAACTTCAAATTGCATAGCATGAGTTGAAACCAGCATGCACATTGGTTCGTGTAGCAAGGTTGACTGTTGAATGTGGGCACATGGTTGCTGAATGTGGGCACATGACTGTTCAATACATGTGACCAGGAGAATGTGGGTGGTTATGATGCTGAGACTCAATCAAGGCACTTGCTGAGGCAGTTCTGGACGTCCCCAGTCTGAATTCAGTCTAGATGCATGCTGATGAAGGGCAGTTTCACAGCAGTTACTGGAAGTGGTAAAACTGTCTGCCAGGTGTTGCACAGAGACCAAGTCTGCTAGCCCAGTATGCTATGGAATAGCAAAAACGTGGGTAACTACCCCTTGGCAGATGGGGGGTGTCATCTGCCTTCCTCTTGTATAAATAGGGGTGCTTGAGCATTCTAGAAAGCAGAGAGTGTTCTGGTTTTTGAGAGTCATTGTAAATTGTTGAGTTCAATATATAAGGTTTGAGAGTGTTATCCCAGTAATTTCGTGTGTGCCTTCTGTGTGAGTTTCTGTCCCTTATTCTTGAGTTGAGTGTGGCTGGTTGCAATAGCAACGCCTTCACAGGTAGCCTCAAAAGAAAAACAAAAGTTACCCTGTGACAGTTTGGTATTAGAGCGAGGTTTTGGCAACAGATCAACTATGGTTGGTGGAACAAATACTGATCTGAGGGAAAAGGTGGCACGTTTGGAGGAGCTGGTTGGTCCTCCATAGTCTGGTGATGCTGTAGCTTTCTCTGTGCGGCTTGAGTTGCTATATCAGCGGTTCGAAGAGATGCGTGTTGCATATGAACAGCTTCAAAAGACTGAATTTGATCACTTCAATCGAGTGAAAAACGAAGTCGTTGACGTGTTGGCTACGATCTCCACATGGACCGATGATATGGGAAAAAAATTGAGTTCCCTCGAGACCGACGTTTCAGTGCTTAAGAGGGCATTGCAGAATGCCTCTGTGGCTTCTGGCAGTGAAAGCACTCAGAAAGCTAAAGTGTCTGACCATAAGCCTTTCACAGGCAGTCGAAATGCTAAAGAACTCGAGAACTTTCTATGGGATATGGGGCACTACTTCAAAGCAGTCCGCACTCCAGATGCTGAGAAGGTAGATCTTACTAGCATGTACCTGTCCGGTGATGCTAAATNAAAAATTTTCTGTAGGATATGGGACATTACTTCAAAGCAATCCGCACTCCGGATGCTGAGAAGGTAGATCTCACTAGCATGTACCTGTCCAGTGATGCTAANATAAGCCTTTCACAGGCAGTCGAAATGCTAAAGAACTCGAGAACTTTCTATGGGATATGGGGCACTACTTCAAAGCAGTCCGCACTCCAGATGCTGAGAAGGTAGATCTTACTAGCATGTACCTGTCCGGTGATGCTAAATTATGATGACGAACACGTTCTGAGGACAAATCTCGTCCTCCAATTACTACTTGGGAGTCTCTGTCCACTGAAATGAAGGAGCAATTCCTTCCCAGCAACACGGCTTGGCAAGCCCGTGATGCATTGAGAAAACTTCGACATACAAGCACCGTGAGGGAGTACGTGAAGCAATTCTCGTCTTTGATGCTTGACATTAAAAATATGTCAAAGGAAGACAAGCTGTTCAACTTTATGTCTGGCCTCCAAACTTGGGCACAGGTAGAACTTCGTCGGCAAGGAGTGAATGACTTATTCGCTGCTATGTCCGCAGCAGACGCGCTGATTGATTACAAAACACAGGCTAATTCTCCAGAGAAGGAGTCGAAAGGGAAAGCCAAGTTTGCTAAGAAGGATAAGCAGAATAAAAAGGTTGAGAAGTTTGGCAATTCAGAAAAATAGACTGACAAAGCCTCTTCATCAAAGGGAGGTGTTGACTCAGGTTGTTTTATCTGTAATGGCCCTCATCGTGCCAAAAATTGCCCTAAGAAGAAAAAGCTCAGTGCCCTCATGGCTGAGGAAACTGACTGTTCTGACGAACCAACACGTGTCAAACCATTACAACTTCTTAATGCAATTCGCAAAGAGGAGACAGTGGCAAAGAGGGGGTTTATGTTTATGCAAATTCGCCTGAACAATGTGACTATCCAGGCAATGGTTGATACAGGTGCAACCCATAATTTTGTTTCTAATCGGAAGGTACAGCGGCTTGGTCTGATTTTGGTGAAAGACTCTAGCCAGATTAAGGCTATTAATTCAAAAGCAAAATCGGTAGGTGGCGTCGCAAGAGAAGTCCCTCTAAAAGTGAGTGATTGGCAAGGAACATGTGATTTTATGGCAGTCCCTCTCGATGATTTTCAGGTAATCCTTGGACTGTAATTCCTTACAAAGGCAATGGTGTCTGTTATGCCGCATTTAAATGGGATGTTCGTGATGGACATGCTCAATCCTTGTCTTGTTTCCCTCACAAAGACCAAGTCTTCGGGGGAAATGTTGTCTGTCTTACAAGTAAAAGATGGCTTGCGAAAGGGGGAGGCAACATACTTGGCCGTTCTATTTGAGGAAGATGAGTCCAAAGCATTGCAAGTTCCTGAACCAGTGCAACAGTTGCTGGTTGAGTTCAAGGATGTGGCACCTAAAGAATTGTCAACAAGGTTATCGCCAAGACGGGAGATTAACCATGCCATTGAGTTAATTTTAGGGGCAAAAATCCCTGCACAGGCTCCTTATCGAATGTCTCCATCAGAATTGACAGAGCTAAGGAGACAACTTGGGGGGTTATTGGACATTGGGTTCATTCAACCTTCCAATGTACCCTATGGAACTCCTGTTCTGTTTCAGAAAAAGAAGGATAGATCCTTACGGCTTTGTGTAGACTACAGAGCGCTCAACAAAGTCACTGTCAAGAACAACTATCCAGTGCCGCTTATCGATGAACTATTTGATAGATTGGGAAAGATGGTTTTCTTTACCAAGATGGATTTGCAGCTGGGATATCATCAAGTCAGAATTGCAGAGGGAGATGAGGCGAAGACTGCTTGTGTGACAAGGTACGGGTCATATGAGTTTTTAGTTATGTCTTTCGGCTTAACCAATGCCCCTGCTACATTCTGTAACTTGATGACCAATGTATTTCAGGAATACTTGGGCCGCTTCATAGTGATTTATTTGGATGACATAGTTGTTTATAGCCAGACTCTTGAGGAACATGTTGAGCATCTTAGGCTGGCCTTGACAAAGTTAAGGAAAACCCAGTTGTATCTGAAACCAGAAAAATGTGAGTTGGCCCAGAAGGAAATTTCATTCCTGGGGCATATTATTTCTACGGGCGTGGTGAAGATGGACCCGAAAAAAGTTGAGGTCATTGCAGATTGGTCTGTCCCTACTAAGGTTACTGAATTGCGTTCTTTCCTTGGTTTGACAAACTATTATAAAAAATTTGTGAAGAATTATTCAAAGAAGGTCGCGGTGCTGACTTTTCTTCTAAGGAAGGATAGGACATGGAACTGGTCTTATGAATGCCAGGAGGCATTCGATCGATTGAAGGCGGTGGTGACGTCTAGCCCAATTTGACTCTTACCTGATTTTGATTTGCCCTTTGAAGTCCATACAGACGCATCAGACTTTGCTCTTGGAGGGGTGCTGGTGCAGAATGAGCATCCAGTGGCATTTGAAAGTAGAAAGATGAATGATACCGAGAGGCGGTATTTAGTACATGAGAAGGAGATAACAGCAGTCATTCACTGCATCAGTGCATGGAAACACTACTTGTTGGGAAAACATTTCCTTGTATTGACAGATAATGTGGTTACCAGCTACTTCAATTTCATTAAGAAACTGACACCAAAACAAGCAAGATGGCAGGACATTCTTGCCCAGTTTCATTTCAAGTTGCAGTACAAGCTTGGCAGTGCAAATCAGGTTGCTGATGCTCTTAGTTGAATCCCAGTTACTGATGAGACAGTCACTACACTTAGCTAGATTGCAGGAGACATACTACAGAGAATTCAGGATCAGACTAAAGATGATCCAGTGACCAGCTTATTGCTGAAGCAGGTTCACGAAGGGGTGACTCGGCGATTTTGGGTAGAGGATGGTGTTCTCTACGCCAAAGGTAGGAGACCCTATGTTCCGAAGTCAGGCGGACTTCATCAGATGTTGCTAAAAGAAGTTCATGATGCTCTATGGGCAGGACATCCAGGACAACAACGGACTTTTGCCTTGCCAGCAGAAAGTTATTATTTGCCCCACATGGCAGCAGATGTGGAGCTGTATATGCGCACTTATTTGGTGTGCCAGCAGGACAAGATTGAAAGGAAGAAGGTGGCGGGTACATTGGAACCTCTCCCCATTCCAAGCCGACCTTGGGAGAGTGTTTCCATGGACTCCATTAATGGCTTGCCTCAGGTAAACGATTTTACTTCGATATTTGTGGTGGTAGACAGATTTTCGAAGTATGCCACTTTTATTGCTGCCCCAAAAGTATGTACGGCGGAAGTTACTGCTCTGTTATTCCTCAAGCATATTGTGAAGCTTTGGGGTCTTCCGTTGGACATAGTGAGCGACAGGGACACTCGGTTTACTGGCCGATTCTGGACAGCTTTANGCATATTGTGAAGCTTTGGGGTCTTCCGCTGGACATAGTGAGTGACAGGGACACTCGGTTTACTGGCCGATTCTGGACAACTTTTTTTCAACTGTTGAGCACACAACTCAACCTTTCCACCAGCAATCATCCGCAGACAGATGAGCAGACCAAGCAGGTCAATGCAATGCTAGAGGAATATCTTAGACATTATGTCACAGCGAACCAGGACAATTGGGTGGATTTACTTGATGTAGCCTAATTTAGTTATAACCTCCAACAGAGTTCTTTCACTGGAATGAGCCTCTTTGAGTTGGCAATTGGCCAACAACCTCTTATCCCGCATGAAGTTGTCAAGAAAAAGTCTCAAGGGAGATGTCCTGCAGCATATCGCTTCGCTCGGGCCAATCAGGAGTGGACTGACGAAGCAAAAGACTGTTTAACTAAGACGGTGAAGAGGATGAAAAAGTGGGCAGACTGGAAGAGGAGGGCAGTAGAGTTCGAAGTGGGTGACAAAGTGATGCTGAAATTGACCCCACCAATCTGGAATAAGATCTCTCGGAAGTCTACACACAAGGGATTAATCCAGCGAATGACGACCCTTTCCTAATAACAATGAGGATTGACAGGTTGACATATAGGTTGGATCTTCCCAGTCGTCTCAAGCTGTATCCAGTTTTCCATGTTGCTTTCTTAAAGCTGTATGTTGAGGACCTGGAGGACCCTAACAGATACGTTCGGCGTCGGGCTCCTCCAACAATCAGGAAGCAATTCACAGAAATAGCTGAAACTATCCTTGACCACAAGATTGAGGGAATGAGTAAGAAAAATAGAAGAACTCATTACGTAGTCAAGTGGAAAGGGAAAGCACCAGAGGTAGCCACTTGGGAGAAAGAGACGACATTGTGGCAGTTCGAAGATCTCATCAAGTAATACCATGCCTCCATTCCAACGAGGTCATTGGATACTTCAGGTGGGGGTGGCTTGTCACACCCTAATTGACTTAAGTGCAAATGACCGATCTTGGTGGCACCTTGCACCAAGGCATGCCAGAAATTGGAATCAAGGTGACGTGGCTAAGTGGTTTGACAGATTGGGGCGAACCAAGACAGCATGAGACCATCCGGTTGAGCATGACAATATGGGTGGGCTCAATTGAAACAATGTGGGTGCAGAGCTTCGGATTGCGTGGCATGGGTTGAACCCAGCATACACATTGGTTCGTGTAGCAAGGTTGACTGTTGAATGTGGGCACATGGCTGCTGAATGTGGGCACCTGACTGGCACATGGCTGCTCAATGCATGTGACCAAGAGGATGTGGGTGGTTATGATGCTGAGACTCAATCAAGGCAGTTGCTGAGGCAGTTCTGGACGTCCCCAGTCTGAATCCAGTCTAGATGCATGCTGATGAAGGGCAGTTCCATAGCAGTTACTGGAAGTGGTGGAACTGTCTGCCAGGTGTTGCACAGAGACCAAGTCTGCTAGTCCAGTATGCTATGAAATAGCAAAAACGTGGGTAACTACCCCTTGGCAGATGGGGGTGTCATCTGCCTTCCTCTTGTATAAATAGGGGTGTTTGAGCATTCTGGAAAACAGAGAGTGTTTTGGCTTTTGAGAGTCCTTGTAAATTGTTGAGTTCAATATATAAGGTTTGGGAGTGTTGTCCCAGTAAATTCATGTGTGCCTTCTGTGTGAGTTTCTGTCCCTTATTCTTGAGTTGACTGTGACTGGTTGCAATAACAACGCCTTCATAGGTAGCTTCAAAAGAAAAACGAAAGTTACCCTGTGACATTTATGATGATGACACATGTTCTCAGCACCGAAGACACCACAGTATTCCAAGGAGAACACGTGCTCTCGGCACCGACATCCTCTGCCTATTAGCCTCTGGTACGTGTCTTCAATATATGTGCTCTCAGGTTCTGTTTTGGTCACGTCACCTTGACCTAGGATGGATTATTGACAGTTGCAGCCCATTAATCTTAGAGTTTGACAGTAAATCATTGCCTTGCCTTCCCAGTAAAGTCAGGAACGACAGAAAAGATATAACCAATAACCAGAGGGAAGTGAACGTGTGGCACCAGTGGCAGAATTGAAGGCCAATGGACATAGATGTCCCTATTGGCGCATAGCTATTCTAGAAGGACATTTAATGATTCCTCAAAAAGATGGAATGTATTTATTAATCAGAGGACCTTGGAGAAAGAGCATTAAATGCTCGGGCCCCCCGAGCACTTAATGATGAGTTGACCTCCCACATGAGGCAGAAGGTGTTCTGCCCACAGACTGGTCACCCCACTTGTTGCCTCCCAGATGAGTCAATGGAGATCTCTTTTTAGAGAGACTCACTTGTAGCAATGATGACCTTCATAGAAGGTATAAAATAGCACTCACAAATATGAGGCAAATGTATGCAATCTGACCCCAGAACACAAGAACAATGCTTCCTCTTTTCCCTCTCTCACAAATTGACTTAACCGTTGAATGAAATACGCCAAAAAACACTCTGACGTCCTTTTAATCCTTTTTTGAATGCTAGGAAGCACCCTCGACTCGTCAGAATTGATCGGACAACTGAAAAACCAATTCATCACCCACTCCTTAGGCCCTCTGTAGCCTCCCTTTGTCATGGGATCGTTGATTTTTAAGGTAAATACGAGTTCACTGAGAGAGAGAGTTGTATTTTTATTTATCGTGCGAAAATTACCGTGCATAGTTTTGAATTTACATAATTCAAAATGTTTATTGAATAAGTAAAATTTTTAGACATGGACAAATTCTTAGTGTTCCATAAGAATTTAAAAAAAAAATCCTCTAATTTTTAGATTTTTTTTTTAATGAAAACCCAAGCCCCACAATTCATACGATAATTTTATTATTGTAAGGTTTTCTCGAGCGATATTTTCTATTTATATTCTCGTCTTTTAGAAAACAATGGCTAAATGATCAGATTAGACAAGCATTTAATAGCTTGATTGTCTTATTTGTCATTGAAACACAAGTTAGAGATATATCGGTCAATCCATTTCTTTTTAGTAGTTAGTTACAAATGTTTAATAAGGAAGAATTAACCATTGTTATTCTCTTTCATGCATGAGGATGATTAGCCTTCTTGAGATTGAGGTGTAAAGGAGGTCCATCCTAATTTATCTACAAATAAATAAAATCCTAACTTCAAGAAAATTAACATGAAATTCATTGCCAATGTATAAAGATGGTTTTAACATCAAAGACAACAGTAATAACAAATACAATTAGTTTGCAAAGTTATGTCAAACATAATCATAATAACATGTGCCGAAATTACCATCACCAGACATATTTACTTCCACACTATGACATCCACAAAGATCTTCTCCAATGAACATAATTTTGATTCTAAACCATCAAAACGCTCGAAACCTTCTCGTTTTCATGAAAATTGAAAATAATTTATTGATAGAATACCAAAATTTAGTATTTTATTGTGTGTAAATGTATTTTAATATATTTTGATTAATATTTTGGTATATTTTGATCAATATTACGAAAATAAATTTTCAAATTTTTTTTTTCTACCATGCTTTCAAAATAAGACGAGTTGCACTTTGTACCCTGAAAATTCAAAATTTTTATTTTATATTATTAAGGATTAAATTTTTTATATTGTACCCTCAATATATTAAAAATATTATAACGTGACATTCTGTTAGTTCTCAATTAGTTTTTTCATCAATGTCAATGGGTTGATGTTTGACCAAAAAAAAAATAACAAAAATTAACAGAATGGTCACATTATAATACTTTTAAAATATTGAGGTATAGTATAAAAAATTTAATCTTTAAATGTACAAAAATAAAAAAAAATTAAAATTTTTTGGAGCGTATAGTGTAAAAAATTCTTCAAAATATTATCAAAATGTTTTCTTTATAAGTATAGACCAAAACGGAATTTTGAAAAATGGATGAAAGTACCCTCCATGAGAGTTTCCTACTCAATTAAGAGTATCTGCAACCCACTAGTTAAATCTTTTTTTTAGCTTATTTGGCGTGGCATGCTTAAAAAAATTGCTTCAAATGGCTCACCATCTTGCTAGCTAAAATTTAGGAAATCCTTATTGCTTGTCAGATCTGGAGAGGAGAAGAAGCTCGCCAAATTGCTCACCACTTTCTTTATCGTCTTCTTTAATGGTTGGTCCTGAGTAATTTTTTTCATCTTCTTCATCTCCAACCCCCAAGCTACAGATCCCCTCTTCTAATTTCGAAATCCAGTCTCCGCCCCCCAACCATTCTACACCCTACCTCCCCTCTCTCTCCTGAAACTCATTCTAAAAATCCCCTCCCCCCATTCTGAAAAATCACAAATTTTGAAAACCCCATCCCAAAAATTTTACAAACCTCGTTGTATAATGAAATATTTAATTTTAGACCCTATGAAAATATTAATGCAAGTATGTGTAAAAAATTTAGGTTTATGAGACATGTATCATGTAATTGATTTGTGTTATTTGAAGTGGATGAGTTTTAAAATGTTATTAACTTGTATTATTTGAGGTTTGATTAAAATTATTGTTGTGATATAATTTTGGTTGGGTTGATTATGATACATGAGAAATTTCTTATTTATATATTTTTAAAATTGTGACCGTTAAAAATATAACCATTATAAAATTTATAATTTATAATTTTGATGACATGACACATCAACCGTTGACATGTTAGGTTACATGGTACTTTTAAATTATATTATTAAAAATTAATTAAATTTATTTAAAATAATTAGTTTAAATAAAGAGTACTAGTTATTGTCCGTGAAGACACAGAATGATAAAAAATAAAAAATAAAAAATATATTTGTATTTATATTTAAAATTAAATCATAAATATAAAATGAAGATAAATGAATTTAAACCAAATAGCACACCTCGCCGTTTTGCTGAGATAAATGTCTGTGCCGGACATTTTGCTGGTTGAGTTGGAATTGCTTTAAGCAATGACAATGAGCACACCTCGCCGTTTAAGTCTTCAAGACTAATTCGGTCATAGGAGAAAACCAAAGATTTACAACGAGTGGCAATTCCGTCACAGTAAATTAACGGACGCTTCTGTTTGAACTCCGACGAATCTGCTCGTCGACGGGGCCAGACTCCGACGGCAGAGAGAGACAGATCAAGTGAGCTCACGAGACATGGCCACTACTGCTGATAAAGACGGCAACGATGATCGTGTCGCTCGAATTTCATCTGCCATTCGAGTCATCCAAGACTTCCCTAAACCCGGTACGCTTGACCTCTGATACATGAGAGAGAGAGAGAGAGAGAGAGAGAGAGAGTATGCGGAGGATGTGTTGAATTGATGTGCGATGGGTTTTGTGCAGTGATTATGTTTCAGGATATAACGACGTTGCTTCTTGATCCCAAGGCTTTCAAGGACACCATTGAATTGTTTGTTGAGAGGTATAAAGACAGAGATATCAATGTTGTTGCAGGTAATCTCTCTCTCTCTCTCTTCGTGGATAACTTATGAACTTTTGTCATTTGGCCATAATAAAATTGTAATAGAAAGAGAAAGCATCAAAAAGGTCAATTTCCGAATTTGCAGTTTCTATTGCAAACAGGAAGATTGTAAGAACTTCTGAATTTGGTAAGTATACATGCTATTTGATTTAACAATAAGCTAAAAATTTGGGAGAGACTTGAGTCAATAGGGTTTAAAATAAGACTGAATATATACAATGAAATTTTAGTAATAGAAAAAGTTGACATCATGAAAAAGTTAAGATTGAAAATTTTAAACCTTTTGATTCGAGTCTCTCCCCAAATTTTTAGTAATAGAAAAAGTAAACATTTTGAAAGTTAAGATTGAAAATTAAAAAATACTAATGAGTAAACGATTTAGTTATCTAGGATTAATCATTAAAAATAAACGAGAGATTAGAGATGATGTAACTCATAGAATGAACACTGGTTGACTTAAGTGGAGGAAAACCTCTGGCATGTGATGTGATAGAAGGATAACAATTGAAAGACAAATTTTACCAAACAACTATAAGGACAACAATATTGTATGAGACAGAATGTTGGGCAATTAGAAAACAACATAGTGACAAAATGAGTGTTGCAGAAATGAAAATGTTAATCTGGATGTGTGGAAAAACTAGAAATGATAGAATATTAAATGACTGTATTAGAGAAATAATAAGAGTAGTTTCGATTGAAGATAAGTTGAAAGAGAATAGATTAAGATGGTTTGGTCACATTCAAAGGAGGCCGATAGAGGCACCGGTTAAAACAAGTGATATAATTTCTCTGAAAAGTACTAAGAATAGGATAGACCTAAATTAACATTGAATGAAATAATAAAAAAAGATATTAAAATATTTAACTTAAATGAGCGTATAGCCCACGACCGAAATGAATAGCGAAAACGAATTTATAAAGCCGACCCCAAATAATTGGGACATAAGGTTTGGTTTGGTTTGGTACATTCTATTTGGTCATGGTGAATAGACACACACCCCCCACAAGACCCATTAGGTCTCAGAACTCAAAAATCATTAGGAGTGATGTAGACTTGTAGAGACTTTGTTTCAGTCTTTTCAATATGTGTTGTGGGAATGCTAATGTCGAGCATAATTTGTGCAAAAATCTTACAGTGATTTGTGCCAAACGAATGCCCAAGATTCTGCTAAATATAAAAGACTGCTGTGAACAGAAGCTTCTGAGGTCTAAAATCATAACTTCGATGATCCTCCCTAAATTTTCACAGATTGTTTTGATTGTTTGATAGTTGATAGGATTGATGCAGAATCCAAGGCCGTCCATTTCTCACTAATTACCAATGACCAAGTAATATGTGGGGATTGATCAGCGTTTCCATACTATGTGATATCCCCCTAAAGCTAATCCAACTTCAGTTCCCATAATTGACAAAAAAAATGTGGAAAAATGTTTGCAATTGGGCTAATTAGTGTCGATTTTGATAAGTTGTTCTGTCCTTCTCTGATAGACAAAGCAAATTTGAGGTATTAATTTTATGGTTTCATTGTTAAGGCCTCTGTTATACCTGTCAGGGGACAAAAAAGTCATTACCCTGTTTATTTATGTATCGCCCTAAACACTATGGCCAAAAGGAGCTGTTGCATTGTCTATTGGAGAATCCCAAATTGCCTACATAAAGCATTGCGCCCTTTTGGTGTGATGATCTTGTATTGTTTGAAAACTTTATTACTAGCAATATCCTCTGAATGAAGAGGTTGGGAGGTTTTGGATAGTATTTTCCAATAAATGATAGTGTAGTTTTTCTCCCAAGTCCTGACCCAAAAATTTTGGTGTGTAGCTTGAAGTTTCTAAACAATTGTTTCTAAAACAACATTCAGTTGATTACAATCGACTTTGACCAAAATGTTGAAGTAATATGCTCTCTGTGAAGAGTATCTTTGATGTGTTAGTTAATGCCAGAACAAATATCATAACGAAGACTGAAGAGTGTCGTCCTAAAAAGTTGTAGATTTTTTCATTTTTGTGACTTGGAAAACCCAGACGCCATGCAAACACACTTCTAGGTGACCCAAACATATAAGGAAAAGTTGACATTGTCTCCTCCTATATGCCATGTTGTATTGATCTTACGAGGGCCTGAGACGCATCAAATTTAGCATCGCAGAATGATATTAACCGAAAAACATGAAATGCATATAGAAAAAATGTTTGATAAGGCAATAGATTTGTGCCATATCGTGGTGTTACAGAATGATATCAGGCTATACGCTGTATGTTGTGAGTCAATGATGATGACGTGGATGATTCGTTCCAGTTGACTGAGTCTTTGAGTCAACCATGAGGCGAGTGAGACTTGTGGATTATTTGTAACGTCAAATGATATTGGGACTTGGCCGTTTCGATGGACCATATAAGAGATAATCTCTCTAATACCAATATGGCCGTATGCAAATTCATTTCAAAATGACTTGGTTGGGTGACTGAATAGAGGATTAAAGCACATTTAGCATAAACATGAGGACCTGTTCTTCATGTGATCTTGATTATATTTTCGCCTGCTGAATCAAAGGAAGGAACCAAAAAAATTTAGTTTATGTGGAGGAGCTTTCTCTGCAGAGACTTACAACGGCCAACGGTTTGTTGACTGCCCAAGTCCAACAAAATTCAGTGTTGTGACAAACCTAACTATCTACAGAAAAAAACAGTGACCATATGACATCTCTGATGTTGACATAATGCAGGTATTGAAGCAAGAGGTTTCATATTTGGCCCTCCCATTGCATTGGCTATCGGGGCAAAATTTGTCCCCATGAGAAAACCCAAGAAGTTGCCTGGTATATCTTTTTGTGTCCTTTTACTCTGCATTTATAAACTGTGTGCTTCTCTTCATGGATAACTGAGAATCTTCCACAAGTATGTGCAGCAATGCAATTCATGATCATAATTCTGTCTGTCTGTCTCTCTCTCTCTCTCTCTCAACCACACTTCACATTACAGACATATACCCACAAAATTCAGCTCATTAAACTTAGTTGCGGTGGTTTTGAAAGGATTTCATGCAAATTCAAATTATTCATGTCTCAAGCAATGTGATGATGAGTGACGAGTCACCATCAGTGACGTACAGTACCTGAAAAATTCCACTGGTGAGTCAATACAGTGACAGAGTGCCATCTGTAAGTGATCGTTTTTTATCATTATATGTTGCATTGGTACTCCACTCCGTTTGGACATGTACTCTGCATACTTCTCTGTGTGTTGGGGTGGGTTGCAGTTGTTGGGCTACATAATGGGAATTAACTCTCCCCCAATCCTTAATACTCCCCAAAACCCCGATGATGGTGGGATTTACTTAGAAGTCTCTGATAGAAATATATGATTCTACTGGCTAGTCTCGTTAAAACCTTTGTATGATGTTGCAATCTATTGCAAGTTCCTAACATCTTTTGATCTTTAGTTAGTGCACTACTTTTACTATTGGAGCTTCTGACTTTCTATCAAATGTAAGCCTATTCTATGACATTAATTGACTAAGACTATTTACAACTAGATATTTTGCAGAGGTTATACATACAATCATTCAAGTTACACAGACTTGTGATTTGATCGTTTGTCAGGCAAGGTAATTACCCAAGAGTATTCTTTGGAGTATGGAACAGACAAAATGGAGATGCATGTAGGAGCTGTACAAGAAGGAGAACGTGCACTTGTAGTGGATGATCTCATCGCAACTGGAGGGACCTTGTGTGCTGCTATTAGGCTACTTGGTAATGTTCTAGTGTGTAATATTTTCTCAAGTTTATACATGAATGTTGAAAAGCACCCTTATGGGTTGTCCGGTGGATGGGGATGGGGACACCCATCAAATTTATAGACCAAAAGAGCCTATTATCAGGCCATTTAGTTGATGGGGATTCCCTACCCAAAGGGAAAGGTTACGGAACATAGGATTAAAACCATGACATGAATAAATGTAAAGAGTAATAGATTAGTTAAAAAAACCAAAGATAAGGGATGGCTTGTCTTTTGTTCTCCTTGTCACTTGTATGCTTAACTTATGGTAATGAGAGATATGGCTTTTGAAGAGATAAGAGTTCCAAAGTATCAAATTTTATTTAGTCTGCATCTTGTGCACATACAGCAGTAGGTTTCCTCAAGAAAACATGTTTGATTGTATGTCTTTATTCCTGTGAAAATATTAGCCTCCTATGCTAGTGTGGTTAAAGTCTGTTATTGTTTTTGTCGTGTTAAATTTCATTGCAGAGCGGGTGGGGGTGCATGTGGTTGAGTGTGCTTGTGTTATTGAACTGCCAGAACTGAAGGTATGTTATCTAAAGAATGTTTTTAAGTATCCTCACTACTTACTTTCTAGATGACCGGCTGCTAGCTGGGGTTTTATGATTTACCATTCCAAAAGGGGGAGGTTTGGAGTCCAAGTCCCCATTGGAAAGAGGGTCCATTGGTGGTACCTTTCCACTGCCGGGGTTGGGTCTGGGGGACTAGAAAGGAAAGTAATGTCAATGTCTAGAGCTATGTAGCTGCTTAGACTTTTGTTGATCTTCTTGCTTCTAGCTCTGTATGTTATGCCTCTTCCCTCCTAAGTATATTCATACCCTGTGAACATAGTATTAACCCTGGCTGTATTGCATTTTGCTTCGATTCAGGGTCGGGACCAGTTAGGAGACAAGCCGTTTTTTGTTCTTGTAAGCTCTACTTGATCTCGGATGCTGTCATGGAACTGGATGTTTCAATTTGAATTGTAATTTGCTAAAATTATCGTAAAGCTGGATAAACTTTTCCAACACAGGTATCCTGTTGGCTCGGATTGGTTGATTGAAATATTCTCCAATAAGTTCTTTCGGTTGGATAGGTAGATGCGGGTGCGATGTTTGATTTTCATAGAAATTTTAGCCCAAGGGATGACCAACCTACATGTTTCATGAAACCTCATCTTTGTTGTAAGTGTTGGTCAATGAATGCACCAACGTAATGGGAGCTGGTGATAATTCAGTTAATGTAATTCTAGACAGTTTGTGTAATTCAGTTTGTGAATTTAAAGATGACAATTGAACTCAAATTTTAATTCGAGTTCTTGAATTCAAAAATTTAAACACAAATAGTACTTGGGTTGAATGTTAATTCTATTGAGTATGAGTTGATAAATATATAACCGAGATTAAATTTGAGTGATCTCTCAACCCAGCCGAACTATCTGAATTCTACCTAGTGAAATATTGAACAAAGGGAATTAAGAAGACTTACCAAATGGTTATTTGGAAATTTATAAAATAAAAAAAGAAGAAATTTATAGAAAAAGTAAAGTTAATAGAATTTGCACATTGAATTGGGTCCGAGCCAAATGACCCGCCAAATGTTTTGAAAATATATACTTCTATTAATTTAAGAAGTTGGATTAATGTTTCGTTTGATACTATAGAAAAGTGGAAGGATGAAAAATCGAAAAGATGAAAAGTTGGAGGGACAGATAAAATATTATCATATTTGATAAGGAAGAAAAATAGGAAAGATAAAAAAGTAGATAAATTAACTTTCTTTTTAACTCAAAAATCAATCTTTTTAAAATTGGAAAGAAAAGTGAATGAAAAGTTAATTATGTGTGTTGAAATGTATGTTAGTTGTCTATATATTATTTGATTTTTTCACATTATATTTATTAATTACATATTATGCATTTATTAATTTAATATATAAATATAACGATAAAATATGAATTATATTTTTTTAACAAACGAGTTTCGTTCAAATACGAGCCATAATGAACAAGCTTGAATTGAACTCAAAATGAGTCGGATCAGAGTCGAGCTCGAGTAACTCAATTATTTTATATATAAATGAGCCAAATTTTATGAGTTTAAGCCGAGTTTACATGACTCTTTTTTTAAATAAACCTAAAAAATTATTCAAGCTCAAAACAAGTTAAATTCGAGTCAAATCCAAATAGTTTAATTGTTTATCATCCTACCAGTAAGGCCGACCCTATGAATAGATCATGAGCAGGGGCGGAGCCACCATAGGGCTAGGGTGGGCACATCCCCCCTTAATTTTTTTTTTTTGTTTCATAATAGGTGTGTATTTTGTAAAATAAAATTTAGACATATTAATTATGTACACCCTAATATTGTGTTCTAGTGATATCGATTTGAATAAACTCCTACCTAAATGATTGTTAACTTTTTGAATAATATTATTAAAACCTAATTTGAGGACCTAGTACATTGTGGTATTACGTATAATAGTGAGCCGTAATATTTAATAAACTCTATTATGTATCCAATGGTTATAAACGATTAGGTCTCCATCAATTAAATCTCAAATTAGGTGCAACTAATATTATTATTAACTTTTAGACATGTCTAAATATATTTTAAAAAATTGATATTATTTTATAATTTTTTAAAATTATAGGATTATTTTATTATTATATAAAAATGTGTTTCGCTATGTAGTAAACTATAGAATTATAAATCAAAGATTGTTATTGCTATTTTATATATAAAATAAATATTGTTGATAATTTATAACTCTTTCAAATAATAAAAATATATTGTAAGTTATAATAATTAGTCGCATTCTTGATAAGAAATTTTAATTATTATTTCTTTGTTCATGTTATGTATATCGATTTTTAATTTTCTATGTTTAAAAAGTATTAAATATAATTTTATTAAATATAAATTTATGAACTTTTACGATCTATTAAAAAAAAAATTAAAACATGTTAGTATGCCCACCCTAACTTTTTTTTCATGGCTCCACCTCTGATCATGAGAATACCTTTGTTGTTAATTGGATTTAAATAAGATTGGATTAATTTTGTTGACATTATTTACTGTAAGAGGTAAAAATCGTTACGGATCTCATCCCTCTACTTGAAGAATTTTGGCTAACCTGACATGTGCTAAAGCGACCACCTTATAGCATTTACCCCTCTTCACCTGCAGGAGCTTCGTCCCACATCGGAAGAGAGTCATCTCTCCCCCTCGCATATAAGTCCTTGTATTCAAAGGAGGAGGTCAAGTGGCTAGTGGGTACCTCCTCCTTTGAGTGCAAGAGCTTATATGCGAGGGGGAAGACGACTCTTTTCCGATGTGAAACAAAGCTCCTACGGGCGAAGAGGGGTAAAGGCTACTGGGTGGTCACTTTGACACACGTCAGATCAACCGAAATCCTTCGAGTGGAGGGATGAGATCCGTAGCAATTTCTATCCCTTACATCTACCATTTGGCCTCTAACATGTCTCTCCAACATTGTAACAAGACTTTTATATTTCAGCAAAAAATAAAAAAAGAAAGCAAGTTGGCATATCTTCTTTTCATCATCACAAACATCACAAAACGCGTTTCATTCGGCCCTAACAATATAGCAGACCATGTATTATGTCAAAAAAACAATACAACTAACACACATCGAATTAACTAATATATATATATATATATATATATATATATATTTTTTTTTTTGGAGGGGAGAAAAGAAGGGAACTTGAACCCTTTACCTCAAAAACATAAAATTTTCACAAGATAAAGAGTATCATTAAATTAAAGATCCATCGGTGAATTAACTAATAAACTAAGATCAACAAACTGTTATAAGATAAGTGTTCAAAGTAGACGTTTTTAGAATGATCCCTTGATTGAGTAATATTGGACTCAATTGCATACCTTGATTGGATAATATATGATTAGAAATTATTCTAGTTAAGTTAACGAGGCAAATTAATGTTTTTCTTATGGAATATGTTCTTCCTAACTCTTTCTAGACTTACAAGTTCATGATTTTTTTTCTTGTCAAAATTAACATTTTACAATTTGACTTTCGGTTAAGGGAAGAGGGTTTGAATCAAGGCTAATATCACGGATCGAAAATATTTTGCTCGATTAATCGCCTAGGGAGTTCATACGACAATGTTTCAATAGTTAATAATTCGAGATTTTTGAAATGAAGTTGATTATTTACTTATCAATTATTAGTCTAAATAAAGTGTGATTATAATTTTTGGGCAAATTATATTTTATATATTGAAAGATTTAAAAATTATTATTTTTTACCTTTTAAATATTAAATTTTTTACATTGTATTCTCAATTTATTAAAAATATTATAATGTGACCCTTCTATTAATTTTTATTACTGATTCCATAAACTTCAATGTAGGTGGGTTTGACAAAATAAATAGTAAATGGTAACAATAGAACCACATTATAATAATTTTAATACATTAAAAGTGTAATACGAGAAATCTCATCTTGGAGAGTATATTGTAGGGTACAAGTGAGATTTCCCCTATTTTAAAAAAAAAAAAATTTGTGTCACCGGTTAGAAAATGAACACGTGGCTGAATATTGTGCCATCACGTGGTTTGTGATGGGTGGCCAAAGACAAAAATAATTTCTTTGTTGGCAGTTTGATAGGACAAAATTAGCTGTCACCTTGAACTCTTGTTCGTCCTGAAAAGGTACAAAAACGAAACCCTAACCCTAGTCGTGCAAAGCCGGCCATAAACAACAGGAAATTCCAAGCCAAGCGGACAAATCTGATTTTTTTTGCTCAATCTCTTTACAGTTTGGAGATATTCGATTTTATTCCCTCCATTTTCAGAGGTTTTTGGTCTTTTTTTTCTCACATAGATCGTGCAATGGGCGGTGCAACCTCCATTGAAGACCAAGCTCATGTCATGGGACTTTCTATGAAGATAAAAATCTTTATACATATGAAACGTCTGTGTGTAACTAGATATAAAAAAAAAAAAAACTGTCTCTATCTGACGCGTAGGACTGTAAGGAGAGAACCGGGAGAACAGGCGGAATCTAAGGCGTGAACTGGCAGTTAATGGCTAAGTTCAGGTAATCTACTACAAGGGCTTCATGGAATATCTAGGGTTTCTCAGGTTTTATTTCTTGATCTCATCATAATCTTAAAACCAACCAAGATATCACAGCTGGATTTTGGGTTCTGTTTGTGCTTCCCCCCCGGAACATTAATGATTTGACGTTTTTTAATTGATATAATGACACACCTAACAACCGTTTAACTTAGGTTTTCATGTTCTTCTGTTTATACACATTTGGTAAAGAGCCAAATCACTGAATAGTTTAATTAACTTACGCATCAAATAAGGAAGAGATAAAAGACCAAAAAAGTGAATGGAGATCGAACCATGCATCAAATTGTCATCTATTGTCCTAAAAGAAGGTAAAATGGTACGTAATCTTAGCCTTCATTCATTTGAATGAGGTTACTCTCTGACTTATACTCGTGACATATCATTTGAATAAATGATGAACACTTGTTTTTTCTGGACTGACAATCTCTAAAAGTTGAATGGAGGTGTAATTAGAAGAACTATGACACCTCAATTAGAAAATGACAGGCATATGTTTTGAATACAAGGGAAAAAACAATTGTGCTGCCTACTCTAATAGTAACGATAAATGCCTTGGTCGGGTTGCAGGCTAGAGATGACATAGTTTATGTAGGAATCAGGATTAATAATCTTTGATTACAAGAAAAAAGAAGAATTGGTGGTCTGAAGTTGAAGGCATAAAAAAGATGATGAGAACCATTAATTAAGAAAGTAAATGACACTCGGTGATGATTCATACATGTTTAGGACCGTATAGACCGGTAATTGAGACTTATTCCATTTTCAATGAAAATTCAAATCTTTTTTCAAATAGTCAAATTTCAGTTAAAAAAGGTAAAAATTTGATGCGGTATAGACCTCTTTAATGAAAAAATTCAAATTTAAATGAGAAAAAACTCAAATTTAAATGAGGATAAAATATGACTATTGAATCTTTAAAAGAATGTATAATCTCACAATTAAAGATTTAGATTTGATTTAAGTCTCATTTGATTTGAATAAATCTCTCTTTATTTGATATGGGTATCAGTCTAGTATTATAGAAGATTTTTTCCAAGTTTTTTACCCAAATTTAAATTTAAGTTTAAGAAAAAAGGTAAGCATTGGAGATGCACTTAGCAGGTACAGAAACTTAGGGCTAATAATAGTTGTGTTAAGTTTGTGTTGTGCCGCAATTTGTGGTGTGCTAAAATTTAATTAATTCATATCAAACTCATTTATAATCGTATGTGCAAGTTTAGTATTTATTCTATGTCATCGTAGTTAGTCAGGTTCATATTGATTCATTTATTGTGACATTTTACGAATCAATCTATTTATCACCCGAATGTGTTAAGATTAAATTCAAAGTCTATAGTGCTATGTCGATTTTGTCTTTGTTCACGGGTTGTTCCTAGAATTCTCAGATCTAGCTAAACTATCATGGCCTTGAGGACTAATAATAGGACTTCAAGTCATAGGGTTGAAGGATTAGTGGTTTCGGCTAATAATTGAGTCGAACATTACGGGTTCGAGTCGAGCCAGTCAAGTTTTTTTTTCTAAACGAGTTTGTCAAGCTCTTTTTTTCTAAATAAACTTAAAAAATTATTTAAGTTCGACTCGTTTAAAAAATAAACCGAGCTTTAAAATAAATTGAACCCGAAATGAGCTCAAGTAATTCAATTATTTTACATATAAACAAACCAAAATTTATGAGTTCGAATCGAGTCTTTTTAGGCTCATTTTCTAAACGGATATAAAAAATTGTTCAAATTCAGTTCATTTAAAACACAAGCCGAACTGGAGTTTACTCTTATCTCAGGCAAGCTCGAGCTAAACAGTAACTCCACTCAATTATCATCCATATAGCTGATTGTAATCTGTACTAGAACATTTACTTGCATGTTTTCCTCCTAATTAATGAGGGTATACCATTGTAAGTTCAAACATTAGGTTTAGGCCATTGGAGGGGACAAGGACCGAGCTTCAAGGTTACTGTGTCGAACTTCAGTTTAATAAAGAAAGTCAGGCTCATCTCCACAATCAAGCTGTCCCCTAATTTAATTCTCTTTATTCCTCAAGAGAATTCCCTTTACTTAGAGCATTCAACAGAACTCCCCACGTTCTCTCAGTTCTAGAACTCCATGTTTCTCACTCCCATACTCATACCTAAGCTGTTTTTAACAGGTAAACTAGTCTTAATTAGTCTCCTCAGAATGATCGGATTAAGACGGTTAGACCCATTTTTAGGAAGTCTAAGCTGGTTTAAGGCCATTGAAAGGTGGTGTTATTTTAATCCATCATTACATGAACTTGGTCCCACTCTGAGTTGTACTTTGTCTGGTGTTGGCCCCACAGTGGACTCCTGAGATTACTTACAGAGAATTGGGACCTACCCCAGATTAATGATCAGGTATTAACTATTAAGAAATCAATATACAAAGCAAGTCAATCCTTACTAACATTCCTTCTCATGCTTGGGTATAAATATGTCTCCATTTTTTTCTCTCATTCCAAGCTTCTATTATAGCAGCATCAGTAGAGAATAGAGATCACCCTTTATTTCGAAAGCTTTCACAAGAAAATAGAATGGAAACTGTGGTTCTTGATGAAGAATGGGATTCTTTGAGCAGAATGTTCTCCGGCGAAGAGGCCAATTTTGTGATGCAGTTCCATGGCCATGACCTATTTCCAAATGGCCATGGTGATGGTTTGAGCTATGGAACTACTACAACTTTTTGGCCCATTGATGATGAAACTAATACAAATATCATTGGGGTTGATGAGAGTTTACTCTATTCTTCTGATACTCTTAACACTTATAACGTTCACTGTTTTTCCCAAGAAGGTAGCAATAGCTGTGACAGTAATGGTGCCTTCTTTCCCATTCTGAACCATGAGAATCAACTCCTTAGTGATCATTCTAATTTTATTCCAGTAACAACTAACTCACCTGAAGCTATTGATTTTTGTATATTGGACGACCAAACCAGCTCATTAGTCCCCGTTTTTCGTGATGATGCCATGGAAGACATTCTTTCCCTGAAAGAAGAGTTTGGTACTGACAAATTGGGGACTGTACAGAGTCAGCCGGAGGCAAATTCTGATTCAGGCAAGGAATCAGAGCTCAAAAGGAAATCTGAGATGCCAGAATCCCAGAATTCCAAGAAGAAACCTGGAGTTTCCAGAAACGTAAGTGTGACAAGCAATTCTTCAAATGAAATTAAGTGTTTATTATCTCTTCCAAGATTATTCTAGTTGAAGTTGTTAAATCTATTTAATCATGATATCTCATTATAAATTATGGTTACTAAATGCAGGCACAGAAAAATAAGAAGAATGCACCATCAAAGAAGAGCCAGAAGCTCACTTTGAGTGGCAATAATGAAGAAGAGACTAATACTGGACCAAATGGACAGAGCTGTAGTTGTTACAACTCTGAGGATGATTCTAATGCTTCCCAGGAGCTAAATGAAGGAGTAAATCCCGAGTCGAAAGTTTCGTTAGCTCTCAACTTGGATGGGAAGACAAGAGCTAGTAGGGGATCTGCAACTGACCCCCAAAGCCTCTATGCAAGGGTAACACACTCAATCTAGCACACTACAAAATTTTTGGTTCATGTTATTGTGATATTACCACATTTCAGCATATTCTCATATTATGACTTCCCAAATTTTGCAGAAGAGACGAGAGAGAATAAACGAGAGATTGAGAATCCTGCAGAACCTTGTCCCAAATGGAACAAAGGTAAATATCAAATGGTGGTGTACTCCCTCAAAGAGCAGATATTGTTTAAGATTTGCTTCTATGCTGAATTGAAAAGATAAACTCCACTTTTTATCTAATTTCTGTGTGGCTCATATCAGGTTGACATTAGCACAATGCTTGAAGAGGCAGTTCATTATGTGAAGTTTTTGCAGCTTCAAATTAAGGTATGAGCAATATTATACACACAAACACACACATATATACAGCCATCCTTCATTAACTCCCAAAAGAAAATGGTTTTGTTTTTGTTGGTTATTATGTACTGAATTCTGTCCTTTTTATTTCTGCAGTTACTAACCTCTGATGATCTGTGGATGTATGCTCCTATTGCTTACAATGGAATGGACATGGGTCTCTACCAGATGATTTCTCCTACTCTATAGTTTTGGAGGGAGTTGTTGGAACTTACTGTTCTGAATAGTCCATCTTTTGAAAACAAATGAAAGAGACAACATATGCTGACTTGTAATGACTAATATGCTTACAAAACTCAATTTTGGATCATGAGGAGCAATTCTCATTTCTTATAATAACATCTAAAATTTTCTTACAATGACATATGCAAATGTTCTGTTTCCCTTTTCCATAGAGGAGGCAGCTTTGGGCTGTTCAAAGTACATGCAACTATCTAACTGGTTGCAGTTGTAACTCCACCCCCACACCCTGCCGCATTTGTTCAATTCTCTGAAGATTCTATATTAATGGGACAATCGTACACTGGGTTGCCTTTTTTTTTTTCTATCCGCTCCCATGCCACATAATTTAAAAAAGAAAAAAAAATATGAGAAATTTTGGGGGATGAAATGCTAATCATGCATGTTGGAAGTTTGATGGCTTGACCAATTGTTTGTGAAGGATTAAGGACCATTGCCTTTGTATTTTCTGTAAATAAAACACCAGTTGATTGATAAGAGTATACTCTTTAATGAATAGACAATGGAAATAATTTGATCAAGGAGCCAAAGATACATGTTCTTCAACAAGAGTTCACTGGAAAAATTCAATGAATTGAATCAAAGGTAGGTGATTTGGAGTAGAAATATAATTTTTAAGAGTTTTAAAGTTGACTTATATAATGATTAATATATTTTCAATCAACTAAAAAACCGACATTATTCAGTTAAGAGTGATCAAAGATGAGTCAATTAATAGTTTTTTTTTCCGTTAAAATTAGTAGGTTTTTCATGTCAGACTGACTAACAATGGATGTGGAACACATGAACCAAGAAGGCCCATCTTACAGTATCTATACAAAGTTCTTGAATGGTGGCTATTAGTGAATTTCTTTTTTTTTTTTGGTTATTACGATAATGACTATTCGGACTAGTTTGTGTGCATTTCAATTAATTCTCTCATTAGTTTAGCCAATCGTAGGCTATCCATACGAATAGGGGAATTAAGATATTCATGAGAGATATCTCTCATACTTTGATTTCAAGAGAATTGCTAAATTTTAAACTCAGAATGTCTGAGCTTACAAATCATCACTTTCTCGACTAGGCTACTACTAAATTTCACCAACTTTAAAAATTGGTTTGCCATATAAAGTATCATCTTCACTCATTGCTGTTTAATTTTAAGTTAGATGTCATTATCAGTATGTCACACTCCATCCCGGAAAAGATTAAGGTGTGAGTAACTTCAACCTGTCAACCCTTAAATCATAAATAATCTCAAAATAATCTAATTTTGTGGAGTAGTATCCAAATCCAACCATCATAATAAGAAACACGATAAAAACATATAACATAGCATAACATTACCACTACTAGGACGTCATATCCTTTTAAACTTCTTTACAACATATGTACATTATGACTCTTAACAAAAATACAATCTGACACCAACACCTCGATGTCAAGCTAGACTACTTAGTGGATTGCTTTCTTAATTTGTACACCTAAAACAAACAACTGATGGGAGGGGTGAACAAACCACACGCTTAGTGAGTATATTCAAATATATAAAAATAAAACACATAAGCACAATATAATTATAATCATAACTCACATACACACTAAAAATGTAATTTAACATCAAATAACCAACATCCACTATTCAAAATCCAATATTCAATATCCGATTAGCCAATAATGCTTGGAAGTTTTGATGAAAATTAACAACTACTCGTTTACGCTCAGAAATCCTGACAATTTCATCGTTACCCGTATATGTTTGGGGGTCTCGGCAATCATATCGTTACTCGTATAAGCCCAGGAGTCTCGACTATTAAATCGCTACCATTTACGCCCATTAGTCTTGGCTACCATACATTGATAAGCACCCATAATCAATTCAAATACTTGAAACCATACCCAACGCCAATACACAATTCTTAAGCAATTTAGTCTTAATCTAACTATAAGCAAATAAATAAAGCTAGTAACAAACCATTACCATTTCACAATTCATAATCTATTAAATTACTTCTCATAATTAATCTTAAGCTCATAACTAATCACCAATTCATAGTTCATGCCCCCATTATATCACTACTCACAAGTTATAATCTACTACATCACTTTCTAGCTAGTACACATGGTTTAATATAAGCAGTCAATCACATTTCCAACTAATATGATTCAATACACTCACATCAAGTTTATATCCAAAATCGAACTCAATTTCTCTGTACCATTTTTAGATTAATTTGACGTTGACATCGTCATTGTAGTACGTAACATATGTCGATATAAGACATATGAGTATCATTCACAAACACATGATATCATGCACCTTATGCATAAAAGATTGATTAAGCTTAACATATCACATCTCCCTACCTCTTCCTAAGTGATATAATGTAACTCAAAACCTTAGTTTAGATTATACAACCAAACAAATTAATTTTCACGTTCATATTTAATGGTTACATTGACCGACCAATAATCTCCTTGTTAATATTGTCCATAAACTTTTAATTACGTGATGAAACCAATGTTATCTTAGATTAAACATTCCAAGATTTGCAACCATATGTCATTGACTAAAATTGGATTCCCATGTAAAACATTATCACATTTCTTTTGAAAAATACTAAGCTGACCGCTTGGTTAATATTTGTAGAATTTTATTACACTCTAAATAGCCACCATTATTCACACAAATAGAATTAGATGTTGTATCACATATAGTTGGAAAGATCTACCAGTTTAAGTTCCAATAAAAAAAACGGTGTATCAATCGAAATTTTCTAGAGAGAGTTATCTCGATTCTTCCACCAATGCTCAAGTTGAATTGTTTTCAACCAGTTCATCAGAGATTTTGTATCCCAATCAGTTGATTGATGTTTGACCCGATCCTTAACTTTTTGCTATGTTTCAGTTACAAACTTCATCGTCTACCTCATTTCTCAAACCCCAACACCTTCAAACTTACATTCCAACAATTGTAACCTTAAATAACATGAAAACTCTTACTAATAAAGAAACTCAATAATATTTATACACAAACCAACCAATAATTACCAACATTAAACAAAATAGTTTAACTTACCCACAAAATACTCTTTCTAACCAAATCCCACAAAAAATCTGATGCGGCAATCGACTCATGTTAAACACACATACACTCATATGCACATATCTATACCGAACACACACTCCACAACACATAGCTCCACATACATATACACATTTTAATACATGCACAGTGTAATTATTTAATATACAATAACTTTAATCACGAGATATTGGTAGTATATATATATATGATGAACCACTTCATACTAAAATCGAACATAAAGAAAGTTGAGACGCACAGCAGGACTCGAACATAAAGAAAGTTGAGAAGGACACCCGTCCGGCTGAATCACTCTTTTTGACCTAATTGGGCTTAGGTCCTCTTTAGTTTTCCTTCTTCACATATACACCCGACATAATTTCCATCATCTTTTAAATTATACGTAAAATATTTTATCACTTAACAAATTACCCCCAAACACATATTTTATAATAAAATTCAATCTCTATGGTTAACTTTTATCCCATCACCTAACATCCCATAATTCAATAACTATTATTAACCCCCAAAGTAATTATCACAAATTATACATTAGTCCTCAATATTTATAAAATGTTATGCATTTACAAGTTCGGGTCTCACACAATAACTCAAAGAGACCAATTACATAATGAGGGTAGAAATTTTTTTTTAGGTAAATGCATTCTGAGATTTTTTAAAGTGACAAGCATGGCCACCAAAATAGATTAACTAAAGATCTTTAACATAATCCGATTGAAAGTTTTTATTGATTAGAATTTTCTTGGAGTTTATTTATATTAGTCAATAAGAAACAAAAGAGTGAAAATTCAACAATGTGATAAAAAGTAACCACCTCATATGGACGGAGAGGGTGGGAAAAAAGCCTATAAGACAAGATGAATCGATGATCAGAGATGACCAGAGAGATTCTGATGCTTCGTATAGAGTGAATAGACTTAGATTGAATGATTTACTTGGTACCAGGAGACATTTATTTATAGCAATAGAGATATGTATCCCAAAGGAACTTAACCTCTTGATTGATTGACTCAATCTTGTCACCAAATCCTAGACGTACGGAATAGAATTAGATTATGACTCTTGGTCCTAAATCCTTATCTATAGCTCTTTCTTATTCGAGGTAGAATAGCACTAGGATACTAGGTTTTAGATTGAAGGCAGAAATATGTTCACCAAAAGGCATTGTTAGCCTTATCACTAGTCTTTGTTACTCAGAATAGAGTTGGACTAAGACGCTAAGTCCGTGATTGAACCTTAGCTAAGTAGTTGAGACTTAGTAGTTATGGGTAGGCTCGTGCAGGGACCCCTTTTGATTAGTGCTGAATTATAGGAACAATTAGGCAATAACAGTTAGACAATAGTACTAGACAGTAGTAGGTAGACGGTAGTAATTGGACAGTATCAAAATTGTTTTTCGGCAGTAGTAACTTGGTAATACATCTGGTCCCCATAGTATCACTGTTCTATCGTTTCTTTTTTAGGTAATGAAGATCTTAATCTTCGCAAAAATACTCGGTTTATACAAAAATTTAGAATTCTTCAACTCTTCACTCTAGAACCAAATTTGGTTGGTGGATAATCAGACGGTACAAGTACAATAGTCTCCAACTCTACTCTGGAGTAATATAAGCGAAATCTTATAGAATAAGATTAGGAACAAAATTACCCAAGTAAAATCCTTTTCAGCCCGCAGATCTTATAATAGAAATGTTGTTCTCTCGAGTTTGCGTAATAAAATCAAACCTATAAATATTGAGTAATACTATATGAACTAAACTTGATAATTTCAACCATTGAATAGGTAGTGAGTTCTAATAAATACTGAAATTCACAGTAAAATCAATGGTTCTAATTATCAAGTCTACTTTTTAAGTATATGTAACATTGCTCATAAACATTAGATATCACAATTCTATTAACGGGATTTTTGCACTTTATACCTTAAAAGATTTTAAGATTTTTATTTTATACCTTCAAAAATTAGATTTTTTATATTACACCCTTAATGTATCAACAGTGTTGTAATGCGACCATTCTATTAACTTTTCGTTAGTTTTTCCATATTGTACATTCAATATATCAAAAGTGTGATAAAAAAAAAAGAAAAATTAACAGAAGAATCATATTGTAATACTTTTGATACATTGATAGTGCAATATAAAAACTTACATATTTGAATATATAAAATGAGAATCTTTAAATCTTTCAAATACAAAGTGCAATTGACCGTATATTAACATAATTTTTATGAAAAAATACGTCGTTCAGATACTTTGATTTGCAAACTTATTGGAATTTTAATTTATACTTTCAAAGTTTAAAAATATAAATTTACACTCTAAAATATATAAATACATATCAATGTGTAATTGAGACTAATTGATATCTATTTTGCCGTTAAAAAAGTTCATAAATTGCACACCGTAAAATTTAAATATTTTACATTTATGATCAAAAAAGAATTCAATCCATTAATGTTCGTTAAATAGCTCTCAATTGTATCATATCATAACATTTTTATGTCATAATCGAGTGAATAAAAAAATATTTTTAATAAAAAATATTTTCATGTCAAGTCAATTGAGTTGTGTCTTGTATTTCACATTTACGACAATTCATATAAAACTATTTAATATTTTTTAAAAATTAGAAAATATCAATTTTTTGCTTATAATACTCATTAATTAACTATTTTTTGTCTACAATTATGTTATTCATATGTAACTTTAATTTCATCGGACAATCAAAAGATTTTTATCTAACTGTAGACATATAAAATAGTTATTTTAATGAGCATTATAGACAAAAAATAAGTATTTTATAATTTTTCTAAAATTTTGAAAAATATTTTTTATTGACTCGAATATAACACAAATATGTTATGATATGATACAATTGAGAGTTATTTAACGAGTATTAATGGATAAATTTTTTTTTTGGATCTTAAATATAAAATATTTAAACTTGGAGAGTATAATTTATAATTGACCCAAACTTTTTTAACAGAAAAATTGATAGAGTTAGTCCTAGGTACACATTAATACAAATTTAAATCTTTTAAGATACAAATTAATACTTTTAAACTTTAAAAATACAAATCAAAATTTAAGTAATTTTTCGAAATATAAGTTGAAATTAGCCCTACTTTTAATTCAGGTGGAAACGCAAAAGTACTCTCATGCCAGTTCTGTCAAATTCTGGTGCGGTATAATAATTACACGGAATCCAAACAAAAACGTATGTTAAAACGACTACAAGGGTATGCTCGTCATATCACATCAATAATCCTTAGCCAAATAATCAATAGAGCGCGTGGTATTCATTCTCTCTCTCCCCTCCACCATGGCGGCGACGGAGCAGCCTCTGAAGAAGAGAAAGCTGTACGAACCACTACCAGAATCGGCGGGACCACCGAAAGCAGAAATACCTCTGCCGGCGCCTCCACTGCCGGCGCAAAGTCCCCCTCAGAGTTTCGAACCTCCGCCGCTATCTCAGGATGAGATTCTCCGAAGGCGACGGAACAGAGAGGAGATTCGAAGCTTGTACGACTGTTACAAACGAGTTAAGTTTTGCATATCGAAGAAAGACTCTCGTTTCATGCCCGACCTTGAACAAGCCTACCTCTCTCTCATCACTGCTTCTAGAGGTCAGAATTTTCTCTTCCATCACTGTTTCTGGAAGAAAAAATTATTTGATTCTGTTGATATTCTTTAATTTGGAATCCATACACTGATAATTAGTCGTTTTAATTATTTGAGGCTTCTTTCTAATTGTTGATAATCGAGCAAAAGAAATGGGAAAAAAGAGAAGCAAATTACGAATTGTGTTTTTTTTTTTGGGTTCTTTTCGTATGCAAAGAATCAAAGATTCAACTGAATCAAGTCGATTTGGTTTTTGAATGCTCGCTATTGTGTGGAGGCTTTACTTTTCTGGGCCCCTGATCATGAGAACCTATGGTTTGAAGTGCGATTTCTCTCAATATCTTGTATTCTTTCAGCAACTATTGGGTCCATATTGCATAATTTATTATCGGAGTGTTTTGAGTCCCATCGAACTGGAGTACTGGCAGTGAAAGTGGACTAATGCATGTCATTGAGGCTGCCATATAGTTAGGAAACATGTGGAAACTTCTTGCATAGATAATTTCAGGGGGTCCTTTGAACCCTTGTTTGGCGGTAAATAAAATTGGGCATTATGGGTATTGGTTGAGGTATAAGAATCGAGTATTTGTATGTTGACTTATAGAGTAATGAATTAGGATTTGATGAACTCTGAGTTGTTTCTCGCGGTTTTCTTAGAGGAGAGTTTTTCGCATCAATAAATTGTTAGTTTCTTTTTGGTTATTGTACACACTTGCATTTGTTAGCACACACACTATATATTTGATATTTTGATTGTTTGATATTATGTCATCCATAGTTATGCAATTGAGTTTGTGGGGTGGTTGGGATCGACTTTGAAATTGATTACAAATAAATTAATTTAATTAATCTTTATGTGTGTGAAGTGTTGTGGTGATTAGAAGGGTTCTCACATTTATTGCTACCTACTTGTGGGAAGAGGTAATTGTGGTAGATATAAGTTTTAATTTGTAATTGAATTTGGGTTAAAATTGAAAAACCTATTCACACCCCTTTCTAGGTTAAGTGTCTTGGTTTCTACGTGTATTATTGTGAGTGAAGATCCATATAAGGAAACATGTGGAAACTCCTTGCATAGATATTTCAGGGGGTCCTTTGAATGCTCCACGTTAGATAAAATTGGGCACTATGCATTTGGCAGAGTTGCCAATTGTGAGGACTATGCAATGTCTTATGTCATTTACTTAGAAAGATATTACTTGGACAATTGTGATTGAGGCTGCCATATAGTTAGGAAACATGTGGAAACTTCTTGCATAGATATTTCTGGGGGTCCTTTGAACCCTTGCTCCGTGTTAGATAAAATTGGGCATTATGCACTTGGTAGAGTTGCCAATTGTGAATACTATGCAATGTCTTATGTCATTTACTTAGAAAGATATTACCTGGACACTTCTCATTGAGGCTGCCATATAGTTAGGAAACATGTGGAAACTTCTTGCATAGATATTTCAGGGGATCCTTTGAACCCTTGCTCCGCGTTAGATAAAATTGGGCATTATGCACTTGGCAGAGTTGCCAATTGTGAGGACTATGCAATGCCTTATGTCATTTACTTAGAAAGATATTACCTGGACACTTCTCATTGAGGCTGCCATATAGTTAGGAAACATGTGGAAACTTCTTGCATAGATATTTCAGGGGGTCCTTTGAACCCTTGCTCCGCGTTAGATAAAATTGGGCATTATGCACTTGGCAGAGTTGCCAATTGTGAGGACTATGCAATGCCTTATGTCATTTACTTAGAAAGATATTACCTGGATACTTGTCATTGAGGCTGCCATATAGTTAGGAAACGTTTCATATATGGAAACTTCTGCCATATAGTTAGTATTTCACTACCTCGTGGATGCTGGTTGTAGAGATTGATTTGGAGCTTATATTTTGAAGTTTTTACTATATCATTGGAGATGAACACCATGTTTTGATAGTTCTCGATGTAAATAATATCTGATGAGTTGCCCTTAATTAAGAGCCTTGCTTCCTTCTATAGAATAGTGTTCCACCTCGTAATGATGTTGGAAATTTTCAATTAAAGGGCAAAATCAAGGGTTTTCCAGTGAAGACAACTGCGCTGGTAATGACAGAAACAAAATTTTGGCCTTGAATATGCGTGATTTACATGACTATTGGTGCTTTGAATTGGACAATATATAGATGATGGAAAGGATCAAATCAAACATGGAGACCATTAGGGTATTCCCGAGCAAATGGCTCACCTAGGGAAGTAATTTTTGTTTCTTCCTCTCATTTTATTTGTTTTGGGGGGAATAGGTGAGCAGAAGCTAAACTAGTCATCGTCTTCGACAAACAAATTTGAGCCAACACAGCCATAGGCGTGGAGTCTAGCGGAGAAATGTCTAGCTGTAACATTGCCAAGAGTGTGATCCAATTGGATTTTATTGATGATAAATTAGGTTGTACTGATGTTAGACATAAATGGATATATAATCTTTGTATTTTTTCCTTTCCTGAAAATTCTCCTCCCTTATTGCAGTCATCTTAGGATCACGCAATCACCTATATTCCTTTTGGGATGTGAACCCTTTACCTCCGTTTTAGGGTGGCAGGATATATACCTCTACCAAGAGGTGGCAGGAGATATCACCTCTCCTTGGTATTTCTTTATTTGATGAAATATCTACACGCGACATAGATCGAGTTAGCTGGAACTAATTGGTAGAGGGCTATGTGGTTTAAACATGGGTGCAAAAGATAGGAAATGAGGATAGGTTAGCAATACTGATTGGAAAAAATGGTAGGTTGATAACCTGTTGAGGTCACAGTGATACATAACGTCACTTTATTAAGCAATGATACAAGGAACTAATGTATAAAATATTAATAACATATGGAACTAATCTGTAATTCTGTCCAACTTATCTAAATTTGAAGTGAATAATTGAACAATTTTGCAAATAAAGCTCAAGACAATTCATATCAACTTAAATTAAAAATGGCTTATCATATCAACAAATGCAACATGGAATGCTGCCATATTAGCAGCGGCACTTATTGAATGCGTTGATCCTATACATAGAAAGTCAGCAAAGAATTTAGGGAATAAATTCAAGAACTATTGACTCTCTAATTGTGAGAGAACAAACTTATAAGACCATATTTGATTAAATCAGTCAAAAAACAATGAGTTAGTGTGCAGTGTAATGTAATAATTTAGCAGCCTAAATTGGAAAAGAAGTATTTCTTCCAAGAAAAGTTATGTATCTTTAATAGTTAGTTGCTTGGGATATCTACGTTGGGGAAATCGTGATCAGATGTATCCCGTGATACGGAGTTGCAACACCCCCAAAGAGGGTGGTTTCGCTACCTAGATTGTCTAAATTTTCAATCTTAGATTGCAACCCTAATCCCTATTCGAGCCACAATCCTAGTAATCCGACACTAGAATCTTAAGCTGTAACTAATATTCAATTTTGGACCTCTTATCATAAATTTGAAATAAATATTAATTGACTATGGGTATAATAGGAATAGAGATTTGGGAAAAGAGTTTCGAAGCGAACTGCGACCGAAAATACTGTACTTGCTAAGTTTATCCATTGCTCTGCATATCGGAGAAACTATTACACTGTGTGCTTGTACCCATGTCAAATACCAAATCTGACCCGTGATCCAGATAACACTGATCTACACAACTCAAGTGAGCAGCCATGTAGAGTGAGCCATGCTTGCAGAAAGCCTTTCCCCCTTGTGATAGGGATCAAATTATTGTTGCTATTGTCCCTTTCTAACTAGCATTGATTAGCATAGGTCGAGATGGAATGAATTATGTTGTAAGCTTGTTATATGAATTGTGTTGTACTGTTTATTGTGTGGCTACTAGTTTGAATGCCATGCCGAGATCTGTGTTGGACAAAAAAAGAGTACATGAAATAAAAAGGAAGGTATCAATTGATATGGGAATTGATCTGTATTCTTTTGGCTAGGAAGTTTTAGATATTGCTTACGAGGTTTCCTGATGTTAACGCATGATAATACCAGGCTCATAAAATACTAAAAGTTTTTTTTTTGGTAAGTAGACTAAACGTTTGTTTGTCATACATGCTGCTGACTTTGCAGGTTGTACAAGTGTACAACGTATAGTAGCGGATCTCATCCCTCAATATGCTTCATATTGTCCAACTGCTCTTGAAGCTGCAGCAAAGGTCATTATCAATATGCATAACTGGAGCTTAGCCGTGATAAGTAGGGGAGAGGACATTGATGGTGTTGCATTTGAGACTGCTAAAGCCTGCATTTTTGGTTTGGCTGATATATGTCACACTGCTTCTTCAGAGGCACCAACATCATCAGTTATTCGGGGCATCTGTTCTGCAGTTTTTTTGAATGTACTTACCTTCTTCATATCTTCTTTAGAGGGAAAGGACATCTTTCAAATTGTTGATAAGGGAATTCTAAAGTTGCAAAATTCCCCCGAATTCTTTTTTGAGTTCAGGCAAAAGTTTTCAGATGAAGAGGCCTCCACATTGACTAAATTATCCAAGTTTCGTGCTCTTAGTCTTCTCAAGATTTTCTTTTGCTCTCCTAGAAAGTCACTTTCAGCTTGTTTTGAGCTCTTTGCCTCTACTGCTACAGGGGGAGTTCACAACGAAGGTCATTACTTTCTTAGTCAGGTTACAAGTAGCCTTGATGATGATATAACTCAGCCTTTAGGTAATAGAATTCGCGAAGCTGTATCAGATGGCAACGATGTCCCAGGAAATGCATTTCCTGTATTGAAGAATTGCTTGTTGGGACTGGTAATGCTTAAGAGTTGCTTCTGATCTTGAACTGATGTTTTGCCTAGACCGTTGGTTTTAGTTATTAATTGTACTACATTATGTTTAAGCTTTTATTAATATTTTTATTTTTTTAGGTACATAAGTTTTAAATTTTATCTAGACACATTTTTAAGGTACTTGATTCTTGGCCTGTACATGGACTCCCTATAGGCTGCTTAACTCGGATTTGTGATTTTAACCGTCGGAAGATTTGCAGTTTAGTAAGTTACTTATCTCTCTGAAACTTTGTCCCCTCAGATAGATTACTATTAACTGGCAAATATTTGCTGCCATGAAATTCTTCCAGCATCTGCAAATCTATCGTCAAGTACTTAAGAGGAAACTTTTAAATTTCTTGATATTTGCATTAAAAAGCCCTTGAAGGGAGTATTAGTGGCAGATTTTTTTCTATGTAAGTAGAGACCCTGTATTCTGCTCCACATTGCACTTGTTTGACAGAGTTTCTTCTTGTTTGCTTGGTGCTTGCATGATGCTTTTGTTCGTTCATTCATCCTGTTCTTTATTTGAGGAAGATGATATCAGAGGAGAAGGGCACTTGGCATCATTGTTGCATTTCCATGGTTTGGAGAAAGGGGACACTTACATTGATATAGTACAACGGCAATATACGTTGCTAAAAGCATCTCAATTTGTTCTTTGTTAAGGAATATGTCAACTACAATTTGTACAGTTCTGATGCACTTGCTCTAATTTATTTTACTGGTGTACCTCTTTTCCCTTTTCAAAGTTACTTTTATTGATGGATCCTTTCAGCATAATAGTCCTGTAGGAATAGCCTGAAATATCGTTGTGCTAATGAGATTTTCCCATGATGTTTCTGTTTCTCCGGGTGTCATCTGATGAAAATCTATTTTTTTCTGACCTTTCATTGAACAACTGGTCTTGTCTTGGATTTGGACAGCTCCCTGTGGTGTGCAAATGAGGATTAAAATATATACAATTCAAACTGTTTACCTATGAGTTGAGTCAGATAATTGGTTTAATGGCTTTCCACTGACTGTCTTGAACCTGGGCTATGTTTATGCAGGTTTTTGGCAAAGACCAGTCATTGAAAAGTTGGATATTCTCAAGGTATAACAAGTTATGTAAATCAGCATCCTCTCAAGTTGTGTCAGATGTTACATCTGTTCTGGAGGGAATATTTGAATCTTTTACAGAACAAGTTAAGACAGAAGTCAGTCAAGTAGATAGTGATGATGATGATTCCAATCCATCCAAATATATCAACATACAATATTTGGTACCTAGGATCTCTAGTCAACATGAAACTACTTCTGAAGTTTCTGGGAGGGATTGTACTTCAAGAAATTCTGATGGATCTTTTCCTGATGATTTGGCTGACAAATTTCCTGGTTCATATTTGAAACATCGTGGTTCAGCAGTTCCCGTGGAAGTTGATTTCCGCTCAAATGCAAGCCCAAACCTTGACAGTGTAGGTTCAAGGTCCATGGATTTTGATTCTGGGGAGCTTGGGGATGTATCCCGTGCCAGATCTTCCACACCCAGAGAGTTATTGAACAGTCAAATGCTCTCACCTATAGCAAGAAAACCATGGGACATCATGAGGAGTAATTCATTTGACAGTAGAAACCATATAGTTCAGCTGGAAAAGAATCAAGTTTCAAACACGGATCTTAGCTTACCTGCCTTCAGATCCTCCAGTGGAGGTGTAACTTGTGATTTTGAATCCCCCAGAAACCATTTCCCACCTTCACATCCTTCAAAGAATCAAGTAATTTGGTACTCTGATGGGGACCCAGCGGCTATGGATATATTTTCTGCTTCTAGAAAGCTATGGTTGGGTTCTTTGGGCCCTGATGTGTCTGAAGCTTTTATAAGGTTTCAATTTGAGAAGTTTGGTCCTTTAGATCAATTCCAATTTGTCCCATTTAAAGGATTTGCCTTGATAGAGTACAGAAACATTATGGACGCGATAAAGGCCAGAGAAGTCATGCGGGGACTTTCCCCTTGGGGTGCCTGCCTTCGCATAAAATTCTTGGATATAGGATTAGGGACTAGGGGAGCTCTGAATGGTGCTGCCGTTGGTTCTAGTTGCCATGTTTATGTTGGAAATATTCCAAACCAATGGGCCAAGGATGAGATTATGCATGAATTGAGGAAAGTAGTTTACAAGGCCCCTCGCATGGTTACTGACCTTACCAGTGAAGGTGCATTACTGATAGAATTTGAGACTCCTGAAGAAGCTACCATTGCGATGGCTCATCTCAGACAGCGTCGTAAGGAAAATAATGACCATCCTCTGCCTTCCAATATCAGTCCGGCCAATGTCACAATGAATAGAGAAAATGCAAGACCTGGGTCTGCTTCTATTCTGGTTGACTTAAGAAGCAACAACCATGGAAACAGTATTATTGGATCACCTCATGCTCAACCAGTGCTTGAGAACTCAGCTGACAATCATAGGACAAGGTCATCACTTTTTTCTTTTTTGCACCACAATTACACACAAAATATTATCTACACGCGATTTTATATTCCATTACTGACCAAATTTCTGGAAGCTACCTAGCTTCTTTGATGAGAGAATATCAATTACCAACCAGCAGCCTTTAAATTGACATTCCAAACATTGGTCCCTCATTCTCACAAATGATGTGCTAATGGCTGCTTGTAACCTTGCTCAAATAAGGGAGGATATGTTGTCAAGTTGACATCTATATAATAAAACAGCTAGGAGTTTGAAATTTTATCCCATACATATTTTTTCCCCCCAAAACCATTCAATCACTTATTTCTATCACATGTTTAATCATTTAATATGTAAATTTTTATTTCCAACATTATCCATATACAATAGTATACACAATTTTTGTCGATATTTTATAAAAAATAATGGATTAAAATAAATTTTAAATGATGTAATCAAATTAATGAAGAAAAGAAAAATCTTTATTTAATATAGCGGGATCGATTTTTTGGTGCCTTCATCCGCAGGTTATAGCGGGATCGATTTTTTGGTGCCTTCATCCGCAGGTTATAACTAGTGAACAAATATGCTTGTGGATTCTTGCTAGTTTGTTGGATGCACGGCATATACACTGCAAATTTTCTTTTCTGAAGCATCGTCATAGTTGTTCTGGCATTTTCTCCAGATAGGAGTTGGGTTTGGAATTTTTGTCCAGTCTGGTTCTTTAGGTTTCTTTCTCATGTTTCAATTGGTTTTCCATTTGTAGGGTTATTCACACCAATTAAGTGGATACATCATACATGCCTTTCTTATCCTTAACCTACTGTATTTCTCCCCATGTGAGAACTACTGTTTGTGACTTGTCTCCATAATTCCTACCAATTACAGAAAATTTTAGTTCATAAATTACTATCATAGATGAGAGACTCTACACTTGCTACTGGAAAAGGCATTATGATGTTTGATTAAATTCTCAATTATTTTCTGCGGCTAACTTTTCACCTAATTTCTGGATCTTGTTGCATTCTTTTTCTTTTCTCCTTTCATATTTTGGATGAAATAATCCACTAGAGATTTATACACGATCTTGGAGGTCTCTTGCAATGAGGGCTTTAGGCGTACTTATTGCTTGGTTTGATAATTCTCCACTCATGTGTAAATGCTAATGGACTGGAGGACAAGAATTTTATTAGTATGCTAAAATTCTTGGGAAGGAGTGTTTCTAACATGTGCAGCCTCTCATTGTTAGTGGTGGATGTTGGTCTAAACTTAATTCTATTAGAATTTTGAAGTTTGTTACTTTTGTATTCATACTTTTGGATCAGAGAAATACCAGCCTTCCGTTTGTATTGCAGCTTTCCTTTGCATTTATTGTGTCTGGATTAGTTTTTCCTCACTTTCTAACCCCCTTTATTTCTATACCCCAGTGCTGCGTAAACCTATGAAGCACGAACACAGACACGACATTTTTTAAAAAACGTAGGACATGAAACACGTTGGAGATACGCTATAGATAAATTGTGTTTTATAAATAAAATTATATAATTATCAAAAAAATATACTGATAATGATGTCTAGATGCAGTGTTACTTCTTGTGCATTTAGCAAAATGACGCATGATATCATTGTTTGAGTTTCTAGTGTGATTCTTATATGACTATCTATAGAGTTGTCTTCTCACATTCTCCCTACAATAGTCCATATTCACAAATACTTCATATGTAGTATCTATTAGTTGATGAACTTTGCGCATCTCTTTAAGCAGTCACCCTGGGAAGCACCACCTGGCTCCTCTTACAGCAAAATCTGAGACTAACACTCTGGAGTTTGCATCACCGAGAATAAATCCTGAAAATCAGGGAACCATTATGCAAAGTGGACATGCACTTCTGTCGAATTGGACAGCTTTTGGTTGTAAAGGGACGCCTGAAGTTGGAGCAAGAAATGTTGGTGATTATGATAATAATATGGTCATGGATCCTTCGCCAGGAGGTAATATTTCATCTGTTAAGACTTTAAGTAGCTCATTCTTACTTAAAAGGAACTGTGCACTCATTGTTTTTTGGTCTAACTAATGAATTTTCAGGTGGTCATGTCATTTCTGGGGCTGCTGAACAAACGTGGATATACAGGAAATCTGAGATCGAGCAGCATTCTGCACCAGGGAGCATTCCATGCATACCAGCACCAACACAGGGACCTACTATTACACCCCCACAGCCAATTCAAGCACCCTCTTTCATGCGTCCTGTGTATTTTACTTCTAACAGTTCCTGGGATCCACGTGGTTTGAATTGTAATGTGCCTTTATATCCAATCTCACCACGTGTAATGCCTAATAATCTTCATGGTACTGCTATTGTACCTCCTTTTCTACCAGCTTCTGTGACTCCACTTGCACAGATACAGGGAAGCTTAAGGCCACAATTTGATCAAATGTTTTCTTTGCCCATTGTACCACCCCCTTTGACGTCGTTACCACCACCTCAGCCTACATTGCCTCCTTCATTAGCTCCTCAGCCTAACTTGCCACCCCCGTTGCCTCCATCCCCACCTCCTCCACCACAGTCCCTGCCACCTTTTGTTCCCCCTCCGCCTAGTTCACCCCCTCCGCCTCCGCCTATGGAATCTTCTGTGGAATCTTCGGATTTGGAAAGTTCTAAACATCATCCCCATTATCAGTGGCAGGGCACATTGAGTAAAAGTGGTGTTCATTACTGTACAATTTATGCAAAGAGAGTGGATTCTGAGATCTGCAAATATTCAAGTTCCATTGCTGAGCCTGCGGAGTAATGACTTGCTTCTCGTTTGTTTCTTCCTCCAATGAACTGAAAGGAAAAATGATTAATTTTTGATTTTTTTTGGTTATTCCTGTACAGATGGCCTACTAAGTTAGATATGACAAAACGCACAGATTTTCGGCACGTGAGGTCTACATTTTCTAGTACTCCACCACACAAAGTGAGTCACTCAATAGTCCTAATCTAATCTCTCTCTCTCTCAGTATGTGTGTGTGCTTGTGTGGGTTTTTCTCTGTATGGTTGTGTGCCTGTTGCTTTGAATTTTCAACTTACTCTGGATTTAGGCGATTACTTTGCTTTTTGTTTCTGAACACCATGGCAAACTGGCATTTAAAGTTCTTGAGCCAAAACTTTACAATGTTCTTGGTGAGTGGAAGACATGCTTTGACAAGTGACAACTGTAAAAGATCACAACAAATCACCTATTTTGAATCATGGTTCTCTCAAAAGTGGTCTTTTAAGTTGTTAGAATGCATATTACCTCTTCAACACTTCTAGTATAGTATTTCTTTGCATTCCATGTTTTATAAGTTAACGTAATTTGAAAAAGAAAACAGAATGTCTTCCATTTTATCAGTTAGAGTACCAACTTAATGCATGTAGACTTATACTAGTTCCCTGGTTATTATTTTCCATCACCCCTTTTCATGGTCAATCTAATATTCTATCAGGTCTCCTACGCATACAGGCATGGAAATATAGAACTATATGAGAAAGGGGAATCCTTGTGTGTAATAGAAATAGAACTATAAAAGAAAGAGGAAAGCTCATGTGTATGTAGTTTTAGTACCATTTTTTACCTTAGGAATCTACCTGATGTCATGGGCCTACCACATCATACCACTTTAAATGTTCACTGACTTTGTAACTGCTCTGTTGTTTAAATGCCTCTAACTAGTAAGCATTTTAATGAGAAACGAGATGATATTATCCACAGATTTAAACTGGTTTTGTAGTATGAGTATGTGTATAAAATATATTGAGCAGGGAAAAACCATGTTATTTAGTTTTCTTAGCTGTAAATATCCATTCCCTCTGGACCTGGGCCATGAGATTGGCCCAAGGGCTTGGCTTCGACTAGGTACATCTGGCCCGAGGCTAAATCTGGGCTAACGTTAAATTTGTAGTTAGTTAACTTGCAGAGGCCTGGCCTGAACTCGACCCTGCATAGCCCCTGCCCACCCCAAGTTGTGGGTTTGGTGATGTCTTGGCAGGGAGCCTGGCTTGATTTGGGTATGAGAGGGGGTATGGGGAGGAGCTCACCTAAGGCCCATTCTTTGATGCGGTTGGAAAATGAGTAACAAGTGATATTTGAGAAGTAGGAGATGCTGATGCGTGCATAGAAATATATTCATGTGTGTGGATGCATGTGTGTTTGTGGGTTGTGTTGGGTTGGTGGATGGGTGTCTAGAAGGTTATTCTAGTCAAGTAACTCTTCTCTATTAAAAAGTTAGTTTTCTTAGCTACTTAGGTTTGTGTGTGTCTATATGTTTTATGTTTGCATGCATCTATCTGGCGCTTGTGCATCAGTGCTTGTTTATTGTGTATCCAAGGGAGAAAAATAAAGAAAACTATCAATATCAGCAGTATGATTAAATATCCTGAATTGTTTAAAACTCCTACATTTTATAGTGCTGCCATCCTAGTAAAGAAGGCTACTACTGTCATTTATAATTTCACATATATTGTTTGTAAATATCCTAAATCATCTGAAGGTTGTTCTAATTTCATCAAACTTCCTATCTGGAATAGTTTCAGAGCCAATAGTAGATGGCTCTGCTTACCCTTCCCTAACATGATTTGAATTTGCAGTAGATTGACTTCTGGACTTTGTCAAACCTTTGTGATGCTTTTACAAATACTTGCTGACGTTCAAATTGATGAATAATTGTTCCACAACAAATTTGTCTGTCCTGTTGACATTGTTCCTCAGTGATACTGACCTGATGGAATTGTGCTCAACGCATTGGAGGTAGTTGAGGATAAGATCACTTGTTCAATGTTTACTTCTACAGATTATATTTGCTTGATTTCTTGTTTGTTTTTCTATAACATGGGAACGATGTGTTTGTGGAGTACATTCTGTTACAGCCTCTGCCATCCAGTCTTGAGTGAGTAGAATGAAGCAGTTACTACTGCTTATCGAGCTCCTCATGTTTTATATTAAGTTGCTTCTTTAGTTTATATTTGGAAGTGAGAGAAGAGTGTCATTATTCCTATCATGTTTTAATTAGTTTGAAAGGAGAATAATTTAACCATGGTTTTGAATGTGATGCAGAGAGAGGTATGCTGGCTGTTCCCCTCTTCTGCGGGCGACCTTAAAGGCGTAAGTTATCCTGTCATCCTGTTTTGGTTGGTCTAGTCAGTAAACAATCAACTCAACTCAATGTAGTCTTGTCCAAGTGACATTCATACAGAAAAGGAGAAAATAACAGATACCCCTTAACGAAATATACAATAGAATCAAAGCACACTGTCATCTAAAGTGGAACCAAACAGTAAACTTCAAGTTATTTATTCAGGTTCCTCTAGTTGGTTGACTATTCTGGTACAGTTCATTTTCTTCCTGGTTATATCCACCAACTAATCCCACCAGTCCCCCCACCCCCCAAAACCCAGACTCTCACTCAAAACTTACACACACACACAAAATATTACAGAATGCTATTATTGTAGTCGTGACTTGTGCCACCCAAAAAGCAATTATCATTGAGAAGACTTTTAAGAAGCACGAGTTATTACGGTTTTCTTTGAAATCGTGTTGGCATATCCTTTTATCAAATTATTGGCCAAAACAACTATAATAATAAGAATCATATGAATATTGGAGGTTATAGTCGTAATTATATCAAAGAAAATTAAAGAAAAAACTCTAGTTTAATTAAACCCTTCTCGGTATCTTAATGGAATGTTGGATAGTATTTGTTTAATGGCAAGATGTAACAGGCATGTGCATAAAATATAAGCTCCTGGATGTGCCACCAATTATACTTGGTGTGTATATGATGATTGCACATAATACATGTCATAGACCTAAAGTAGTGTTTATGTACTTTTTTGTTTTACAGTGGTCAAGTTTCTGTGTTGTACTCTTAAGACACAGTTCTAGTCGAATTAACATGTTTACAACTTTTTTGTGCAGTTTCAAGATTTCGTATCATATTTGAAACAGAGGGAATGTGCGGGGGTGATAAAAATCCCAGCTGTGAAATCCATGTGGGCAAGACTTCTCTTCATTCTTCCCTACTCACTCGATGCATGTTCTATGCTCTCCATTGCTCCTAATCCTTCAGGTTGCCTTGTTGCTTTGGTTTTGCCTAAAGAAACAAATTTTGAGTGGGTTTAATTTATAAATAGTATATGTGAGAAATAGAGTGGGGAAAGAGATTGCAGGTGCCGATCTGCAACATAAATCCTTCAGGAATCTGCAGATCATGACCTTGCGTCTGTGCAGAGGCCTATGAAGAAAAGATATGTAAAAAGTTTGCTGATTTTAATCAACTTTGGAACAGCTTAACTCATGAATCCGAAAATTTAGGGTCTGTGAGGAGTCGATGATGGCAACCCAGACATGGGTACATCCTACATTGAACTGTCTTGCCTAAATATTTTTGACCCATTTGAGATGTGCCACAGAAAGTTCAGCGTACAGAAGTACGCATTGGCATGAAGTTCTGCTGGAATTGGTGAATATTGAGTTCCCAATTTTGTTTTTGATCATTTTTGGTCGGCCCAGGTCACTTAACAATATATTTAGCCCTTTGTAGTTTGTATAAGACGGATGATCGGATTTTTCTGTTCTCCCCCTCTTGTTTTTTTTTTTTTTGGTGTTGCTGCTATAGTGCTGCCTCCAATGTTTAAGCTATAAGGGCATCTCTAATGTTGATCCAAACTCAAACTAAAATTTGAGTAAAAATCTTAATTTGATAAACTTCAATGAAAAACCTAATTTTATATCCGAAACTTTTAAAAAAAATGCTTATGTTGTCCTAAAAGCTATTTGCTTTAATTTTTTTCCTCTCTCCAAGCTTTATAGCTTCCTAGAAGACCAAAAACTCGAAGCTTTATCGATGCTGACGGCACCAAAAACTCAATGCTTCAGTAAATTCAAAGTATGCCGATAACACAAAGACCAAATTGCATCACCTAGCTTGGTAGGTGAAGTCGAATTGAGTTCATTAAGCACCATGGTTTTGAAAACCAACATTTTGGTACAAGTAGGCGGGCAAAGGAGTTGAGCATTAGATGATCTGCATCCTGTTTGTTCGTTGGCAAAGTGTTTTGGAGATAGATTTTCGATTGAGAGACAGGGTTAGATTGATTTAAGTGAATTAAATTTAAACTTGTGTTTGAACTTAAATTCAATCAAACTCTATTATACATACAAATAGTATTGTCTGTCATATAATCACAGTCCCAAATTTGTAATTCTAAATAGAATCTTCTAGACGGGCTTTGTGTTGGCAAGTCTAATGTAAAGTTATTGTTTGAACAAACTTTAAAATTAAAATTAACCTCAAGCTCCATTCGTTTAATAAAAACCAGAAGTATGAGTGGGTAAAGTGCAAATATGAAATATATCAAGAAATTCGATTTGAAATATGAAATTAGATTGATCAGTTATTATATTTTTATAAATGTTGAATTCAAATTACTAACTCAAGCATTACAGATTTTTTACCAAAACATCTCTCACTAAAAAGCTGTGGCCTGTGGGTGGAAAATAATATCCCGGAAATCAAGTCCTCGATTGAAAACTACCCACACTATAAATCAAACCACATGAGTGTGAATTTCATCCCTCTCTCTCTCTCTCTCTCTCAGACACAAATATACACACGCACACACCAGGCAGCTCTGATTGCCTCCGGAGCAACAATTTCTCCTCCAACAATTCTCCGATCAAATCCTCTCCCTCTGTAGAGTCAGATACACACACCTGTACATATAAACATTTACAATGTCAAATCGATCCACCCATAACAGGCACGAAGGGACCAAGGGCTTCTCCAAAACCCAAAAGAAATTCGTCCAAAAGACGCCCAACACAACCCTCTCTAATTCTCTCAGACAGTCCCTCACTCCACAATCCGATGCCGGTGCTGTCGCAACGGCTAGCAGTGGCGGTAGTGGTCGTGGTGGCGCCGCCGAGTCAGCGAGTAGGGTTAGGAGGGGGGAGAATGGTGATTGGGTTTCTAGTGGAACTCAGAGTGGAAGTTTCGTAAATTACTTGCCCCAAGACGAGGCGGTGGCGGCTGGTCTCGGGGCTGATGAGGGTGGATTGGATCCTGTGGAGTCTCAGCGAGTTGTTGATCTTCTGAATAGAGAGTTGTCGAGGTTGCTTAAGTTGAGCCCTAGAGATTTCTGGAGAGAAGGTAATTAATAATTCACATGTTTAAGTAATTTGCTTGCTTTATATGTTTTCTTAAATTGTTTCTACTTTATTATATCGTGTTTTGAAACATTATGTGATCGATTTTTTTGTGCATTGAGTTAAAAATAATTTGTTTTGGATGATTAAGGGTAGCAGTTGATTTCTTTCTTACATTTGAAGCAATTGGATAAAACGGAAAAAATTAATAAAAAGTTTCGTTGCCTAATTGGGTTGTTAAAGTTTAGTGTATGTCAATGATACCAACTTAATTTTTGAATCATTGTTCAAATTTTTTTTGTTTCACAAATTTGCAAGGTTGTGACTTAGTGAACATAACATGTGTGAACCTTTCACTCGCATTCTTATCAGTGGCTAGTAATACTTCCCTTCATGCATTCCTGGAAAGCTTCCTGAAATTCAGAAGTAGGTGGTATGATTTCCCCCATCGTGGAACAAAGGGAATAGTGGCAGGAGTCATTGTTGGCGAGTATGAGCTGGGCCGGCGTGTCTTTATGGTCTTGTATCGCATGTAAGTTAAGTTTGAGATTAATAGTTTCATATTCCTTATCTTCACTTTGTAGTTTGCATTCTATAAGCGAGTTCTCGAGTCTACAAAGCTTTGGTGTCGAGTTTGGTTGGTGTGGATCGGTGGTTTGCTGTGTTTCTCTCAGGATTGGTGATGAGTTTGATTTTCATTCTGCTGCAGATCTTCCAACCGGGATCCCGGTGCTAGGGCGGCTGATAGCCTGAGTATGAAAGATCATGCAGGTATACTGTCTCCTTTTGTGAATTATGTTCATATGGCCTTCTAGTTGAGGCATGTACGTTAATTCTATGGGGTTAAAACAGCATCAGGGTTGCTGAACCTAAGCAGTTTTATTAGAGCTTATCATGATGTAATACTGAGTGCCAAATTTTGTCCTTTATTTTGATGACTGTAAATATTTTCAAAGTTGGGTATGGTAGATGCCCAGTGTTCAAGAGATGAAATTACAATTCTTAATTATTATTTTTCTGAGCCACACTTATAAATTAATCTAGAATCGCCAATTTGTCGTGTTTTCTGTTGTCATGTGTTTTTCATGTGTTGTCATTCGACATTATAAGCATTTGAGATTACTTTTTTTTGTTCACCAATGTGCCAGAATTTGGGTTATGTTGGGGCTTACATTTTTATAGTTTGTATCTCTCTTCCACGTCAACATGAGGCATCCAAATTAGTTGCTTAGAAATAAATCAGTTTCTGTTTTTATCCTGCTGTAGATAATGAACTTTTCTTTGGCTGTCTAGTCTAAGTATGCATTTTCCTGTAGAATTTTACTTTATTATTTACTCTACATTTGTAGCAGATTAGTTAAGCTCTGTCATAGATGGGATCAATATCAATTGCAACTGTTGTTTACTAATTCTGCATGTAGTTCTTTTGCAGGAAAACAATTTGCTTGACTTGCCTAAGTTGTTAGATATAAGTGCGATATATTCTCATGAGAATGAAGATCTGACCAGATCATTGGTGAGAATTTAGGAGCAAAAGCGGTCATGTAGCAAGTTTTGTAATCCTTTGCTGCATATGCTACATTCTCATGTTTCTGCTCTGTGCGGCAGATAATTTAGATAGTTCTGTTTCTCCAATTGAAATCCTGAAGCATAATGCAATGCTTTCTCTGTCTCATAGACACATTTTTTGTTGTGCAGGTTCTGAATGCAGTGAAGGCCCAGCCCAGAATCCATAATGATTTTACTGCAGTAATGTATCATTTCCTCAGCATTGTTCATACTATGTATCAGCGCTGCAGCTCTTCTTTGGAGGTATTCTTTATTTACTTAGTTTCTTCACAATATGTTCCATATATGTGTCAGGATTGTGCCACTGAAGCTTAGGATTGATTTTCTGTGTATTCTTCCTTGTGTCTTAATCCTTGGACATGTCAAATTTGTGAGAATCACTGCATTTGGTTTTCGAGTGACTCCTCAGTACTAGTGTTCGCATGGTTCAGAGTTTCTTTTTTAATATATATTTAGAGTAAATTTATTTTAAGCAGTTAGTTGTTCTTTATTATGCCATACACTCAAGTTGACAATTAAAAGTTGATGTGGTTGGAGATAGGTACGTTGTGGTATTGTATGCCATTAAAAGTTTCTAGATAGAAATCTTAGCTAACTCCTCTTAATGGTATGATACTTAATTGCACCACATATCAATCAAATCTATCATTTAAATAGTAACATTAAAAACTTCGGTTAAGATTTCCCAGATATGATTTCCATTTGATATATAGCCATGTTTTTGAGTCAGACATTTTTCTAGGATTTTTCTTCAGAACTTTATTAACCTATTGGGCTCATGGATTTGTAATGTTTGGTCCGCCTAATAGGGTATAAAATGCTTGTTTGGATTGAAGTTCTTTGAAGCTGAGTACGCCCCCATTACTTCGTTATTTAAAAAGGAACGGTGTTCATGTTTCGTCTTTTTTTCTTGGTGATCGAAGAGTTCTGGCCCTCTTTGTACTATTATAGTTCTTTTGTCAATAGTTATGAAAACAGAGTGTAAGCTTCATCTATTCTATTATAAAGAGGCTAGAGCATTAGGTGTTTAGTCTCTCTTTCTTTGACATGATGCCACTTGTAGCATGGAAACCTCACATGTATAATAAAGAAGATGAGATAACTGCATGCAAGCAAAAAAAAGGGCAATAACTAAAAATTAAAGTGCGGAAAACACGTGTAACGTGTGCACCACCTCTTGGGAACTAATAATTTATGAATGAGAAACAAGGAATCTTATTGTAGCATTAGCTAATGCTCGTGTTTGAAGGCACTACTCACCACAAAAAAATTGTAATTAAAAAGATAAAAATCCATTGCCATAATTGAACCCCATTCTTACTCAGAAGTGCATTGCCAGAAAACTTCAATCAACAAAAGCAAAAACTCAACATTAATGACAGTATCTCAACATCAGAAAATAATTCTAATCTATGAGCTCATAAAACGTTGGTGTCACCACCAGTACAAAAACCAACGTATTGGCCTGAAGACTGATTGCACAGTCAGAAAAAAAGTCATGTGAATTCATGTAATCCATGCCCAGTGTTGTCTCCGATCCATCATCACCCATCAAACTCCACCAACCACCACAACCCATTTTCTTCCCTCCCATTTCCACCATAATCCACAAACCTATTGGACAGCAAACTTTGGCTGTGAGCATTCTGTAGTTTCCTTATCTATGTGAAGAACAATTTTTAGCGCCATTCATATGAATATCTCAAGTTCATTGATCCATTCAATATAAACAAACAATTTAAACTCTGAATATATAAAAGCTATCTTTTGAATCTTTCAATGCCTCAAATAACTAAGCCAAAACCCAATTCAAAAGTATCAAATCAAGAACCTACATACAAATACAAACTCAAATCTCTAAACGCAATTAACATATTCACAGCGCCTTTAAACATAAAAATATAGATTAGATATTCACCAAAGCTACACAACATTAGTAATTCAATTTTAAACTCACCAAAAAATCGAACTTTGCCAAACTATCCAAATGCCAAGCAGCAGCTAAGGTTTTTAAAATTGGGATCTTATCTTGGATCAATGGGGGAGGTTATAGGATTGGATCGAGAATTGTAAGATCCTATCAACTAGGAAAATGAGACAAAAATTATATGTAGGAATACAAATTTCTCAAAAACAAGACTTAAACAAGCCTAGTATTTATGCAAATAGGAATATTACAATAAAAATCAAACTTAAGGTATGATTGAAATTTGATAAACTACAATTTGAACATTAAAGAGGGTTTAACATCAAAAGACGGACCGTTATTCTTGTGAGGTTATGCAAAGAGAAATAAAAGAATTCAAGTATTTTTGTCTTAACTTTCGGCGAAAAGATAAAGAGTACAAACTAGAAAGTTGAAAAACTGTTGGATAATAACTTTTGGCTATTCAACATTAAAACAAAAAAGCATAAAGAAAAAAAAACATTAAAAGACCTCTGGCTATGATCACTCACCGTAAGAGAAGTTTAAATCTAATCATTGTTTTTAATTTTTAGAGAGACAAACGAAAAAAGAGAATTTTGGGAAACAAACTTCCAGTAGTTTGTCTCATCCTTTGAAATTTGTCAATAGACCCACAAGTATATAAGATATTCACATTTGTATTGAGTACTTAACTATAAAAATCAAAAAGTATGCATTAAATTGCTCAGTAACTAAATATGCCTACCAAACAAACTCAATAATTTGGATCGGTAAAATCGCAGTTCGGATTGGGATCCTAAAATGCTATAAGATCCGGATTGTGATGCATTAAGATTCTACAAATTTGGGATCCTATATGAGATTCGGATCGATTTGCTTATATTGGATCGGGATTTTGATAACCATGGCAGCAGTAACACACAACAATCAAAACATAACATATTTTTTACCTATTACTTTTTTTTGTTGATTGTAACATAAAAATTCAATAAAATGAAATTTAAAAATAAATATTTAACAGGGATGAGTTGTTTAAAAAACAGAGAGTTCCAAAACAATAGTGATGGGTCGTTTAAAAAACAGAGCGCTCTAAAATAGGCGCAGGGTATATTATCAAATGTGTGAGTGTGGGTGTTTGTGTATATGGTTCAAAGTATTGGCCTAGTCCGATACGACTCGGCCCCTACCGATCCGATATCGATGCCGTTATGCAAAAATTCTGATTTTCACTTGACTCAGCGATATCTTAGTCAGACTCGAACGTATCGGCACAAATCAAAGCAACATAATATGAATTGGACAATTTATAGCAGAATCAGTTCGGTATGATTGAATCTTGTGAAAAATTTTCAAAATTTTGAACAAATAACAAGAATCCAAAATAAAAAGGAAAAAGATAAAGAACTTCATGACCCACATCTGTAAAAGGTTAAAAGCTCTCAACCAGTCCGAAAATCAAAGACCCACTGCCACAAAGATTGTAAGCATTTGTATGACATACTTGTTGAATTGAATACAGATCAGAGAGATCTTCATACCGCTTCATCTTCTTTTTTTCTATTTTTTCCTGATCTTCTTTGCTACGAACCAGTCAAATAGATAGAGAAGTAGAATTGTAGAAGACCAACCTAACAGTTCCAGCCCTAGTTGTCTTCTAGTGATCGTCGGTGGGTTCTTCAAATCCACTCTCAAATTCTTCCATCTCTCTCTCTCTCTCTCTCTTGATACACAACGTCTAAAGGACACAAAGTCTCAAACAAAGTCTTTTAAAGACTCCGTGTTATCGGTCCCCTAAGTCCCTCCCAACAAGTGAACAATGTAGACTTAATTATTTTTTTATTTTCTTAATTTATTTTAGTGTGGTTAATTTATTTTATGGGTAATTGATTTTTGGGTTTATTTTTTGTCAAAGTTTATTTCGAGTAAATTTATTCTTTGATAAATCATTAAAAATTTAAAATAGTTAATGTAATGATTAGGTACATTAATATTTTTTTAAAATAAAAAATATCAATATTTTTCAATCCTAAAAAACATCGGTACTTTTTAAATCTAATGTAATAATTAGATATATCAATATTTCAATTTCAATAAGTTGAATATTGATAATGATTAATATTTTTGGTAACGTCGTTATGTTTCATTTTAATTATGTTTAATGTGTTTTTGGATTTATTGTGAGCATATGATACATGGATGATGATGTATATATTTTTTATGATTTTTTTAAATTTTTTTGGAGCTTCTAATGTGGATCAGTACCCTTCGAATTGATGACTAATACCGCGATTTTAAACCATATTTGTATATGAAACCGGGTATAGTGTGGTGTGAGACAGAGTGGGAGAAATTGAGTGCAGGTGCGAGTTCTTATTGTTTCCCTTCTTCGGATGGGTACATTACTACCTATCAGACACAGATACTTCGTTGAGGTGGTTGTATCCGTATCGGATGCATCTCCTACATATCTAATAATAATAAAATATTTGGATACTTCTCAAATACTTTTGTATTCGAGAAACATGTATAATTTTTGAATTTAATCATTAACATTTCTTTTTGAATTCACATACCATTTAATACATTAACAAAAATTCATACTACTTACGTCTTCAACTTTAGAATTATATAGAATATTTAATTTAAAACACCATTATGAAGTCTTATATCAGTAACACCATTAATCAGTCCTATATATATATATATATATATATATATATATGACGTATTCTAGCTGTATCCGAATCATATCTTACCGTACCTGTATCCCCTATACGTATCCATGCTTTCTAGTATGACATACTTATTTAAACTAAAATAGTTGCTAATTTTTCTTATTATGTTAAATAATTACCAAAACATATAATTATTAAGTCAGTAGATAATAGTAAAAATATGAAATATATTTTATTATGAACGTATCCTGGTGGTATTCGTATCTTACTTTATTGTATCTGTATTGTACTTGTATCCGTATCCATATCCATATCTATGCTTCATAGATTATGATTGAAAGATACATACCTTGCTTTTATATTTATGCCAGAAAAAAAATTCCTTTTCTTTGTCTCTGTACAGGTTCTATTTTCCTCGCGTGACTCTCAAGAACATGGATCCAGTCGGCTTCATGCGGATTATTTAGAGGTGACTCACTTTTTTTTCTTTCTTTTGGCATGCAAAATAGGTAATGCGTACTTTTTATATGGTTCCTGCATTTTCTTTGCAAGCTGTAACAGAATGTTCACAGAAAAATGTATGATGGTAATGCTTCTAAATGGTAACATCACCCAGTTTTTCCGGATGGGAGCATTGAATGGTTCCACCATTCCCGCGTAGTTTTTAAGATAACAAAAGTCAAGATAACATACAATTCACCTCATTTATTTCAAAATTGTTGTAAATCAAGTTTTCATTGCAATGATGTGGAGAGATGCTTCTTAGATGACAACAATAATTTGTCAGGAATTTATCTCTAGTGCAACAAGAACAGGCTTTGTGTTTTTCCCCCTGTTTTACGAGGCATAGTGGTAGCTGCATATTCGGTATTGTTGTATTTAATAACTCTTTTATTTTTCTTCCATAGGTGATGGACTTCATAAATGATGCAATTGTATCCATGGATACTTTTGTTAGTGCATACAAACATGCAGCTATCTTCTTCACCTGCCCTGTTGAAATAAGGTACCAAGTATACTGCTAGAAATTTGACATTCTCAAATTTGAGTGGAAGAGAGAGGTCTGCCTCCACTGTAAGAATCGACGATGCTTTCCAATTTAGGTTTCTTGTTGGAGTGTTCCCATATAATGAATTTTTCTAGTCAACACTTGAGGGAAGCATTTTCGAGTTGCTAGTTCTTTTGTGAATGACAAAGAGAATGTATGTGATGGGTTGACGCCGAAGGTTTGTATGACACTATCTCACACTAGTCTTCTGTGTAATGCAGTTACAGTAATGAGGAAATGCTGAGTATCCTTGCAAAATTGCATGATTCATTGCTGCCATCTTTACAGCAGGGATTCCAAGTTATATTTACAGCAGGTGATGGTGGACATCAGGATAACATGCTCTCAAATGTGGGCATCAGTCTGAAGATGTTATCCACAAGAATAGTAAAATTTGGTTGGAAATTACTTTACTTTTGCTATCTAAGTGATGAAGTTTTTGAAGAGAGCTTCATTCTTCCTGCTGCAACAAAGATATTTCCAGCCAAAGTGGAGGACCCTGTCATAAGAGCAGATATTTTGGTTCAGATTTTTAGGGAAATCAGTGGATTATATTCACATTTCCAGGAGGGGCAGAGCAGGAGAACATTTCTCCAACATATTGAAAAAAACCACAAGATGATGAGCAGAATTGAGTTATTGCAAACTACAGGTAACAATTCTTGTATGTACAAAGCCAGAATGACTTTTATTTGAATAGATTTGTTTAACTGTAGACTCGTGCTGATTATTAGTTTTACATTTACAATATCTTGGTGTGGTTGTAGACGGCCTACTAGGACACCGATGAGAAAGAGTGATATGATATAAGCGTAGGAGTAGAGAAATACTAAAATTAACTTTACATGAAATAGTAAAGAAATATATGATATTTTGTAGTTTAACAGAAAGCATAGCCCTTAATAGAGTACATTGGCAAAATATTTTTGGACACCGACTCCAAAAATATTGGGGCAAGGCTTTGTTGAGTTGAGTTTAATATCTTGGTGTGGATCTTATTTGAATAGATTTATTTAATTGTAGACTCATGGTGATTGTTAGGGTTTACATTTACAATATCTTGGTGTCGTTATAGACGACCTACTAGGACACCGATGAGAAAGAGTGATATCATAATAATTGACAGTAAGCGCAGGTGTAGAAAAAGACTAAAATTAACTTTACACGAAATAGTAAAGAAAGATATGCTATCTTATAGTTTAACATAAAATATAGCCCTTAATAGATTATATTGGCAAAACATGATTCGTGTGGTCAACCCTAAAAATATTGGGACAAGGCTTTGTTAAGTTGAGTTTAATATCTTGCATGAATTGGAGGTGATAAAATTTTGAAAGCACTTCTACCATGGTAGTTTACCCCTTCCCTTTTTTGCGCCAAAATATTACTAATGGACAAGGATCAAAATGTTGTGTCGAAACGTCCAAAACATTTCGAAATTTCAACACTGTGACACGAAACAGTAGTTGAATCTCAAAATTTCGGTATTTTGGTCGAAACGGCACTATTTTGAACTGTTTCGACGAAATAGTAGATAGATTCGGTTCATTCCAGGCTAAAAAAAAAAAAAGAGAGGCTAAAAAAAAAGAGAGAGGCTCAAAAAAGCAAATTTCACAAATCAGAATTCACAATTCCAAACCAAAAAAAAAAGGGGAAAAAACAGATATCTTAGATCTCAAGTCTTTCAAGCAAAAAAAATAAAATAAAGAGAAGGGGGAGAGAAAGACACCAGACAGAGAGAACTATAGACCAAAAATTGAAGGAGAAGTTACTGTAACTTACTTCCTCACTCCAAATTTGAGCAGATCCAGCCATTATCCAAGTAGATCTAGGGTTTGGGAGTTGTCCGGTCTTCATCTCTGCGACCACGAGCTACCACCGGTGTGTTCATCTCCTCTCTCTCTATCTCTAGCACCGACATCGCCCATCGCGATTGCCTACGCCTTTTGCCTCTCTATCTTCTCTCTATCTATCTGTTCGTTCGTCTCTGTCTGTGTGTTCGTTCATGGTTGAACTGTGCAAGTTTTGCCTTTTATATTTTTTTTTTATAAGTATGAATAATTACATTTAATACCTCACTGTAATTATATTTAATACTTTATTATAATTATATTTAATACCCATTGTAATTTCATTTAATACACACTGTAATTACATTTAATACCCTACTATAATTGTATTTAATTTTCCACTACTGTGCAGGTCTTCTGCCTTTTATTTATTTTTATAAGTATGAATAATTATACTTAATACCCCACTATAATTATATTTAATACTCCACTGTAATTATATTTAATATCCACTGTAATTATATTTAATATCCATTGTAATTATATTTAATTTCCCACTGAAACTAATTTAAGTGATTTTTGCCTTATGTCAAGCTTTTTTTCCTTTCAATTTAAATTTATTCTTGTATAAATAGATATTAACCCAATAAATATGTTGAATTAATCAATTATTTAGCTTATCTTTATAAATAAATAAATTGTATTTGCGTTTTCACGTGTTTCCATATTTTTTTTGCATTTTCATTGCGTTTTCAAAACGTTTCCGTTTTTTAACTAACCGAAACGGTATTTCGAAACGAAATTTCAATCCTTGCTAATTGATAGGCTATGTAGAGACATGGGATGCCAAAGTACATGGTGAAATCTTACGATCTATGTGTATGATTCCAATACTTTTGTATACTAGCGGCCCACCCATGCCATGTACGAAATTATAATTCAAGTCTCTTTTTCTTTTTTTTTTAGTTTTCCTTTTTGTGTTTCATGTTATCACTTGATAAGTTAGATAAACAATTATAGCAAGTTTTTAGGCATTAAAAAATATTTTTTTTTGAGTAAATTTGAAAAAATCGTAGTTTGGTTATTAGGGAGTTAAGGGGTGGTTACAAATGACACAAGGTAATGACTGATTGAAGGGAGCCTTAGGTTTTGAATTAAAAATTTCTAAATTTTGAGTATTTAGGAAATAGGGAGGGAAGGCTTCTCACCTCTAAATTGTTTGTTGAGAGAAAGAGAGGGGGAGATTAGATGTCAAGTTGATGATAATAACGAAACATGATTTCATTAGCCGATCCCAAAAATGTTGGGATAAGGTTTAGTTAAGTTGAATTGAGTTTTATGTCAAGTTGATGTAGCTAAAAAAAATTTTGTTTTATTTTCATGTGGGTTTGTGCCACTAAAAAAATATTAAAACTTCTAATCCACGATGGTGCTTTGCCATCACATGCATGTGTGATTACTAGGATGGGCTTAGTAGACCATGTTAGCTTGTATAAGGCATAATAATCTATTACAATGTCAGTTTTGATTATGGACTCGCCTACGTGAGGCTCTAGGTTCTTAACATGGTGTGAGACGACAACGCAATGCCTTAGATGTGTAGATTTCCTTGGAGATCTTGTCATTGTTCAAATCAAGAATGAAGTAAATTTGAGATTCTAGCAAATTAGCACCATTGGTATAATTTGACAGCCTTCTTCATACATATTATTCTTGAGAGCGAAGGAGTTTGGAGGTTCATTTTGATGAAATCTGTATGCCGATTTTCTTTGGACTTCGTTTTGTTTCCTTTATAAAATGTAGGGTTAATTACAAATTGCCCATTCAACTTAGGTGCTATTGTAATTAACTCATAGTTTCAATTTTGAAAAATTGGCCCCTCAAAGTTTCAAATGGACTAAAATGACTAACAACCATACCCTCAACCTTCAATATTATTGTGCAAATTATCTTTGAAAATGCCTAATATACCTTAACAAATTAAAATTATAAATAAAAAAATTGTATCCTCAAAGCAATAAAAATACAAAACCACCCAACACCACCCAAAATTAGCCATCAACATCACCTACTATAGCTTAAACAAACCACCACCATACACCACCCCTCAGCACCTTCACTTACACTAGCAATCCCAAACCTAGCACAAAAACATCTCCATCTTCACTGTCACCTCAACAATCACACAACAAACACAACCCAACACACACACATACAACCCAACCCAACACCACTTCCACCTGCAACCACCCAAACCAACACACCCAAGCCACATTCTGTGTGTGTTTCTATATATATCAACTTATCACTTGCCTTGAACTCTAATCGGTTCAATCCTGATGCAAAGGGAAAAGAATCTAAAGGGAGAGAATCAAAGTAGAAGGAGAAGAACTGAATAGAGGGTGACAAAAATGGGTGTATTTGGTTGTGGCTGATGTTGGAGAGACGAGAGGGTTTGTTCATAGAGGGTCATTGGGGTGGAGGGTTGGTTATTGGTCCAAAATGTTTATGTCGAGGGTTTCACAGAGATGATTTCACTATTTAAATACATAGATAGATAGAGGGGGAGAGATCTATGAACAAGGGGTTTCACTGGGGATGTTTATCATGAGAGAGAGTCTCGGGTTTCATTTTCGCTGGAGAGAGGAGGATGAGGAATTAGGGTTGGGCAGTGGGGAAGGGGAGGAAGACAAGGAGATGGGGAAAAACATGAGAAGGGCTACTTTTGTCTTTTCTGCAACTTGGTGATTGCATATATGTCATGTGGCTAATATCCAGCACTTTTTACAGCTGAAATTGACTGAGAAATCTAATTGCAAAATTTTCAAGATGAATAGGGGCAATTTGTCGAAATTGAACCCTAAGGGAGTTAATTGTATTGTCGAAATTGAATTCTAAGGGAGTTAATTGTAACAACACCCAAAGTTAAAGGGGGTAAATTGTAATTAACCCTAAAATGTAATGTCTTGTTTATTATCTCTGTACTAGTGACTGTTTCCGTAGATATTTTATCAATGCATGTAGAAATTTAGGGATAAGTGTTGGTTAGTTTTGGCTTCCACAACTTTCTATCGATCCTTTTGTTGTTTAGTGTCCTGCCTGGATAGGGTGTTTAACCTCTTTCCTCTGCACCACGAGTCTCGGGTTATGTTGTGCTCTGTATATCTTTTTTTTTTCTTTCTTCTTGTCCATTATTTCCTTTTTTATGTGTCTTATTCATTTGTGCTTTCCTTTCTTTCGTTTCTCTCTTCTTTTTATTTTTATTAGAAACATTTTTCCTTGGTGCTCGGCTACCCAAAGTTGGTGCACCACCAGATGGCATCTAGTCTCGGGTTATGTTGTGCTCAGTATATCTTTTTTTTTTCTTTCTTCTTGTCCATTATTTCCTTTTTTATGTGTCTTATTTATTTGTGCTTTCCTTTCTTTCGTTTCTCTCTTCTTTTTTATTTTTATTAGCAACATTTTTCCTTGGTGCTCGGCTACCCAAAGTGGGTGCACCACCAGATGGCATCTACCCTAATTGCAAAGCATCAATGATGTTAGTGAAAGACCTGGTTTCAAGTCCCCCATAAAGATTTGAATATGTCTTGCACATTGGGAAAATGGTTGATCCTTCTGGTTTTGCTGCTATTTGATATTTGGAGCCTTCTTGACATGACATAGCACAATGCTATTTTCATTGTATGACTTTGTTGGCATTTGTTGACATGTGCAAAGCACACACTATGTGCTGGGGTAAAAATTGTTCATGATTTGCTCTCAAGAGAAATCATTGTTTAGATAACTTTGATTGTGAGAAGCTACTTTGTATTAGGAGATAATTCCCTCCATTGCAAAAATGGTATACCCATATATGTCATGTGCTTGTTCTTCCTCATTGTTCTGCTTGTATGCATTCAGAAGCCATCTTCTAGTATGGATCTTTAAGCAATTGATGTCTAACTTCACTTGTTTGCTTTCACGTAGGGTGGATTGTAATGGATGATGAACAATTCCAGTTTCTATCTGGAATCATGATTCATCCTTTGGCAGGCAAAGTCAAGGAACTACCTTATACGCCAATGTCTGCAACAAGTGACAGACTGCAGATGGATGAGGACAGTGCAATTGTTGAATCAAAAATCAGTCAAATAAAAGACATTTTCCCTGATCATGGAAAAGGTTTCTTGACTGCTTGTCTTGAAATTTATAACCAGAATCCAGAAGAGGTGATACAAAGGATCCTTGAGGGAACCCTCCATGAAGATCTACAGACCTTGGACACTTCATTGGAGAAGATTCCACCGCCCAAGACTGCTTCATCTTTGAGTAGGTATGATAAGGGGAAAGGGAAATTAATGGAGCCTACAACGGTGCCCTCTACAATAATGGTTCCTTTAGCAGGAGAGGAACAAGCTGAAGGACCTTCATTTTCATCCTCATCTTCAGCTGGGAGATATGTCAGGAAGGCTTCGACCGACATGCCTGATTCTGAGACTCTTGATTGTAGAGATGAAAAGAATTTGGCAAAGACTGCTTTTCTTATTTCTCAACTCGAGTATGAAGATGAGTATGACGACTCTTTTGATGATTTAGGACTTAGTGTTGGTGATTCAGGACTGGAGGAAACTGAGTCACTGGGGGAGAAGCTAAACTTGAATAGGGAGAGATCACGTGAGACATATACAGGAAGCCCAGCTCCTAATGCTTCTAATTCAAAATGGAACTCACGTAAAACACCCCAATTCTATGTCAAGGATGGCAAGAACTACAGTTACAAAGTTGAGGGCTCAGTCGCTGTGGCAAATTATAATGAAGCATCATTAGTGAATGAAGCCCAGAAAGAACTGATCCATGGCCTTGGGCGTGGTGGTAATCTGCCTTTAGGTGCAATTAAAAGGCTGACCGAGACAAATGAGGAACAGGACGAGGAGGCTGATGTTAATGAGATGGGAGGGCGAGGTAATCCAGGAGCTACAAGGGGTAGAGGAAGAAGGGGTGGGGCAAGCAATCATCACAGGAAAGATCGAGCCTTGAGGAAGCAAATTTCTGGGTTCAGTGGTCGTTAACTATACAGAGGGAAAAGGATACTCATCTTTCTGCTTTTATATGATCAAGAAACATGGGCTTCTTGGAATGCACCTTGACCCTTTCTCTGTATGGCTGTGAACAATTTTTGTCAGAGGGTAAGGCTGTGGCTCTCGTGAAAGATATTTAAATATTGGTGGATCAAATGTTTTGCCGTATTTAATTATTACAGGTAAATACAAAGAAGCTTTTTAAGAGTGATAAATTAGACTGTTACTTGATATCCTTGCTCATTCAGGTGTTAAGACTCTTTTGACTTTTAGATAACAAGTTTTACCTACTCCAGAAATCTGCTAGGCACTGATTGTTTAAGGATGCTGCTGGCTGGTGGCTGCTGGCTGGTGGCTGCTGGCTGCAGTGACCCGAAAGATCACCACCTCTCCACCTCTGATCCATCACCAGATAACTACCCCCAACACGCACATATTTTGAAACAAAGAAGCACGACCACACAAAACACAAATTGTCCCTTGCCGCCATATAACCTCCATTGCCCCTTTGTCATTGTCAATTTCAGATTGATATCACTCGTCTCAAAACCCACTACATGTCTTCAAACATGAGACGCCTTTGGACAATCTCCATTCTGAATCAGTAGCAGCGTCACCAATGCAATGGTGATGGTGGAAACTAGGGATGAATGGAATCTTGTGTCTGTGTTTTGGGTTTTGTTGGTGGAGAGAGAGAGAGAGAGAGTTGGGTGGGTGGGTGTATGTTGGGGAGTGTTCTCTAGGAAAAGGGTTTTGAGGGGATTTGGTGGCCGAAAAGGAAGGAGGGGGAAGGAATGTGTCAAGGAATTGGGTTAATATTTTGGAAAATTTGAAGGTCAGTTCTTTTTTTTTTTTTAATAAAAGAGAAATTTATTGATTTAACCAAAAGGTTTTACAAGAAGTAAAAAGAATAAGCCACATGTTGGCTCTGATCCTTCAAGACAACAAAACTACTTTATATTTGTAAATCAAGAAAAATACAATCTCTCAAAACCCAAGTAAACCAGCAAGCATGGCAGCGCCTTATATCTTTCCATATCTCACCATAAAAAATACAGTCCAGCAGTACACTCAACACAGTAGAAGCTGACCAGAAAAACACACAGCACAGCTGCCTACCTCCTCCTAATGACTCATCAGCACAGTCAGCACAACAGCTGATTTTAGAAAAAATTAACCACCATCATCAGAAACCAAACCAGTCTTGAACATCACAGTTTTCTTTCTCAGAGTAGGCAATGATCTCTGATCTTGGAAGAGCACCATTCTCCCAGCCACAGGCAGAAAATTCAACACAACTTGCTATCTGGACAGCATAAGATGCTAAGAAATCTGCAAGAGTATTAGCCTCTTTATATACATGACAAATTATGGCATTCAGCTTATTGAAACAATCCCAAATCTGATCTAAAATGTACTGACACCTCCAAGGTACAGCAACCTTCCCCAAAACCATCTGCACTAAGATCTGAGAGTGAGATTCAATGTAAATCTGATACCTCTCCCAATTATATCTAAAAATCAGTTTCAACCCCTCCAGTAATGCCATGCATTCAGCTTGCATATTAGTGCCTCTATCATAAAATGAAGAAGCAGTTATCAGCACATGACCTTTCGAATCTCTAATAACCATTCCACCCCCAGAAAGTCCAGATGAACATTTAGCTGTGCCATCCACATTCAATTTCAGTGCACCAGCAGGAGGGGGATCCTACTTAATCCACATGGCCTTAGTCATCACAACATAAGCTGAACTGATCCTTAAATCAACTAACAATTCTTTCCCTTTACAGTCATCTGCCCTCTGAGGTTTTATAACAAAAGCCTGCATTCGAAGGGCATTCACAACCTACAAATACACCCCATATGAATTCAAATTCCCCTCCTCAAACATCCTCATGCACCTTTCTCTCCGTACAACTCAGAATAACAACAGCGGAACCCCTCTAATTAAACCATGACTCAGGGAATGAAAGTTAAAAATTCTGCAAATTCTCAAAAACCTGACTATGGGGGGTGACTCTCCCTGTATTAAAGGAAACCCCATCATACCAGCAAACTTGCTCCATATGGCCTTTGTAATATTACGCTCAATGAACAAATGAGAACCGGATTCCTCTTTTTCACAGCAGAGAATACATTTGCTTACTAAGGCAATTCCNTTTTTTTTTTTTTAATAAAAGAGAAATTTATTGATTTAACCAAAAGGTTTTACAAGAAGTAAAAAGAATAAGCCACATGTTGGCTCTGATCCTTCAAGACAACAAAACTACTTTATATTTGTAAATCAAGAAAAATACAATCTCTCAAAACCCAAGTAAACCAGCAAGCATGGCAGCGCCTTATATCTTTCCATATCTCACCATAAAAAATACAGTCCAGCAGTACACTCAACACAGTAGAAGCTGACCAGAAAAACACACAGCACAGCTGCCTACCTCCTCCTAATGACTCATCAGCACAGTCAGCACAACAGCTGATTTTAGAAAAAATTAACCACCATCATCAGAAACCAAACCAGTCTTGAACATCACAGTTTTCTTTCTCAGAGTAGGCAATGATCTCTGATCTTGGAAGAGCACCATTCTCCCAGCCACAGGCAGAAAATTCAACACAACTTGCTATCTGGACAGCATAAGATGCTAAGAAATCTGCAAGAGTATTAGCCTCTTTATATACATGACAAATTATGGCATTCAGCTTATTGAAACAATCCCAAATCTGATCTAAAATGTACTGACACCTCCAAGGTACAGCAACCTTCCCCAAAACCATCTGCACTAAGATCTGAGAGTGAGATTCAATGTAAATCTGATACCTCTCCCAATTATATCTAAAAATCAGTTTCAACCCCTCCAGTAATGCCATGCATTCAGCTTGCATATTAGTGCCTCTATCATAAAATGAAGAAGCAGTTATCAGCACATGACCTTTCGAATCTCTAATAACCATTCCACCCCCAGAAAGTCCAGATGAACATTTAGCTGTGCCATCCACATTCAATTTCAGTGCACCAGCAGGAGGGGGATCCTACTTAATCCACATGGCCTTAGTCATCACAACATAAGCTGAACTGATCCTTAAATCAACTAACAATTCTTTCCCTTTACAGTCATCTGCCCTCTGAGGTTTTATAACAAAAGCCTGCATTCGAAGGGCATTCACAACCTACAAATACACCCCATATGAATTCAAATTCCCCTCCTCAAACATCCTCATGCACCTTTCTCTCCGTACAACTCAGAATAACAACAGCGGAACCCCTCTAATTAAACCATGACTCAGGGAATGAAAGTTAAAAATTCTGCAAATTCTCAAAAACCTGACTATGGGGGGTGACTCTCCCTGTATTAAAGGAAACCCCATCATACCAGCAAACTTGCTCCATATGGCCTTTGTAATATTACGCTCAATGAACAAATGAGAACCGGATTCCTCTTTTTCACAGCAGAGAATACATTTGCTTACTAAGGCAATTCCAATACTACAAACCCTCAACTCTGTGGGCAAAGCATCTTTGAGAATTTTCCAACCACATAATTTTGCACTTGGAGAAACCTCTTGCCTCCAAATATATTTAGCAGCCACACACTGAATCCCCTGCTGCCTAACCTGAGACCAAGCAGATTTTACAGAAAATAAGCCAGAACTACTATTCCTCCATATCCTTCTATCAGCTTTCTCAGTAAACAACTCACCAGACGACAAAATTTCAGAACTCAGCTGATCCCCAGGCGAGCAACCTCCTCCAACTGCCAATGATCATTTTCCCACATCTCAGCAACCTTAGGAAACACAGTAGGCAAGGCCACAGCTCTATTCAATAAGGGACCTGATTCTAACCAGGAATCACACCAAAAATCAGTATTCCTACCATCTCCAATGCATACTAAGTAATTGTCCACCACATAATCAAACCAGGGTTTTAAAATCTTAAAGGATCTTGCACCCCTAGACTGCCCACATCTAAGCATGTGTTTGCCCCTTAAAAATTTACAGCTGAACACTTTTGCCCACGATGAAGTACCATTTAAGATGTTCCAGACCTGCTTGATTCTAAAAGCTGCCTGAATTTCCTCAAAGCTTCTAATACCCAAACCACCCTCCTTCTTTGGCTTAGACAACCTTTCCAAAGAAACCCAATGCCTCCTTTTAGAATCTAACTAACTCAACATATAAACTCAACTATCATAGAATTTAATCTCTTCAAAACACCTTTTGGGATTTTCATGCAAGCCAGCATATGTATAGGAATGGTATTAAGAACAGATTGTACCAAAACAAGCCTACCCATACCTGACAAAAGCTTGGCATACCAACCTTCAATCCTCCTTCTGAAGCCATTAACCACCTCTTCAAAGAAACAGTTCCTAGACCTTCCCCTAATAATAGGGCAGCCCTGATAAGTAAAGGGGCATGATTTCAAGAGAATGCCCACCATCGAAGACAATAAAACCTTTCTGGTAGTAGGAATTCTTGCAGAACAAAATAAGGCACTCTTCGATTTATTTACCTTTTGGCCAGAGCATTCTTCATATAAACCAATAAAATTCATCAAATTAGTAGCAGATTTCTTAGTTCCCCTTAAAAAAATTAGAGTGTCATCAGCAAATAAAAGATGACTCAGAAGAAAAGAACCTCTTCCTATGTGAAAATGAGTCACCAACTTTTGCTGATAAAGCTTCCTCAACCCCTTACTCAATGCCTCTTCAGCAAGAATGAACAAAGAAGGAGACAAGGGATCTCCTTGTCTAAGACCCCTTGAATTAGCAAAATACCCAAATCTTTTCCCATTCAAACATATAGTGAAGAATTGAGTTTTCAGACAACTAGAAATGATTCTAACAAACAAATCTGAAAAACCAAATTTCATCAAAACCTTCAGGAAAAAGTCCCATTTTATCCTGTCATACGCCTTCATCATGTCCAATTTCACAACCATATTCCCCCCCTCCATCTTCCTATCCAACTCCTAAACCATTAACTGTCCCAAGGAAACACAGTCACCAATACACCTTCTTTTTACAAAACCATGGTGCTCCTCAAAGATCAGCATAGGCAAAAAAGAGGAGAGTCTAGTAGTGACCAGCTTTGTAAAAATCTTGTAAACAAAATTGCAAAGACTAGTAGGCCTACAATCACCAAAGTTGACAGGATAGTCTTTCCTTGGGATCAAAACCAACAAAGTAGAATTTACTGACCTGGGAATTATTCCACCTTTCAAAACAAAATTTACAGCTAGCAAAACATCCTGTTTAATCACATCCCAAGATTTCTGAAAAAACTTACCAGAGAGACCTCTGGGCCTGGAGCACTTTCCACTGCCATAGAGAATACTACCTCCTTAATCTCTTCCATAGAAGCCTCAACCACCAACAAGTCATTCTCATGCACACCCACTAGAATAGGAATCTCAGAAAATATCTCCTCCTGAATTTGATGAGACTCGTAAAGATTTGCATAGAAACTTTCAGCAACATCAGCAATCTCTTTCTCCTCATGCACCCATACACCCTCTTCATTTTGAATCCTTTTCACTTTATTTCTTACCACTTTATTCTTGTCTAGAGCATGATAAAACCCAGTATTCCTTTCCCCCTCCATAGCCCACTTGGCATTTGCCTTTTGTTTCCGGTATATCTCCTCCGATCTAAACATATTATCCAAACCTTTTTTACATGTTCCCACCAATACAGACCCCTCAAGACTATAATTCTGATCCAACTCTTTTTCTGCCAATTGAATTTTAAGCTCCTGTTTCCTTATGTTATCAAACACATTCCCAAACACCTCCTTATTCCATAGCTTCATATGAGCCTTCAATTATTTCAATTTAATGAACAAATTAGAGATAGGATTTTCAGCATAATGTCTACTCCAATGGGAAGCAATCAAAGGCAAAAACTCCTCATGTTCACACCACATATCCTGAAACCTAAAATAGGAAATCCTCTTCTGTGCTGGGGTATCCATGATTCTAATCAGCAAAGGATTATGATCAGAAGTACCCCTGGCCATTTGCACTACCTCCATACTGTCAAATCTTAATTTCCAAGCACCATTGATCAAGGCCCTATCCAGTCTCTGTAACATTCTAGCATGGCCTTGTCGATTATCACACCAAGTATATCTATTTCCACTAAAACCTCCATCCATAAGACCCCTGCCATCCAAAAAATCTCCAAACTCCTCCATAGCAATAAGAGGAGGACTGGCACCCCCTCTCCTTTCTTCTGAATTTAAAATAGAATTATAATCCCCCACAACCAACCAAGGGATATGAGTTGGATTATCAATATCCAACATATGATGCCATAGCAATCTCCTTACAACATGGTCGCAACTAGCATAAACAACAGAAATCCAAAAAACCTCAGCATCTTTGAAAGAGAACTCTACAGTTAAAACTTGCTCATGAACAAACAACACCTTCACCTTAACTCTATCATCCCATAACAACCATATATTCCTCTCAGCAAGATCATTGTGACAGTAGTGAGCTAAACCAATACTTCTTGCAAAGATTGGCAATTTTGAGACTAACAGCTTAGGCTCTTGTACAGCAACCAAGCAAACATCATTCATTTTAACCATTTTCTTCAATCTTCTTCTCTTCGGAGCCTTACCTGCTCCTCTCATGTTCCATGAGATAAGATTAATCATGCAAGACTTACAGAATACTCCCCACTAGACTTAAGTCTAGTACTTCCTTTATCTGCCTCATTACAAGGACTATCAGTATCTAAGGTATGATGGTTTACCTATCACATTTGCCAATTAGAGTTTGATGAAATCCTTTAGCTAGTTCTTGAGTTTCAACAGGGACGAGTACATCCCTGGCTACCCATTGTTGAAAACTACTCTTTTTGCTTGTCTCGAAGCACACACAGAAGAGAAAGTACCAGATAGATCACTAGGAGGAAGAATCTGAGCACTATTGCCATCAGGAATACTCGAAGAAACAACTGGAACCTGAACTTCTTGCACATTCGAAGGGATCTGAATATTCGAAAAAATTCGATCATTCGAAGGATCTTGGAATTTCGATGAAATCTGAAAATTCAATGATGTTTGGGGATTCAAAATGAGGGTTGGAGGCATGATCGGAGGCCGGTTCTCTTCTATGGAATGTTATAAACATGTTTACGGACACAACAATCAGTTACATACGTCTCTTTTTAGTTATAATCTTTTATCTTATCCAAAAAATAAAACACTGACATTTACTAAAAATCATTCATATTCAAATTTCAAATTCACTATATTCCATAAAATATAATTTTAATTTACTATTCTAATTTACTTTAAATTCCATCGACAAAATATTAATATTGAATATTAATATTAAATAATATATAATAATTATAACATATTTAACAAAGACAGGAACATGGTTACTAAAAACATAGTAACATGCTCACAAAAAAATAGTAAAATGGTGAAAAAGTAATAATAATTAGGGATTGAATTCTGTCAAAGTGAACATTAACCTTGTAACCAAGATTTAAGAGAACTCATATATTAGTGTTAAATTAAAGTGTTATAGATTTCAATTTTGTTTGATTTTTTTTGTTACGCAAGACGAGTATTCCTTGATTGTGTTATTGTAAAAAAAGTTTATGTTACGGTACATAAATCGAAAAATGAAGTTTAAAATTTTGAAGTTCACAATTGGTGTTGAGTGTCGTGATTCAACTGCCGATTGTGTGTTATTAGTCATTTTGTAAAATTTTAATTTGTGGATCGTATTTTCGATAAAATCATTCAAAAGTTGATGTTATTGTAAAAAACTATTGTCTTGTATTTTATAAAATTAGATGTGTTACTGAACACAAAACTTTGATGTTATTGTGAATATTTAAGTGTATGTTACATAATATACGTCTCAAGATTTGCAATTGTATGTTAAAATTCATTATAGTAACATTAGTGTCAATATAGTAATACAATTGTACTAGTAACACGACCTTAATTGTAACTTCAATTATATAGTAACATGAATGTTACTATATATTAACATTCGTGTTACTAAACTCTGTTAGCATTGTTTAGCCTCCTTATATTATACATTATTGGTTTTAAGAAAATTTTGTAATTTGATTTTGACTTAATAAACGAATAATTTATTTGTATATTAAGTTTCTCAAATATAACTATCATAATATTTATCAGAATATATAACTTTTATATAAAATGTTCATTAATTATCATAATATTTAATAAACGGTTTCCATATATAACTCAATCAATAGTTTTCATATATATTTCAATAATCTAATCTGTTTGACTTTCTATAACTGGACAAAATTAACACCGTTAGTTGTAATTTTGATATTTAAAAAATAAGTGGACTTAAGTACTTACATATAAGTTTAAACATGAGCTTACCTCCTAATAAATTTTGTTCTAGAATTCAAGTCATTATAAAGTTATCTAAAAGGACTCATCCTCAATTTTTACTAATATTTTAAATCCCCCCCTTCCCCTCAAGATGATGATGGGATGATCGTTGCAATTACGGGTGTCCATGGGCCAAATTGTAAAAAAAATTTGGGTCGGGTCTGGTTAAGGTAAGCCCAAAATTTTATTCTGATGAGTTATTGGGTGGGCCAAGGTGGACTTGGGGTAATGGTAGATTACTCATAACCTAACCCGTCACTCATGGGCCTTGTGGGCTTGCTGGGTAAACCTTCCGAGCTAGCTTTTTATTTATATACAATTTTATTTAATTATATTTTTAAATTAAAAGTAAAATTAAAATAGACAAAAAGTAAATAAATAATTTTATGGGATATTTGTGGGCCAATACACTTTTAATAACTTATTTGTTAAAAAGTTCAATCACCAAATTATTTTGTTAAGAAGTACATTTCAGGTTAAAATGTCTCTAATACACTGAATTATCTATTTACTATATTAGCAAAATCGAATTAAGAAACAAAATCAATTCATTAATTGAGTTGTTATTTCAATGGAGTTTCGTTCAAACTCCTTCAAATTCGGAATGCTCTTGCAAGATTTAAGGAGATAACTTTTAAATTGATGCAATCCTTTCATAAAAATGGGCTACTGGATTTCTTTCAATGAAAAACGGCAACTATTTAGATTTTAAGAACAACTATTTGGATTTCAATATTAAAATGTTATGTAAAAAGTTTTTACTTGTTAACCCCCAAATCTCTAAAAAATTCAAAAACCTCGTGAATTTGGGTTCTTAAACAAAAGAGTGATATAATTAAGAAATAATATAACATCAAAAAAAGATATCAAATAGTGAATTAACACATTAAAAAGTGACATAATTAAAAAATAGTGGCATATTTAAAAAAATAATGTGACATCAAAGAGTTATATAATTTTAAAAATAATGTANATTATCATAATATTTAATAAACGGTTTCCATATATAACTCAATCAATAGTTTTCATATATACTTCAATAATCTAATATGTTTGACTTTCTATAACTGGACAAAATTAACACCGTTAGTTATAATTTTGATATTTAAAAAATAAGTGGACTTAAGTACTTACATATAAGTTTAAACATGAGCTTACCTCCTAATAAATTTTGCTCTAGAATTCAAGTCATTATAAATTTATCTAAAAGGACTCATCCTCAATTTTTACTAATATTTTAAATCCCCCCCTCCCCCTCAAGATGATGATGGGATGATCGTTGCAATTACGGGTGTCCATGGGCCAAATTGTAAAAAAATTTTGGGTCGGGTCTGGTTAAGGTAGGCCCAAAATTTTATTCTGATGAGTTATTGGGTGGGCCAAGGTGGACTTGGGGTAATGGTAGATTACTCATAACCTAACCCGTCACTCATGGGCCTTGTGGGCTTGCTGGGTAAACCTTCCGAGCTAGCTTTTTATTTATATACAATTTTATTTAATTATATTTTTAAATTAAAAGTAAAATTAAAATAGACAAAAAGTAAATAAATAATTTTATGGGATATTTGTGGGCCAATACACTTTTAATAACTTATTTGTTAAAAAGTTCAATCACCAAATTATTTTGTTAAGAAGTACATTTCAGGTTAAAATGTCTCTAATACACTGAATTATCTATTTACTATATTAGCAAAATCGAATTAAGAAACAAAATCAATTCATTAATTGAGTTGTTATTTCAATGGAGTTTCGTTCAAACTCCTTCAAATTCGGAATGCTCTTGCAAGATTTAAGGAGATAACTTTTAAATTGATGCAATCCTTTCATAAAAATGGGCTACTGGATTTCTTTCAATGAAAAACGGCAACTATTTAGATTTTAAGAACAACTATTTGGATTTCAATATTAAAATGTTATGTAAAAAGTTTTTACTTGTTAACCCCCAAATCTCTAAAAAATTCAAAAACCTCGTGAATTTGGGTTCTTAAACAAAAGAGTGATATAATTAAGAAATAATATAACATCAAAAAAAGATATCAAATAGTGAATTAACACATTAAAAAGTGACATAATTAAAAAATAGTGGCATATTTAAAAAAATAATGTGACATCAAAGAGTTATATAATTTTAAAAATAATGTAACATCAAAGGGTGACATAATTTTAAAAATAATGTCATAATTAAAAAAGTAGTGTGACATCAAAAAGTGACGTAATTTTAAAAATAGTGTGACCTCAAATACTAGAAAATTGATGACTCATCTTATAGAAGACCAATAATGAGTATCGGTGGTTATTTGAAAAAGATAAATATGAAAAATAATAATTACAGTTTAAATCAATATACAACAAAAATATTAATTGTCAAATATATTTTTGTAATCTTTTTAAAATTCAAACAATTAATTGCCCATTAAAATAGGAAACCACTCAGTCAATAAAAACATAATAAAAAAAGGNCTTCAATAATCTAATATGTTTGACTTTCTATAACTGGACAAAATTAACACCGTTAGTTATAATTTTGATATTTAAAAAATAAGTGGACTTAAGTACTTACATATAAGTTTAAACATGAGCTTACCTCCTAATAAATTTTGCTCTAGAATTCAAGTCATTATAAATTTATCTAAAAGGACTCATCCTCAATTTTTACTAATATTTTAAATCCCCCCCTCCCCCTCAAGATGATGATGGGATGATCGTTGCAATTACGGGTGTCCATGGGCCAAATTGTAAAAAAATTTTGGGTCGGGTCTGGTTAAGGTAGGCCCAAAATTTTATTCTGATGAGTTATTGGGTGGGCCAAGGTGGACTTGGGGTAATGGTAGATTACTCATAACCTAACCCGTCACTCATGGGCCTTGTGGGCTTGCTGGGTAAACCTTCCGAGCTAGCTTTTTATTTATATACAATTTTATTTAATTATATTTTTAAATTAAAAGTAAAATTAAAATAGACAAAAAGTAAATAAATAATTTTATGGGATATTTGTGGGCCAATACACTTTTAATAACTTATTTGTTAAAAAGTTCAATCACCAAATTATTTTGTTAAGAAGTACATTTCAGGTTAAAATGTCTCTAATACACTGAATTATCTATTTACTATATTAGCAAAATCGAATTAAGAAACAAAATCAATTCATTAATTGAGTTGTTATTTCAATGGAGTTTCGTTCAAACTCCTTCAAATTCGGAATGCTCTTGCAAGATTTAAGGAGATAACTTTTAAATTGATGCAATCCTTTCATAAAAATGGGCTACTGGATTTCTTTCAATGAAAAACGGCAACTATTTAGATTTTAAGAACAACTATTTGGATTTCAATATTAAAATGTTATGTAAAAAGTTTTTACTTGTTAACCCCCAAATCTCTAAAAAATTCAAAAACCTCGTGAATTTGGGTTCTTAAACAAAAGAGTGATATAATTAAGAAATAATATAACATCAAAAAAAGATATCAAATAGTGAATTAACACATTAAAAAGTGACATAATTAAAAAATAGTGGCATATTTAAAAAAATAATGTGACATCAAAGAGTTATATAATTTTAAAAATAATGTAACATCAAAGGGTGACATAATTTTAAAAATAATGTCATAATTAAAAAAGTAGTGTGACATCAAAAAGTGACGTAATTTTAAAAATAGTGTGACCTCAAATACTAGAAAATTGATGACTCATCTTATAGAAGACCAATAATGAGTATCGGTGGTTATTTGAAAAAGATAAATATGAAAAATAATAATTACAGTTTAAATCAATATACAACAAAAATATTAATTGTCAAATATATTTTTGTAATCTTTTTAAAATTCAAACAATTAATTGCCCATTAAAATAGGAAACCACTCAGTCAATAAAAACATAATAAAAAAAGGAAAATACTACATATTGTATTTTTTTTTTACAAAATAAAATTTATTTATTNAGGAAAATACTACATATTGTATTTCTTTTTTACCAAATAAAATTTATTTATTCACAAATGACATATTGCATAAAATAAGGGCATTTAAGTANGGAAAATACTACATATTGTATTTTTTTTTTACAAAATAAAATTTATTTATTCACAAATGACATATTGCATAAAATAAGGGCATTTAAGTACTATTAAAATATAAAAATTTGAAAATATGTACTTCGCTATCAAATGTTTTATAAAAAATATATGTACTAACTTAAAAATTTGGGCCATAGACTTTTCCAAGAATTTTTTCAAAAATGTGTACCTCCCGACAAATTTTTCTAATTTTATTTATGAATAGTGAAAAAATTGCATCACAAATGAACACATCCTAATTAAGTTTATATATGACCACTAAACTTTCAACGTCTTGATAGTTAACTTTTAAACCATTGAGCGGAAGGACAGACGAGCTCTTGAATTGGGTTTTAAAATGATTTTGTAAGTGCGCTTAATTGCAAAATTTTGGACCAAAAAATGAGTTTAAGGACAAGTCTAAACTCTCCGTTAGAAAATATTGAATTTGAGCTCAGGCTCAAATTCAAGTGGGCCAACTATTAAACTTCAGATCTATTTTGGGCCGGTTAACAGCATCCATGGACACAACTAGTATGTGTATACAGAAACATGATGCAGCATTGGATGCCTCCGATATGAGTGCCACATGTGTCGAGTTAAATAGATGAAAAATACGTAAATTTGAACACGACATATTTAATAAACGAGTAAAAAAATTTAAACACGAACACGATAAACAGATAATACGACATGACTCGTTTAACCCGTTTAATTTTATTAAAAATTATTCTATTAAAATTTTAACCCGCAACTAAAAAACTATCATATTAAAATTTTTAACTCCATTACTTACCTGACCAATTGTACTCTCTTAATTAAAAAATTTTCAATTGGCTGCCACTTGCAAAAACAAATGAAAAGGTATGCTCCGTTTGGTAGGGGAATAGAAAGTAGGAAGGATAGAAAATATGAGGGATACATTTTTTATCCTTCAATGATAGAAAGTAGAAAATATACATTTTCCTTCCTTTGTATTTGATTGGATGGATGAAAAATAAAAATGACTATTTTTTTTTTGCGTTGACTAAGATTAAGGGTGACAATCGAGTCAAGTCGTATCAGATTTGTGTCGAGTCATTACAAGTTTGTGTCGAATATTAATCAAACCTAACTTAACTTGTTTAACTAATTATGTCGTGTCGAGTTGTGAGTTGACCTGTTTATTTTCGTATCCAGTTCGAGTCATGTCATCGTATTCAGTCGAAAATTTTCAACCTTAGTTAAAATGGAAAAAATATTTTTTTTTAATTCAAAATTTTTATTTTTATTTTTAAAATTTTTTAATATATATATATATACACATACATACATATACATATACATATTTTACTATTATATTTTTATATGAAGTTAATGTATAAATAATATATGTATATATAAAAAAATATATAGACAAATAAAATACATCTCAACGCAAATAATTAATTTTTCATCCACTTTCTTTCCGATTTTGAAGGGATTGACTTTGGTGAATTAGAAAAAAAGTTAATGATGTTTTATTTATCACCTAATTTTTCATCCTTCCAACTTTTTATTCTCCCACTTTTTCATCGTACCAAACAGAGTATTAATGACTAAAGATTTTATAGGCATGGGAGGTCTCAATTTGTCGACGTGGGATTGAGGCCAAAAACTTTTACTGTGTCTTCGGTGTCTATAGACTATAAACCCACCCCAGGATCCATTCAAGCACTATGATACCCACTNGTGATGTTCAGCTTCAGCAAAGTGGAGATTTTTATTGGATCTCAGAGTCGAAGAGAGATTCTTCAGTAAAATGTTTTTCAATATCAGATACAAGCAGAAGGGATGGATTCCCGCATCGAGCGCTACAAAAGGGGATAAGTGACTACTGTGTATTTAATTTTTTTTGAAATAAAATTGTTTTTTACACATTTATCATATATTTATATAAATATTTTAATTTTAACTATTTTTTTAAAATAATTATTAATTTATTATTATATTTTTTTTAACTAGTAAACGAGCAATGATCAATTTGATAAATTTCACCCGAACACGACCTAATTATTAAACATATTTGACAGGTTAACCTGTTTATCACCCAAACCCGTTAAAATCTCACTTAAACTCTTTTAATTCGTGTCGATTAAACGTGTCATGTCATATTTTAACAGACTTAACCTCTAGTCCTTTTCCTAGATTTAAAGCACATGCCACTTCATCAGCCGCTTCAAGTATTTTGCTGTTTCAATATTAGCATATCATCCCACAAGAGATCCCAAATTCTGAATCCCACATAAGTAGGGACTTTGGCATCACCGGTCTCGTTGACTTTTTTAGAGTATAACTCACTCATCCAATGATTCTTATTTACCAGAATCCATAATTTGGGATTCAAAGTATTACCATTCCACACTGGAGAGCGTCCACAAATTCTGTTAATGGAATTTCAGTGCATGGCCCTTAGCATGACTACCATATATTATTCCACAATAATTGCCTCAAATAAGAACAAAAAGAATTTCTTGAAGGTACAACATATTTTTGCCCTGATATGAGTACAAGTTCATTACCACCAGTAACTAAATTAAGGTTAATTTTGATATAAATTTGAATTATAATAACGTTGATGCAATATTTTAGAAGCCCTTCATTGGGTTATTCAATCCTGCAGTGCCTATCAAGAGCATATAAAGCTGATTCAGACTCTAAATTTCCTCATCACCAAAGCCAACTGCATAGTGGCCAGTGTTCTTATCCTGTTCGTGAACAAAGCAATCAACATGTCAAATGCTAGTTAACAGCAAACAATGACAGGTACCAGGGTATACAAGTTGAGAAAGNCTCATGAACAAAGCAATCAACATATCAAATGCTAGTTAACAGCAAACAATGACAGGTACCAGGGTATACAAGTTGAGAAAGCAACATTTACTTTGAGCCAAGACCTAAGGCTTGACAAACCAGTTACGGGCAATTTGAGCCCAGCCAATGTAAAGGTTACCANCAGAATATATAACTTTTATATAAAATGTTCATTAATTATCATAATATTTAATAAACGGTTTCCATATATAACTCAATCAATAGTTTTCATATATATTTCAATAATCTAATCTGTTTGACTTTCTATAACTGGACAAAATTAACACCGTTAGTTGTAATTTTGATATTTAAAAAATAAGTGGACTTAAGTACTTACATATAAGTTTAAACATGAGCTTACCTCCTAATAAATTTTGTTCTAGAATTCAAGTCATTATAAAGTTATCTAAAAGGACTCATCCTCAATTTTTACTAATATTTTAAATCCCCCCCTTCCCCTCAAGATGATGATGGGATGATCGTTGCAATTACGGGTGTCCATGGGCCAAATTGTAAAAAAAATTTGGGTCGGGTCTGGTTAAGGTAAGCCCAAAATTTTATTCTGATGAGTTATTGGGTGGGCCAAGGTGGACTTGGGGTAATGGTAGATTACTCATAACCTAACCCGTCACTCATGGGCCTTGTGGGCTTGCTGGGTAAACCTTCCGAGCTAGCTTTTTATTTATATACAATTTTATTTAATTATATTTTTAAATTAAAAGTAAAATTAAAATAGACAAAAAGTAAATAAATAATTTTATGGGATATTTGTGGGCCAATACACTTTTAATAACTTATTTGTTAAAAAGTTCAATCACCAAATTATTTTGTTAAGAAGTACATTTCAGGTTAAAATGTCTCTAATACACTGAATTATCTATTTACTATATTAGCAAAATCGAATTAAGAAACAAAATCAATTCATTAATTGAGTTGTTATTTCAATGGAGTTTCGTTCAAACTCCTTCAAATTCGGAATGCTCTTGCAAGATTTAAGGAGATAACTTTTAAATTGATGCAATCCTTTCATAAAAATGGGCTACTGGATTTCTTTCAATGAAAAACGGCAACTATTTAGATTTTAAGAACAACTATTTGGATTTCAATATTAAAATGTTATGTAAAAAGTTTTTACTTGTTAACCCCCAAATCTCTAAAAAATTCAAAAACCTCGTGAATTTGGGTTCTTAAACAAAAGAGTGATATAATTAAGAAATAATATAACATCAAAAAAAGATATCAAATAGTGAATTAACACATTAAAAAGTGACATAATTAAAAAATAGTGGCATATTTAAAAAAATAATGTGACATCAAAGAGTTATATAATTTTAAAAATAATGTCATAATTAAAAAAGTAGTGTGACATCAAAAAGTGACGTAATTTTAAAAATAGTGTGACCTCAAATACTAGAAAATTGATGACTCATCTTATAGAAGACCAATAATGAGTATCGGTGGTTATTTGAAAAAGATAAATATGAAAAATAATAATTACAGTTTAAATCAATATACAACAAAAATATTAATTGTCAAATATATTTTTGTAATCTTTTTAAAATTCAAACAATTAATTGCCCATTAAAATAGGAAACCACTCAGTCAATAAAAACATAATAAAAAAA